>JAJPUD010002114.1:272859-353037 GCA_023553655.1 Myrmecobius fasciatus | reverse complement strand
ATTTTCCAGTTTTTGATATTTCTGTTGCCCTGATCTCAATTTATTTCCCCATTCTTCTTCTAGCTCTCTTTTGAGATTCTTAATGCAATCATCCAGGTAAGCCTTCTGAAAGGGAGACCAACTTAAGTCTGCGTTTGTGGCTTCATCTGGGATTGTTTTCATAATGTCAGGATCTGGGGAGTATTCTATTTTTTCTCCGTAAAAGCTTTCTATGGTGAGAGCTCTCTTCTGCTTCTTGCTCATGATTTAAAGTTGGGATATTGGTCAAAAGCAGAGAAAACTGCAACAATTTATATTTGCCCTGAGGCAGTTTTCCGAATTGACTTCCGGTCTGAGGCTGGTCGGGCTAGATTCGCACTAGGACCACGTTTTCAGCTGCTCTCGATCCACCCTTTTCCAAAGGCAGATCTGCCAAAGCACCTGCCCGCAAGCAGAGCAAAGTGGCCCAGGCGTCTCCCAGGGGCTTCCTGGGTGCCCAAAATCTGCCCCTCTATCACAGCCCTGACTTCCGCCCCGGCTGGAGTCTGATTGCCACCAGAGGCCGATTTCCCCTGAGGCTAACCTTCTCCGGAGTTCTTTCAAGGTAGATCTTTGATAGAAGTGCATTGTAGTCCAAATGCTTGGTGGTGCTCTCACTTAGAAACCAGTGGAAGGCTCACTTTGTCTGGGTTTGAGGGAATGTCCCAGGAGTTCACAGAGAAAGCTGTCCGTAGTTCGCCATCTTGGCTCCACCCCCGCTAAAATAATTTAAAAAATGATTAATTACCTAGAAACTATGTCTCTCAAACTTCTTATATGTAACAAAAGGCACTTTATAAAGACGAGTTGATGTTTTCTAGTACATTATAAGCTACTTGAAATCCATGACTGACCATTTGTCATTTTTGCATTTTCACCTATCACAGTACAAAGTATGTAGCAGATAATGAACGTTTGTTGGATGAAATTGGGGTCAGTTTTTGTGGTTGTAAAATAGAAGCTTTTGGAGTTAGTCCATTATTTAGCATATTGTTGGGTTGAATGGGGATGTAGATAATTCAAGGTAAGCCAAATTAAATAGATAGAGGCCTTACTATGAAAGTCTAGCTTGCTATTATTTCCCTGGTTGGCAAAATAGCATGTTTTCTCTTTCAATTATAATGGCCAATATACAGAATATGAACCTGTATGGGTTTCAGCAGATGATGATGTCCCCAAAGGAGGTTGAGATGAAGATGACCACAGGAAAAGCAGGAAGATGGAAAGAATGAGGGAGAATAGAAAGAGTTGGGAAAGTGAGGAGAAGGAGAACTAGCTTTGGTGTCAGGAGCTTTTCCACCTAAGCTGCATATCCTCCTACACGGGTTTGATGACAGAAGATATATGTCAATAGTGACAGCTATTTCATTCTAGAGCCAGTGTATGTGGAAGAGTGTAGTAGAAATAGTATGAGATAGGAAAGACAGGAGGCTGAGTAGTTCAAGTGTGGAGCCAATCATGAGGTACACCTGAAATCGTGGAGAGTACTTCCTCTGAGGTCAGAGGACATTGGTTCAAATAGGTCTTAAGGCACTGTCTGTGTGAATATAGTTAAGTCACTAAGCCTTCCTAGGCCTCAGTTTCCTTATGTGTAAAAGGAGAGGGTGGAGTCAGATTGCCTCTGAACTCTATTCTAGTTCTATGATCTAATGTTCAGCTGTAATGTTTTCTGAGAAGGCAGACAAACACTGAAAGTAGTGGAAAGTTTCTCTTCCAACTCTGATGAATAAGGTTTCTTTCTGTCTTAGGGACAGAATCAATAACAATTATTATAAAGGACTAGGATTAGCATTGGCTGGGAAGATTTTTCTTTTTCTTTTTTTGGAGGGGGCAACAACAGTGTGAGAACCTTAACAGTTTTTGCCGTTTTTATTTTTCTTTTGCCTCTGCTCCTTTCTTTTTGTCTTCTTTTTCCTCCTTTCTCTTTCTCTTTGTCCTTCCCTTTCTTCACATTATGGATGTTTTATGTGTGTATCAGACAGAAGGGAAGATTTACCATAGAGATGGAGATGTACTAATGTGAGATGAGTATTCAAGAATAGTAGAATTGGCAATGTTAATATTTGGATCTACTCCATTTAGAAGTGTTTTTATGATATACAGATATTAAACTATAGACTGGGATACATGCAACCAAAAACTCTACCACAGGATGAATTCATGTTCCTATTCAGAAAGCAGTTTTATTCTTTGAATGAACACATTTTGCATTATTATAAAAGCAATTAACCATCTGCTCAAAATTGACTATCATATTATTGGTCAACAGTTTGAAACTGAAGATTTAGCCAATGATTTGCTTATTGGGGAACACATTTTATATTACTCTGAGCATGTAAACAATTAAAGTTAAATGTGGTTATTATTAATTAACATCAAATTTTCCTTGGGCCCTTATCCCCCATTGGTACATCACAGAATACCATTAATGAGACATATGGGGCATGTAGAAGGAAATCCTGTTTTCTCCTATTCTGGTTTTCTTAGTATAAATGCTAAGTAACCCAAATCAACAAATCTGTAATGATAAACATCAAACAGCAGGCAAAGGAAGCCAACTTATTAATTTTACAATAAAATGTCATTATTCCAGAATTGGAATTATCCAGATATGTAATCCATGACTCATTCAATAAAACATTGGATGTCATTTCTCCCAAAAGTTTTAGAATTCATACCTACTGATACAAGGAAAGCTAATCTAAAACCAGTAACTTTTTGAAATCAGAAACTCAAGAAATTATGAATTCTTCCAATGGATCCTTAACACAGTTATTCATATTTACTTTTTTATTTACCACATGCATTAGTATTTTGATGAATTTCACTGATGATAGTGGTTTCTCAATATGTACAGATCACAAATCATCCAAAACTTTTCATCCTATGTGAATTCTTGTCCATATCTTTCCATAACACCTCCATGAAGCATCTATTTAATTTGCTAGAGCTTCCTATAGTTATATTAATATTTTATAAATAACAATACAAATACAGCACATGGGTTTTCCATCTGTTTTTCCTTATTGCTGGCTAATTCTACCCAATTCCTTTTTTAGTCATAAGTAATGTTGATGTTAGTATCATTGACAAATTTTTTCAAAATGATCTTGGCTTAGCTTTATTTCATTTTCAGTTCTCTGTGGGCTGGCTTTCTCTCCACTTTTTTTTCTTCTTTTTTTAGTTTTAAAATTAGTGCTCATCATCCTGCTCTGTAATAGTTTGCAAATGTGCTTGTGTTGTATACCACTACTGCCTCAGCTGCCATATCTCTACATTTGGGAAAGAGGTCAAATGGTAGCTAGTTCAGATGTATTTTAGGCTCTTTTGACTTCCTTGTTGTGGTTATAATATGGGAAACGATGTGTATAGATAAATGCATGCACTAAATATAAGGTTTTGGAGGGGATGAAATTTCAAGCACCTAGCAGGATCAGGAGAGCACTTGTATCAAGTAATAAGAAATTTAATTTTAATTATTCTATATGTTTGGCGTAACATCAAATGTTACCCAACAAAGTAATCATTGACCAACCACATCATGAATAAATAATTGATAAATATTTTACTTAGTCCAAAATTTTCCTCAGAAATGGCAACAATAAATATCTCTAGTGTGATCCATTTCTTATTTTCTGAGGTAGTTTTTATTATATTATTTAGTTAACCAGTGAGTCAAAAAACACTTATCAAGTACTTATTATATGTTAGGCATCTAGGAGGCAGAGTGGATGGAATGCTTGGCTGGGAATTAGGAAGACCTGAGTTCAAATTCGGTAGCCGACATTAATTGTCTGACCCTGAGCAAGATCCTGTTTGCTTTAGTTTCCTTATCTGTAAAACAGGGATAACTAATTATACCTATGTGGCAGGGTTGCTGTGAGGATCAAATGACAAAATTGCAAAATGCTTAACACAATGTCTGGAAACAGTAAATATTATATGCAAACATTAACTATTATTGTTAGCTATTATTCTCGAGAATTTCTGAAATCATGTTATTTTGTATTTTTTCAAAACATTTTATTTATGTATTTTAAAATAGTGATTATGAGAGTAAATAATTCTTTTTGGGCAATACTAAAAATTTCAAAAACTTTCTGTTAAAAAAACAATCTCACAATGTAATAAAGGCATTGCTTATTATTATCATTATTATGAATCAATATTTTGTAGTGATTTAAAATGTATCTGAAGATTAGCTGATTTCCTTTATCTTTCTGAAAACATCTCCAACATTCTACATAGTCTTCATTTATTATTATGGATATCTAAAATTTTAATTAAAAAAAGAAATATTGTTTATGAAGAACTGTAGTTATATTGACTAAACACCAGCAAATGCCAGCAAATATTATTGGATAATATTAAAATAATGTCACATTCAGATCTCCTAGCAAGGTCTCCAAGCACTGGTAAATATGTAATAGAATCACACACATAAACTGACAATATAAGGACTTATTTTGCTTCTCAAACTTGATATTTCTTGGAATATACTCACAGAATTTATATAACAAATACTATGCATATAAACATATCAATATTTTTTATTTGTAAAAATGACAGCATTAACAGCAGAGAGAGCCATGAATACACAGAGCAACAATTACATTCAAGATTGACTGCTTAGTGGTAATCACATTTTTCCTTTGGGCTCCTGTCCCATTTCTTGTAAATGTTAACCTTCACTCTCCACCCCACATGTCACCATTTCCTGCTCTTGCTTTCAACTTGATGTCAGTGAATTCCTTCAAAGTAATAACATCTCTGTGTTTGCTGCAAAGATTTTTAATTCTTGCAGGAGAATTATAATACTTTTTGTGATTTCTTGACTGATTTTTTTTAGGATTTAGAAATTACACACACACACATATACTTTTGTGTGTATTATTTATTTTATATGTATTCTAAGTATATATATGTATAAATAGCGTGCCTATACATCTTGGGAAATGCCACTTAAGAATATCCTCATTGAATCCCTATTTCTGATGAACTTCCCTGATAGAATTTTAAACTATTTGATTCTATCCATATTTGGGTATTTTTTTCCCTGAACTTGATAATTTGCTTTTCCAAAATAGGATGAGACTAAAACCAAAATTCACCAGTCATTAAAACTACTTTGCTATGTTTTCATATCTAATGTTCACAAACTAATGTTCACAAACTAATCGAGATGCATTTAATACTGTGTTCTATAGATAGCTCTTCTTTCAAAAGGATTTCATTAATTGGCAAAGATGACAAATGAAAAAGATGACAAATGTTGGTTATAAAGAAATGAATTACATTAATGCAAGTTTGGCAAAGTGAGCTGTGAGTTGGTCAAACTGTTCTGGAAAGGTAACTTGGAATTGTTCCTCCAAATATCCTCTAACCAAGCAATGTCACTACTAGACCTATACACCAAAGAACTCAAAAAGAGAGGAAAAGGAATAATGTATATAAAATATTTGCAGCAGTTCTTTTAATAGTAACAAAACACTGGAAACTAAGCAAATGCCCACTTACTGGGGAATGGCTAAACAGATTATGGTATATTAATGTAGCAAAATATTGTTACATCAAAAGAAATGATAAAATGAATAGTTTTCAAGGAAGATCTGTTGAACTGATATAAGGAGAAGCAATAAGCACCAGAAGAACAATTTATTTATTTATTAAAGCTTTTTATTTTCAAAACATATGCATAGATAATTTTCAGCATTCACCCTTGCAAAATCTTGTGCTCCAAATTTTTTCCCTCTCTTCTCCAATTCCCTCCCCTAAATGGCAAGTAATCCAATATATGTTAAATATGTGCAATTCTTCTACAAATATTTCCACAATTATCATGCTGCACAAGAAAGATCAGATCAAAAAGGGGAAAAAACTGAGAAAGAAAACAAAATGCAAGCAAACAACAACAAAAAGAGTGAAAATGCTATGTGGTGCTCCACGCTCAGTTCCCACTGTCCTCTCTCTGGGTGTAGATGGTGGCTCTCTCTTTGGAATTGGCTTAAATCATCTCATTGTTGAAAAGAGCCACCTCCATCAGAATTGAACATCATATAATCTTGTTATTGCCATGTACAATGATCTCCTGGTTCTGCTCATTTCACTCAGCATCAGTTCATGCAAGTCTCTTCAGGCCTCTCTGAAATAATTTTATTGGTCGTTTCTTACAGAACAATAATATTCCATAACATTCATATACCATAATTTATTCAGCCATTCTCCAACTGATGGGCATCCACTCAGTTTCTAGTTTCTTGCCAATACAAAAAAGGCTGCCACAAACATTTTTGCACATGTAGGTCCCTTTCCCTCCTTTATGATCTCTTTAGGATATAAGCCCAGTAGAGATACTGCTAGATCAAAGGATATGCACAGTTTGATGGTCCTTTGGGCATAGTTCCAAATTGCTCTCCAGAATGGTTGAATCAGTTCACAACTTCACCAACAATGCATTAGTGCCCCATTTTTCCCACATCTCCAACATTTGTCATTATCTTTTCCTGTCATCTTAGCCAATCTAGGAGGTATATAGAGGTATCTCAGAGTTGTCTTAATTTACATTTCCAAGAGAACAATTTAAACAATAACATTATTAAAAAATAATAAAATAATAAAAAATAAAACATAATTAAAAAATAAAAAGCCTGATCAATATAATGATGAATGATAGTATCTTTTAACAGAAAGATGATGGACTCAAAATACAGAATGAGACATAATTTTTTGGGACATGATTAATGAAGTAATTTAATTAGCTTGATCCTGCATATTTGTAATGAGGATTCTCCCTCCTTCCTTTTTTCTCCTCTCTTTCCTTCTTTCTTTTTTCTTCCTTTCATTCTTTTCTTCCATTCTTCCTTCCTTCCCTCCTTTTATTATTTCTCCTTTCTTTCCTTCCCTCCTTCCTTCTTTTTATAAGGGGCAGCTAGGTGGCTCAGTGGATAGAGCACCAGCCCTGAAATCAGGAGGACCTGAGTTCAAATCTGACCTCAGATACTTAACATTTCCTAGCTGTGTGACCCTGGGCAAGTCACTTAATCCCAATTGTCTCAGAAAAAAAAAATCATCTATTTCATTGTGAACTTAAGAAATAGAACATATTTCAATAATATGCTAGCATTAAAAAAGAAGACTGTACATGAAACTGCAAACTTATTGTATACAATTTGTTATTTCTTTTAGATACATAATAAAATTATCATGTAACTTTTTTCCTTTTTTTTCTTCCCTCCCCCTTTCCATCCTAGGAATGGTTACCATTAAACACAAATATGTGTGTATGTATGTGTGTATATATATTTATATATATATGTATGTATTTAAAACCATTCTATAAATACTTCTCAGGTTCTTTTTCTGGATGCAGATAACATCTTTCTTCATATGTCCTTTTGAAGTTAATGTGTATATTTATAATAATCACAATGACTTAGTTACTCAAAGTTGTTCTTAAAACAATATTGTTATTACTATATACAATGTTCTCTTGATTCTGTTCATTTCACTATTCATAACTCTATGCAAGTCTATCCATGTTTTTTCTAAGATAATCAAACTCATCATTTCTTGTAGCATAGTAGTAATCTACCACAATCATATACTACAATTTATTTCCTTCCTTTTTTTCTGCTCATCTGGGAAGGGAAAGGAGGAGAAGAGGGAGAAAATATTTGCTTGTTGAATGAAAAAAAGAGAGAGAGCTTTTCATTTGTTTAATGATAGGGAGAGGAGGATGGGAGATAAGTATATTAATCTCCAAAGTCTTACTCCCAAGGTTTTTGAAGTTTGAAGGTTTTGAGATCATAGGGGCAAATGCTCATTTAGAGATTTAGTTTTGAGAATATCCTCAAGTGATCTTAGTATCATTATAGGGCATTTTCCTTTAGAGGGCATCATCATACATGCAGTGTCTGGTCATCAGTTTTATAGAGGAAGGAATATAGTTTTATCAACTCATATTGTACTCTGATTCATGTTAACCAAATTTACATGAGACTAAAATGTAATCCAGATGTTATTAATTTGTATCTATATAGTTACCTGGATCGAGAACTAGAATTTGCAGCTGCCTCACATCACTGCAGTCTGCTTCATCTTCACACAAGAACTACCCTGTCTGTGGTGTTTATTTTTTACTGTGTAAATGTCTAAGAAATATCAGGCTATTTTGGCTACCTTAATGGATACAGATTTCTTTTGGGGGGTTTAGAGAATTATTAATTTATTATTTAGAGGGATATTGCTTGAAAACCCTTGCAATTTTATTCTAGCTGATGTAAAGTGAGAGCAACTCTTACTCATAAAAATCTAATCCTCTGAAAATCTTAAGCAATTATTTCAATAAATGCCACAGATTAACTGTGCATTATGAACTTGATCCTACAGTCACAGCTGTGGCAAAACTCGCAAAGAAATGACATTAAAAATGCAATTAAATGAAAGTGATAAAGAAAATTGAAATGAAGGAAAGTGTACAATTATTATCAACATAGCTACTTTGCTGAAGGTCCTTTGAGTAGGTGGCTATATTTTGAAGCAAAGACCAAAGGCTAAACTTTTCTGAGAAAAAAAATAGGAATATAACACAATGAAAGAGACTCTGGGGTTCTCTCTATGCAGTCACTTTCCAAGGCAGATTATTCAGTGTAATGTATTTTGAATTGTGCATTTGGTTTAATTTTTGATGTCTTCCACTTTCTTTTCAGAACTGTTTTTTTTTTACTGCCCAAAGAATTTTGTGTCACTAATTAATGCTTCTTACTTAGTTATTCATTTTTGATTTGCCATCAATGTTTTACTTTTTACCTAGGATTTTAATAAATTATCTAAAGAATGAGTGATTTCTGTCAACACAGAGCATTCAGTACATGGGTGACAAGTACTAAGGAATGGTTTTAGGTACATAAAAGTTAAGTGATGTACCCAATGTCATGTAGATTCCTAAGTGCAAGAAAGGCAGGAATCTGGATTTTCCTAATTGTAAAGCCTAGTCCTCCATCTTTGACCTGCACAAATAAAAATTGAACCTGTATTACTGAGGACTCTTTATAATTAAAGGCCAAAAAAAGGGAGGAGGGAAGTGTGGGATTTGTGTGAAAAGATACCTGTGAGAAAGATCAGACAATAAACCTTATTTTTTAAAAGAGAGGAATTCAGATTTTACCTGTCTTTACCTTTAGGATGCTCTTTTTGGCAGGAGAGACCTCAAAAAAAGAGGTTCTATTTCTTCTAGTACTGTCATAGTCTTACCTGTCACTTCTAGGGAGTATATCAGTGGGTCCAGAGATATACAAAGGATGGAAGTTAAGGTAGGAATACAATGATAGCTAACTACCTGAAGCATTACATAAAATGGTTCATTTTCTCTCCACTATTTAAAAATCAGAATTTCCTCAGATCTGATTTGGTGAAAATTAAAGTCTTTTGTGCTCTGAGAGAAAGGAGAAAAGATGGAGATATATTCCAAAGGAACATCAGTTATTTATTAGATGTAATGAGTAGAGTGAGGATGTGAAGATAACATCAAGGTAAAGGAATTGATGATAGGACCAAATAAGGAAAAGGGACATATATATGAAACTTACAATCTAAAAAATGTGAATATTAAAAATGTGGGTAATGTTAGAATAATGTAATTTAAAATCCCTTATTTAGATAATATACCTAGTATATTGCTAGTATTTTTTTTTTGTCAAGGAATAGTAAGGTTTTGACATTTTGTTTATAATAGATGTGTACTTAATTCCATTCACTAAGACTAGTGGCTGTCTTTGACTCTTGTCCATGGCCAAAGCCCAAGACACAATCAAGTCTATCAGAAGCCACCAAAGTTATGTTGTATAATGTTCTTGTTTACTTTAGACCTTCTTTGCCAATTCAATGTGATTTAGTTTAAATGAATTAAAAAAAAACAAACCTATGCTAGCTTATGAACTGTGACTGACAAGTATCTTTTTTGGCATCCTAGTACAAAGGAATAAACATTAACTAGATTTGGAGACAGAAGGACTTAAGTTCCAATTTCTGTTCTGCTTACTTCCTATGAGACATGGGAAGTTAATCGCCCTGGGTCTCAGTTTTTTCAACTGCAAAATGAGGGGGGTTTGATGAAATGATAACTAACTTTACATCTGATGATCTCATAATGATGATCTTCCTCCTATTTTTTGATTCCTAATATCTCCAAGTGGGGCTCTTCTAGCACTCATTCTCTCCTGAGTTTTGCTACCCATTCTCATACTCTCATCAAGAATCTGCAAGGGCAGATATGAGAAAGCAACACATCCCAAGAATAAGAAATAATCTCTGCAAATGCTTGGAGAGCATGTGCTAAATTTGTAGAAGATCCAGTATGGCTAGAAGTTTGTGAAAAAGTTTTATGAAAAAAGACTTGAAAAATAGTTAATTAAGCATTAAGAGTCAGGCTGGGAAATTTGTAATTTATCTCAGAGGTGATGGAAAGTCACTGAAAGTTTTTGTAATGGAGAGGCCATAAGGAGACATTGAAGAGAGTTACATGATCAGAGCTACATCTTATGAATTGTAATTTAGTAACTATGTATGGATAAATCAGAGAAGGTTAGGGTAGAAGTAGGAATACCAATTAGGAAGCCATTATCAGAGTTTAAATAAGAAATAATGAGGACCTGAGCTAGGATGATAGGGTGATATTATTCAATAAGAATATTCAATGAGGAAACTATGTTGACTTATTTGGACACTTACCTTTTTGTTGCTCATGGTGGTCAAATATAAAAGACTGTCTAGCATTTTCCACTCATCCAACTCTATCACTTGAAATCCTTTCCCCTTGTTCATGGCCTATTCCTTCCACACAGTTTCTTCTCCCTCCCAGGTAGAACTAAAGCCTACTTTGAATCTCTTATGGCTCTCTATTTCTCTTTTTATTTAAAATTGTATAATTTTTGAACATGTTCTCTTCTGTTTCATCTTTCTATTTTTAGCATCCACCATCACGGAGAGAATTTTTAAAATGTTGAATGAATTTGGAATTGAATAGTGACTTGTTGAAAGCTCTCTTGTTAGATAACTTTTCCATGATGTTGTAGTGTTCTCTCTCTCTCTCTTTTTTAAAGAACTGCAATAACAACTATGTTCCTAGAATTAGATAGACATCATCATTACCATGATCTAAAAGCTTTCAGTGTTCTGTAGTATGGAGCACAATGTGTGTTAGGACAAACATCTCTATTTTCTAGGAGGAAAAACAATTTAAACTATCAGTGTTATTTTTTGTTTGTTTCTGCAAAATTAATCCAAAGAGTCCAGTTTCCCTTGAAATCAATGATAAGCATATTCACAAAATATTGAATATGATGAAAGACACATTCAAAGAAAGAAGCTATAATCAGTTCATATGGATTACCTTTGCATACCTTTCATCAGTTTCAATTTAATTGCTTTTTAATTTTAAACTTAGGTCATTGCCTTTTAGGTGGTGTCCAATTACTTCTGGGGCATTATGGTTCATTATTTCTATTTCTTTTAAATGGAAAAAAGGATATTTAACTTTTTATCTTGTGTGCCAGTTCTTTTTCATCAGAATTACTTTCTCATTAATTCCTTTGGTTTTGTATTTTTTCTCCTTTCTAACATTTCTTTTTATACCTTAAGTGTTGACTATTTTTTCTATTTCCTTAAGTAGTTTTCCTATTCCTTATTTTATACTTTAATTTTTTGCTATATGCCAATGTATCATTCCTTGATTCACTTATTTTTTAAGTTTATGTTATTTGTTGTATCTTCTAATTTATTTTTCCATTAAGAACTTAAGAATTGCCATACTAGGTCAGATCGATTGTTTGTTTATCAAGTCAAATACATGACTTGTGTCTGAGAATAATAGCAACTAGTATTTTAAGGAAAAGCGCAAATGGTTATTCTGGTTTATATCAGTTCAAAAGATGAGGGATTTATTCCAAGAAATCTTGATTTTTCCTAATATGTAGGACTGTCTATAAATACAATTTAGTAGTGTATTTATCTTCTGTTATCTTCTTTTTCAGTGTGTGGCTTCCTGCTTTAGAGTACTCATAACCTTTCCTCTTGGTTGTTGTGCCTCATCTGTGCCTGATATCTCAACAAGCCTGACCTCCTTGGGCTTTTCCTCATACTTATGTCTTCATCAATTCCATTTATTCAATCAGAATTCATTTGTCTTATGTTCGTTTTCTTAATGCCTTATTATCTGTTAAGTGACAAACTAATCTGATAACATTTCAGGTGATGACATTCTGGGTCACTAGGTGGGGTTGGCAAAGAAAGCCTGAAATACTGATAAAATTACTTTCTGAGGCAAGCAGGAAAGGGCACTGAAGGGGATCAGATCAATTTTAGAGACCCATCCTCTGTGGAGGTCTTGGGTAATCAGAAAGCCAAATTATGTCAAACCCCTCAGGTGAAATTTCCCCTATAAATTTGTCCATGTCCCCTATCATCTTTGCTGTATTCCTTTTGGGATCCATAATCTGCCAAGGCATTCTGCCTCATGGTATATTTTTTCTCACTCACTGTCCATGCCTCATGGTGTCTTTCTCCTTCTTATAGCTAACTCTTTTAAGGTGCTAAACTCCTCCATTCATTTAGCTTGGCAGTCAATGGAGTACTACTACTTCATGGTGTATTCCATTTCTCCTATTTAATTATCAGTTCTACCAGACAATTTGTGTTTTCCATTGTTACCTGATCAAACCACTTTCCTGTCTATATGTTCTCCCAAATCTATTTCATATTTACTACTCCTGATGTCTATTTTACCTCTTCATTTTATCTGTAATCTCTTCTTATAAATAAATCCACCTTTTGCCAAAAAAGAAAGGCTATTGTGAATTTTTTGAATGATGGAATCCAAACATTTGGTGCCAATTGTTTTCCTCAATCTCATCATTTGGTGTCTACATCAATTTCAACATTTAGTGTGTTGAAACTCAAACACATTACAGGTACCTATATGCATTTTAAACAAAGGATTTAGGGAGATCATGGCCTTATCCAAAGCAGTGATTCTAATGTTGAGAATTTTAAGCATTGAGTTGTCAGGTAGGTAGGTGGTCAATAAAAGACCACCCAAATCCTAGCTTACTCTATTAAGTGCCAGCTAGCTGTGATAAAACATTATAGATATATAGCCAAGAATTTATCTAGACTTTTAAAACTTAATTATATTTTCAGTGCATACCACTTCTTAGAGTAATGAGCACCGTAAGTTTGCTATCTACTGGGTAAAGTAGTAAACACATTATTTATATGCATTCTTACAGAATGAGATATTCTATGTAAGTGATAGTCTCTGTACTTGAAGTATACTCCTTTAAGTACAAAAATGCTTTAAAAAAACTAGTGGGATATAAATATTTCTAAAATGCATTTACACTTAACATTCTCAACACTAAATACAATTTAATGCAATTTTTTTTTCTGGTGATTGAGTGATTAAATGTCTACAATTGTAGTAGAGTGCTTTAATATAGTGATACCCACAAGGACTTCTGAGTTGTTATATTGGTTGTACTTTGGTGGCAATAGGATAGTCACTCCAGGAAGAGGTCAAAACCAGGAAAAAACAGGTCACAGGTGGGGATTCAAGTAGCTAATATCAGAAACTCTGCTAGAAATCTAGGTAACAAGAGTTCAGAGGCACAGGCAAGTGCTTGAAAAATAAAGGATTAGGAAACCAGGCCTCTAAATGAGAAAATAAGAGGTAAGAAATCTAGGTATGAGGTCTTCAACAGGATCAGGCCATGAGCCATAAGAATGAATCTTAATACTGAGCCAAAGGCAGAGTACCTTACATAATTTATACCAACGTTCTCAGTGTTAGGTGAAGTTGAGACCTTAATCCTATGAGGTAAGGAGGCACACCAGACAAGTAAACACATTAGTCTGGGGATACATCTCTCATATCTAATAACTAATCATTCAATCAGGATAAAAGATTTTCCCCTTTTCGATTTCCTTATCCAGAAACCAACCAGTATGGGAAATCTCTCAGAGAGATTTACCCAGACCAAAATCAGCCAGTAAAAGAAATTCTAAGTTTGGTTTAATGGGTGTATTCCTGCTCATTGTGTTTGCTCAGACAGGTCTGGGAAAATGTTGATTCTCCTTTTCTTTCAAAACACCAAATAGGGAAATTGATCTTTGACCAAGTTTTAGATGACCTAAGTCAAAAACCCCAAGACTCGCTTTTTACTATAGCTCACCTCCCATTGTGTTAACCAATAAGAACTGATTGACACTCCTCAAGAATAATTATTCTTCAAAGGGCATATATAAACTGTGAATCGACCATTTGGGTTCTTTGGTCTAAGTTAAATAGCCAAATGACCATCCTCTTATTAATAAACATGCTGGCCTTAATAAAAATATCCAGAAACTATCTAAGTGTCTCAGGATTTTTAGTCATCAGTGTCAGGTACAAAATTTGAGATTTCACAATGTACTCCTTCCAGATCATTTATAGGAATATTAACTAAAGATAGCCTTGATACAGATTCATAGGGAATATTTATCTTTTCCAATCTTTTCTCCATCTATTTACAATTATTTTTTGTTTCTTTATCAAAACCTGATCTCTACTGATAATATAATGTTATTCCCAATTCCACTGTACCTTGCTGGTATATTTTTAACAGCTTTTTTTCTAGTGCAATTTTGTTAAAGACTTATGAGGATGATTTGATTATAGCTAGTCCACATAATTTAATTACTTTTTCAATAAATCCTTATAGACTGGTGCTTTATGTTTTTCTGATATAGAAATCAATAAGCATCTATTAATTGTCTACTTATTATGTGGTAGACACTGCGCTAGGCACTTTGTGTACAAGTACACAGATGTTTCTTTTTCTCCAATATATGGGTTCAATTATCCTACCATTCAATTTAGCTGTTTTGAACTTTTTGTGCTGATTCTTCACAGTTAAGAGGGTTTCCTCTAATATCTTTGTTTTAAGGACTAGTGGCAGATATTCCTTAAGTCTTACAGAAGAATAGAAATTTATAATGACAGACTATCATGTTTTGCCCAACAATTCTACAATTTCACTTTTGAGTTCCCTTTAAACTCTTGTTTAAATCAAATTTTGAAGATTTACATCCAATTTTTCAACTGGGTTTATAACTTTCTGTGTACTTAACATACCATTTCCTTAACTTTGTCTGAAAGTGTACACACACACAACACACACACAACTTTGTTTTGAAGGGCCTCAAATTTCTTTACATATTTAAACAAAGTAGACATATTCCTAAATCTATATAATTTATATTGAGCATTAAGAACTAGAATTGACAGTTTGTTGGTAAAGAGAATTCAGAGAGGAGCTCTGCTTTCAGATATAGATAGCCATTGTCTCTGCAATACATAAAATTTCGTAGAGCTCTGAGAGTTTGTTACTTGCCTGTGGCCAAACGTCAAGAAGGGTCTGAGGCAGGACTTGAATCCTGATCTTTCTGGGTTTGAGGCAGATTTATATCCATTACGATATGTTGCCTCTGAGATTTTTATATATAAAAGTACATAAGCCCAGTGTCTGCTTTTCTTTCAAGGTAATCAGCCTATTTTAAAACTTTGGTCTTTTTCCTTTTATTTCCAGGGATTCCTACCAAGCAAGCTAGGACTTGAGTACAAGTGTATTTTTGTAGGGAGGGGCAAGGAAGGAGGGAAAAACATCTTTCCATTCATATTTTCAGGTTACTAACATAGATGTGCTGTCTTTTATAAAGGAGAATCCTGCTTTAAAAATCTACAAAGACTGGCTGTGTAACTCTGGGCAGGTCACTTAACCCCAATTGCCTCAGCAAAAAAAAAAAAAAGGCTACAAAGAACATTCACATTTCTAAGTTATTTTCAACCTTAAATAAGGTTAAAATAGAAATATATTTCTACATTGTATAGAAGACAAATTTAAAAATCTTGACTTAAGCACTTGTCTGATGCATATCTACAAGCATTAACAAATTGGGTGGTAAGTGTGGATGAAGCAATTTTTATGTGTTTAAAATTAGTAGCTTCTTCAAAAGTAAATGCTGCTTTGGTTGTCTTATCCTTTCCTCTGTAATTGTATTTCAATGGAATATAAGCTATTACAATTCTAACTTATTCTTTAAAATACCATATGCTTTTGGGGGAGGCCTATATTTTTATTCTTCTTGGTGAGATAGAGGGTGTGTTTTATTGCAACAAATACAGCAGACATATGGACTTAATAATTGATGGTATTTTCATCCTTGGGTTAGAACTTGAACAAAACTTTGGATGTGATGGATGACTGAGAGAAATGTAGGATTAAAGTTGGTGAGAAGTAAAATAGTGTAGAAAATAGAGTTGGTCAATTACGTTTGACTTTCTGTGAGCCTATTTGGGGTTTTCTGGGCCAAGTTACTGGAGTGTTTTGCCATTTCCTTATACAGCTCATTTTACAGATGAGAAAAACTGAGGCAAACAGAGTTATACAATCACATGGCTAATGTGTAAGGTCAGATTTGAATTCAGGAAGTTGAGTCTTTCTGACTCCAGGCCCAGAACTCTATCCCATGCATCAGGTGAACATTAGGAAAAGAGTTCAAGTAGAGCTGTAACTATTTTAGCCAAAAGAGAATTTTTGGTTCAGTGGTAGCTAGAGATGAGTAGGTAGGGCATGAGTAGGAGGAGCTGTAGTAGAGTGGTCTGTAGCACAGACAAGTTTTTGCTTTTGAAAAACTTATCAGTGCATATAGGAATAAAATAAATCCTTAATCCAATTAGCCTTAAATACTATGAAAATTTGAAGAGTATAGACTGCTTGGATTTCATTTGTATTAACATATCTTTAAATTTCCTTCCCTTTATGTAACCCTAGCATCTGGTCACTAATTTTTTCACAATGTTTCTTATATCTATTCCTTCCTTTCTATCATCATCTTTACCACTGAATTAAAATTCTTATTACCTTTCATCTGAAATATTACAGGGAATAATTTTATGGATCTGACTTCTGTCTCTCCTCACTCCAATACTAATTCCTACTGTGTAAAGTCAAGCTTTCTGATCATTTTGTTCTACTCAGAATCTATTATCTAGTCTCAACCTACCTCTGGCTAGATTGTCCTCCTCCTACATCACTGCTTTTAGAAATCACATACATCTTTCAAGGTCCAGTTTAAATGCTACTCTGAATCTCCTTTTTTTTTTGCTTATGCCTTGGATTAAGAGACTTAGAAACTCTTCCCTGTACTACACATATTTGTGGAATTTTCATCACACCATATAAGATGGTTAAGGACTATGCATTACTTAGTTTTCTAAAAAAAAATTTTCTAGCACAATACTTTATATTGTTTTTCATTATTTTTTATTTTTATTTTTTGCTTTTTGTTGAGGCAATTGAGGTTAAGTGACTTGCCCTAATTCTTTATTTTTGAAGAGGACCAATGATATCATGAGGTGATGAATTGGATTTAAATAATGCAAGGTTTCACACTTTGCATGTACTATGTACTGGGTATTTGATAATCCAATGAATTGGATTTAACTGATTGAAATAATCTAATTTAGTTTATCCATCAGTTGGCCAACTAGCCAATTTGAAGGATAAAAAAAAATCAAAACTAAGTGATTTTGGGGTCATAGAGCAAAATAGAAAGCAGTTATTTTTCATTCAACAGGTTGTTTCCAGGGATTTTTTTTTTAAATTTCAGAGTGACACACAATAGGTGCTCAACAGACTGATATTTGATTGTCTGGGAATTACATAAACATACCTTTTCTATTGAGAAACCAAACCACAGAGTTCAAAATGAGAATATTTATTTTGTTACTTTATTAAATCAGTTGTTTTCAAAGCACATTTCCTTTTTCTTCACAATAATTCTTTGAACTCTTCATTTCTTCAGCCCAAGAGGCCAGAAGGCAATGGAGAAACTTTTGGCTTATACTTTGTGGAGGTTGAGATGAATAAATGCTGAAATATCTCTGGGAGTGCCTTCTGGGTAAATCTGATGGGATTTGGAGAGACTCATCTTGGAGATGTTTGAGGACATAACAAAACCACTCTTTTCTTCTCTGGAACCTTTCCTGTCTAATTTTCTAAAGACATCTGACCTTCTGAACTCAGGACATTAATTAAACAATTCCAAAGCTGATCCTGAATATTTAGGACATATTTAAGAAGTATATTTGAAAGAAACATAAGTATTTGGAGAACAAGTACTGCTTCATTTGTGTATTTCCATTGACTAACATTATTAAATAGATACTTAATAAATCCACAATAATTTGACCTATACTGGTAGTACTTGTTACTCTTAGAAATCAAAAATCTCTAAATGTACTGGAGGACTTACTGACATTGCATACTACTTCTGAGAAAGGAAATAATTTTGGAATTTAGTTTTATTTTATTTGAGGGGAAAGAGAAAAAATTTAAGCATTCAAATATTTTTTAGTTTCCTTCTTATTTAAAAATAATCCTTCCAAATGTTTCCTGCTCATTTTCTCTAGCTCAAATTGAATCACTTTACTCCTCATTTATTTCCAATTTGTGAGGTAGATGCTTTCACATACTAGCTATTTGGTTGTTACACACCTGCTGACAATCCAGCTATTCTTTATTTGATCACAGAATCTCGGGAATCTCCAAGATGGAAAGCATCTCAGAGATTATCTAATTCAACCCACAAGTGAACAAGGAATCTTCCTTCATTTCTCCAAAGTGGTCATTCAACGTACACTTGGTGACCTTCAAATCAAGTCTGCAAGCATTCATCAAACACTATGTGCCAGGCATTGTGTCAAGTGCTGAGGATACAAAGACAGGCAAAAAAAGACCCTGCTCTCCAGGAGTAATCTAATGGGGGAGGGGGGGAAACAACTTGGGACTTCACTGCAGTGATTCACTACTTCCCCAAGCAGATCATTCTACTTTGGCAATTCTAATTGTAAGGAAGAATTTTCATTATATCATGCAAAACTTTTCCCCTTGGGTACTTCTACTCATTGTTCCTAGTTTTTCTTCTGTGAACTAAGAAAACCAGGAAAAGAAATTTAATTCTTATTTTTCCACACCTCACTCTTCAAATATAATCTTAAAATCATAGATTAGGAGCTAGAAGAGACAGAGATCATCTAGTCCAACTATTCACTTTACAGATGAGAAAAGTGAGATGATTTATCAAAAATCACCTAGGCAGTAAGCAGAAGTAGGATTAAAGGATTGTTTTCCCAATTCCTTCAATTAATCTTTAGTATAATTTGGTTCTTCTTGAAACCATGACAAGTTGTTTTTTTCCTACCAACAATTCCACTAAAGTCTTTGGCTATTTTAATATTACATTCTTTCTTGTTGCTCTACTATTTTGAATTTTTGTGATTAAGGAGCTATCTACAAAGAAATATATTCTCTTTGCTTCATTGAATACCCACTAGATTAGTTAAAGAGAATGAATGGGAAAAGAGTTGCTTTTTTTTTTTTTTTGTCTTTGGGAAACTATCAAAAAAGGTTTGTGTAAATTTGTAGTTTCATTACCCAGTCTATTGGTGAAATTTAGGTTTCTATTATCCTACTAATTTTTCAGAAACAATGATCTGGGAGAGGAAACATCTAGTACCTTAACATCTTTCATCTACTATTAAGAATCTGAGTCATTATGTTTTATTTATACAGAATCCAGTTGTTTTTTTTTACTATTAAAATAAATATAAATTGTATTGCTCCTGGTTAGAAATTTACAAATCATAAAGAAATATATTTTAGGAAATATTGTGACAAATTCACAACCTTTCTTTTCCAAATACTAGAATCAACTTATTAAAGACTGCAATAATTTATAGACTTATGGAATGTGACAGGTGAAGACTGAAAATGAAAAACTATTTACATCTATATTTTCTCCCTAACAATAACCTACTAGGTCATTTGGTATAGTCTTTTAGAAATGTGACTGCTGATTGTCATTTTGAGATACAAATAAACTGAGGGAGCTAGAGGACATTCCTGGAAATGATTTCACTTTGGATCATCTGTGATAAAATATTTTTGAATTTTTCCTTTCCACTTCCTCCTCCCTTCCCCTTATTTTTCTCTTCTCTCCTACCTGAACTCTTGTTAAAAACACTGGCTGGATTGATTGTGCATTGAATGTGTTGACTGATGCCAAAAAAAATAAACTAAAAATTTAAAATGAGAGTTTACATAATTTATCTTAAAATGAGCATTTTACTATCTCTAGCTTGGTAATTCTCTGTAGTTAGTCCCCTAAAAATGCCGTATACTAATAATGTACACATATGTATTAGTGTACAGAGTTGGACATGGAATATGGATCAAGTGGGGGGGGAACCTCCCTTTTAAGCCTTCCTGAGGGATTGGCCCTACAGACACAATTTGAATGTATGTATGTATATGTATATATGCAAGATACAGTATTAATACTGGACTGAGATGGGATTAAAAGGTGAATATGACACTACCCTGAATGACTTTAAGGTTTTCTTGAATGAGAAAAGACCACTAATTATGACACAGAGTAGAAATGTGAGTCAGAAGGGTGACAGATCAAATGTTACCAAGGTTCTTAGGTGAATGAAAAATGTATTATTGCAATATATGTTCCACACCTTTGCATGCACATCGGATTCATTTGCAAACTACTCTATATCGATTGCTTAGTGTAAGTAATTGTAGAATTTAGTTTAATCTCAGTGTCTGGATCGTTGCTGCAGAATGTTAGTGAATTAAATAAGTTCCGAAACGAAAAAATAATCCTGAAAAGCTAAATGGTGACCATTCCTCGGAGATTAATTGCTTTGGGCTTCTGTGGGACCAGGTCACTACTAAGTTATTTAGGTTTATTGATGTGGATAACAAAGAGACATCTGGCACTGCAGCTTCCTTTCAGCAGACTCAGTTGAGCCCGTTGCTTTTGGAAGATGCAAAGTGACCAGAGAGTGCCGGTGTACAGCCCCAGTCGTGGATAGCCACGAGATACCCGCATTTGGTTGCAGAATTTCTTGCAGAGATAAACTCCAACCGCAAGGTCGTTCCCACCTTTGGGGGGAAGAAGAATTGGGAGTGGCAGTAGAAGAAGAGGGAGGGGGTGAGGAGTGGGAGGCAGGGAATGTGAAACTCCAGGAGGACCGGACTGGAATGATTCCTTCTCTGGGGAGCAGATGTGAGGAGAATAGGAATAGCAGTGGCAGGTGAAGGCTGAGGGGAAGACTCCAGGGCAATGTCAGTAACGGCTCCACCAATCCTCGTGACCTTACCCCACTCCCACGCGCCTTTGCACTGCTCCTAATTCTCGAGCTTTCCAAGACGCATCTGGGATGCTGACTTGTACCTTCTCAGTGTTTAGCACCCAGTACTCTACATACCCCTAGGAGGCGACTGCCCACGTGCTGTACCCCTCAAGTCCCCTCCCCCCAGCACTTCTCCACCTCTGCACCCCGCCACCTCTCCACCCCGCCCCCTGGTCGCAACCACGCGCGTGTGGGATAACGGTAGTCCGGTATCTCTTCCTTTTGCCCCGCCCCCTGTCCCCCAGTCGCCCCATTCTCATCATCTAGGGCTTCCCTCTCATCCCCATCTCCAATCCTTTTTTAATACCCTCCCCTAGCATCTCCCGCCATTCCGTCCACTCCCACCTCTATCTCCCACTCCCCTTCAGTGAAAGCCGCAGTGCCGCTCCATTCGGAGAAGGGAAATCCACTCCCGGAATAGACTTGGGCTGCACTAGGGGCGGGGTCCGCGGAGCCGACTAAGGGATCCCCCACCGGCGCGCGCGCACGCTTCCACACACGCACACGCACACGCACACACACACACAGACACGCAAACACACACACTCACCCCGCCCCCTCTTCCTCTGTCTCTCCTCCGTCCCTCGCGGCCGCGCACTGCCCCTCTTCCCCTCCCCCGCCCGCGCGGCTCAGAGCTCAGTCGAATCCAGCGGCAGCGCCGCCGCCTCCACCAAACCAGAGCCGGCAGCTCCGAGAAGGAGCAGCTTCTCCAGCAGCTGCCGCTGCGGAGCCCCGCGCCCTCCCGCCCGCCAGCCTGCCCGCCTGCCCTCGTCCCCTCCTCACCCTCCCGTCTCCCCAACTCCCAGCCGGGTGCTAGGTCACCCTGGGAGCTCAAGATCTTTCTTCTCCCCTTACAGGTCTGTTCCTACCGCCCCAGCCACTCCTCTCCCTTCCCGTGCCGATCCTCATCCCCATCCTCATCCTCATCACCTAGCGGGGCCAGAGACCTGGGCTGGCAGGTGGGAGGACACCATGAATCTGGGGGGTAGCCACAGCAGCCGGCGCCGCCGGGCAGAGAGCGGGGACCCCGAGCCACCTCCTCTTCCGCCCCCCGGAGAACCCCCGGCCGGCCCCCCGCGCTACCTGCCGCCACTGACCCAGCCACTGCCCAGCCTGCTCTCGCTGCCCATTCTGCCCGCGCTGCCACCGCCCCCTCAGGCGCCGCCGGGACCGGCACTTAGGCAAGACGAGCCGCCGCTGCTGGCCGAAGGAATCCCGAGGCGAGGAATAGGAGAGGAGCCGCCGCCGCAGCCGCCCCCACCACCGCCGCTGCCTCCCCCGCTGCCGCCTCTGTTGCCTCCCCCGCCGCCTCCGCAGCTCCCGCTCCTGCTCCCGCTCCCGCTTCCTTTGGCGGAGCAAGAGCTGTCAACTGGCGGAGACTCTGGGGAACGTCCAAAGCGCTTCTCTGAACCTCCTCCTCCGGAAGCGGCGATTAAAGACTCGGAGGAGCCGCAGACTGCGAGAGTAGGAGGGGAGGCAGAAGGACCGAGCTCCTCCGAACAGCCTGAGACCCGCTCGGTGTGCAGCAGCCGCAGTAGTAGCAGCAGCAGCAGTGACCAACGCACGGGGCACCACCAGCACCAACACCACCAGCCCATCTGCAAGATCTGCTTTCAGGGGGCTGATCAGGTAAGGATATTTCCTCCCCACTTATTGAGTGCTTCCTTGAACTCTAGCTCACCCCTATTGGGACTCTGGGCTAAGTTGGGAGCCCCGAGACAGGTGGCCTCAAGCTCAGAAATCCAGACTCCCTCGCCTGGTGCTCAGTAAAGACTGTCAGCAGGGAGATGTTCAGCACCATGGACAAGTCTTCCTGCTGTCTTAAAATTCTCATTACTTGTACTTCTGAACAGTAAAGATTTTTGATTTTCAGAACTTTTCCCTGCCTTTTCCTCCTCACTTTATTTTGGAGGCGAATACATACAACATTATCAGATTGCCTCATACACAACAAAGGCATTTCATTTACTTTGCATTTTCTCTTTCTAGCAAGGTTTGGGGGTTAAACATTCCTCAGGTGCTTTCAGGAAACACAGAGATTTTTGTGAATGACTATGTTCCTGGGTTTACACATAATTGTAGAAGTATATTGAAGGCATGCAGTATCACGATACTGACACATAAAAACACACAAAACAGCAGAACACATAAAATATTGTATCATTTTTAATATTGTAGTTTTAGGTCTCAGATTTTTGCAAGAGAGAAGAAACAATTATGGCCCTGAGGTGGAGTAAGAATGCTTGATGTTTTAAAAAAGATAACAGTGACATCTTTTATTGATTGTGTGTGCTTCAGAAATTGCTAATATTTTGAAACAATACAAACATACATATATATGTAGAATAATGTAGCATAAACTATTAAATTTGTGAAAAGAAATAAGTAAATGAAAGGAAGGTAAAATATAAATTAGTGGTCTGAGATGACATTAGCTTGGATATTTTAAAAAGTAAGGAAATTGCACAGGAATACACAGGCTTTCAATAATATATTGCATTAAGTCAATATTTATGATGCTAAGTCTAGAAAAAAACAAAAGCATAGTGCTACTGTAAGCTACTCTCTGGGTTGTCATGCATTTCTTCTTTAGCAATGATTAAGAATAACTGCAGAGGAAATGCACTTGACCATCCACTTAAAAGTTATTAAAGAGATTTAATAGTACTGCTGTTCCCCCTAGGGCATTGGAAGTTATATATTGTAGACATTTTGCATCTTGGTGGAACATTTATGTGATAAGTGTTATCGGTATTTTGGAAGAATATTTTTGGGTAAGATTTTATGGTTATTCTAATTAGAGCATGAAATTTTAATTTCATTTAGTTGGGTAGAGCCCAATACCCGATTTTCTGAAACGAAAAAGAAAAATATAGAAAATATAGACACCACCATAACATTAATACTTATTTCTATTATTTTTAGGGTGAACTGTTAAATCCTTGCAGATGTGACGGGTCAGTTCGGTATACACATCAGCTATGCCTCTTAAAGTGGATCAGTGAAAGAGGGTCATGGACCTGTGAGCTCTGCTGTTATAGATACCATGTAATAGCAATTAAAATGAAAAAACCTTGCCAGGTAAAAAAAAATATTTATTTTCAGAATTAGTTGGCCAAAAGTATACTTTATTCATAATATTTTCTGAAATGGCAAATTTTAAAATTTGTTTAATACTGTTTTTCCACAGTGTATTGCATCTGGGTTTTAAAAGACATACATGATATTTTAACCAGTTGGCTTCTCTAAATTGATTAGTTACTTATTAATAAAATATCCTACTATAAATTTCTAAAGCACATAAACTGGAAAAGTAATTGTTAATTTTGTAGTTAAAACAATTGTTTTAATTTTAATCTATGTGATATGTGAAATTTTTGATAAGAAACATTTTAACATTGAATATGCTCTGTTTTGGGGAGAGAGACAAGTCAGGGGGGGTCAATTTGTGGTTCTGTGGAGGATTGGGATAGATTAAAAAATCAATAATCTGAGATTTTTTAGCCTTTAATCCTTTTTATTCTATTTTAGCATTTTTTTCTTTCATTTGATCAGTTTGAGTGGCGTTTATCTTCTCAATATAGACAGTCAATAGAGTCAGTACACCATTTCTTGCTCCACTACAATGCAGATAATGAGAAGCAGCATGACTCAATGAACAGAAGGACTGTTCTGGAATCAGGGAGACTCAAGTTCAGGTCCTGCCTATTTCCGAAACTGGTTGTGTAACCATGGGCAAGTCACTTAACTACTTAGTGACACCAAAACTTTCTAAAACAATCATCTGCTGATGAGGAAGGTTCTATACTAGTGAAATCACAGGCATAAATAACAGCAAAACCCTTAATAATATATATGGAATCAATAAAATTTGTATGTGGCCAACATAGAAAGTTTGAAAAAAAATAATTGAAGTTGACCAGGTAAAAGAAAGCTGAAATCTAAAGCACAGAAGAGACAGAAGAAATGGGAAGAGAAATCTGAAAAGGGATTACTTAAGTATGCTTAACAAGTAAGAGATGAAACCAGGAATTTTCTCAAGCCTTCCAGGGGCCTATACATTATATATAAAGGTGAAAAATTCTACTAAAAAGTGATGCTATCATTCTGAAGAGAGCTACAAAATGAAATATATTTTTAGAATCATTATTTTAATGAGCCAGTTGGAGAGACATCTATGACTCTTTGAAGGTCATTTTGAAAAAAATAGTAATGAAAATTATGTCATAAGATTAGGATAATTAGATTAACAGTTTTTATTTAATGAAAGTATTATATAGAGTAAATTTCTAACATTCTTTTGTTTGGATTAGCTCCAGATCCTATTTTTACTTGGCCAATGATGGTCCCCAGGCAAATATCAAGGACTCTTAAATACTAAAATGGAAAGACAATTCTGAAATTGTAATTTTCAGGACAACTTACAGTATACATTCCTATTTTAAGTTAAAATTTGCATTATGATTTGGTTCTATTTGGAGTTAAAGAGAAGATAAGAAAATATTTATTAACACTAATACCTGGTTTAATTTGATTAGGACTTTATTTAATGATAAAAAATACTTTATAAACCTACTTACACAATTTTAGTTAGTTTCAGTTTTCCTTACATCTACATAGTATTAACCCAATTATGGTATATAAAATATTCCTGTGATACACTCAGTCAATTAATAAACATTTATTAAGCACCTATTATATACCAGACATTGTGCTAAATATTGAGTTTACAAAGAAAGGCAAAGACATCCCCTGTCTTCAAGGAGTGATTAGTCTACAGGAGAGACAACATGATAACTATATTTAGGTGACCTATACACACGTACATACACTCATCCATATTGGTTTTTAATAAAACAGATGAAGTTTTGGAGTGTAATGATTTATTTTCAGGTTGTGCTAATGAGTAAATTACTTAATAGAAATACCTTACATACTTAAAAAGGTCATGAACTTTTTTTAAGTCACTGGATTGCCATTAGGATAGTGGAACATATTTTCCTAGTTAATATTCCGGAGGCTTGAAAAGAAATAAAATTAATTCATGCAGATCCTAAAAGTATATAAACTCCACTATTCCCCTCCATGTAAAAGCTCCCCCCCTCTTTTATGTGAGATTCTATTCTATTTTTCCCTTTTCCTTTCTACCAGGGCATTCCTTTCTCACACTTTTATTTTTTTTTAGATACCTTCCCTTTACATTAAACTCACACCTGTGCCCTCTGTTAGTGTGTATATATATTCCTCCTTTCTGCCCTAATGATGAGAAAATTCTTAGGAGCAACAAGTATTATCTTCCCATGTAGGGGTGTAAACAGTTTAATCTTACTATATATCCCTTGTGATTTCCCTTTACTGTTTATCTTTTTTATGTTTCTATTGAATCTTGTATTTCAAAATCAAAATTTCTTTTCTATTAATTTTTTTCTTTTTAATCAAGAATGCTTGAAAATTTCACTGAATATCCATTTTTTCTTCTGAAAGAGTATACTATTTTGCTGGATAGGTGATTCTTGGTTACAATACCACCTCCTTTGCCCTCTGATATAGTAGAAGATACTAAATCTTGTGTTATCCTGACTGTGAATCTGTTTTACTTGATTTGTTTCTTTCTGATTGTTTGCAATATATTCTTCTTGACCTGTAGCTCTAGAATATGGCTATAATATTCCTGAAAGTTTTCATTTAGGATTTCTTTCAGGAGGTGATCAATGGATTCTTTCAATTTTTATTTTATCCTCTGGTTCCAGAATATTAGGGTAGTTTCTTTGATAATTTTTTGAAAGATGATGTCTAGCCTCTTTTTTTAAATCATGGCTTTCAGGTAGTCCAATAATTTAAAAATTATTCATTCTGGATTTTTCTAATGAGATATTTCATATTTTCTTCTATTTTTTCATTCTTTTGGTTTTGTTTTGATTGTTTCTTGATTACCCATAAAGCTTCTATTTGCTCTATTCTTTTTTTTCCCTGAGGCAATTGGGGTTAAGTGACTTGCCCAGGGTCACACAGCTAGGAAGTGTTAAGTGTCTGAGACCAGATTTGAACTCGGGTCTTCCTGACTTCAGGGCTCTATCCACTGCACCATCTAGCTGCCCCCTCTATTCTAATTTTTAAGGAATTATTTTCTTTAGTAAGCTTTTCCATTGGACCTCCTTTCCCATTGGACCTCCTTTCCCATTGGACTCATTCTACTTTTAAAGGAGTTCTTCTCTTCAGTGAACTTTTGTATATATTTTTTTTCTGTTTGGCCAGTTCTGCTTTTCAAGGCATTCTTCTTATCACTGGCTTTTTGTATTCTTTTATCATTTGGCCTAGTCTGTTTTTTAAGGTGTTAATTTTCTTCAGAATTTTTTTGTGTATCTCCTTTGGCAAGGTGTTAACTCTTTTTTTCCCCATGATTTTCTTGCATCACTTTCATTCCTCAATTTTTTCTCTATCTCTCTTACTTGATTTTCAAAATCCCTTTGGAGTTTTAATAATCCGAGATCAATTCATATTTTTCTTGGAGGCTTTGGATGCAGGTGCTTTGACTTGTTTTCTTTCTCTGAGTGATTTCTTGTCACCATAGTAACTTTCTATGGTCAGATTATTTTTTTATTTGTTGCTCAGTTTTTATCAGCTGTCAGAATGGGGAGTACATTGTCCTGAGCTTCAGAGGGTTTGTGCAGTTATTTTCAGAGATATTTCTAGGGATCTTAAGTTTTCAATTCTTCCAAGATGATATGATCTGAAGAGAGATATATTTATTATTCTCCTGACTTGTGCTTTTGTCTGTGAGTGACCACAAGTACTCTGTTCTGTCCTTGAACTGTGACAAGGGCCTTTCCTCTACTGCAAAGCAAGAGTTCTGTCCCTGTTGCTAGTAAAGAGACTCCTGTAATCTCTTTGATCAGTTTTTTGACCCCCTTTCCATGTGTGGGCTGAAAGTTCAGGAAGCAGACACTGCTATTGATTCAGTGACTTCCAAGGCCTGCTTCTGTGCTGGCATGGCCTGCAGTGGACTGTGCCCTATTCTCATCCTGCCTTGACTGAATTTTCCTGCCTAACTTCTAAGTTGTCTTTGACTGCAAAATTATTTCACCCAATCTTTTGGGGGTTATTTTGCTCCAGAAATTATTTTTTGACGTTGTTTAAAGGTGTTCAGAGAATTTGGGGGAGAGTTCAGGTGAGTTGATGCCTTTTCTGTGTCATCTTGGCTCCAGCTAAATAAATTGTATTTCAGTCTGAAATAACAACTTATATATTCATTTGTTTTAGTGTTTATAAATTAAGGGATATACAGGAAATAATAGAAGATGGTTCATATTTGGAATTGTAAAGGAGGTTGAAAATCAGTCTGTAGCCTCATTATTTCATTTTGGTAATTCATAAATTACAAGGAACCATATGTACAGAGTATGTAAAGGCCAGTGTACCTTGTGTGACACTTACTCTGAAAAAATGTTATCTACTTGTTGAGTAATTTGCTGTTGATGTGTTGTGTTCATGTCTGTATGTTGGGGAATACTACTTTTTAAAAAAATTGGCATCGTGTAATGAATATACATACTATCAGATCAAGACATTTAAATAGTCAAATAATATATAAAGTATTCTGATTGCTTGAAAAATACTGAAAGTATTCAAAACTAGAATAGAATTTAATTTATAATGTCAACAAAACCTATAAATTGACTGAAGTACATGTTGCATACTCTTGTTCATTCATTAACTTTATATTCTATTTGAGATTTAAATAGGAATAATATTGATACTTAAAATATCATTAATACATCAATTTAGATTTTGGAAAATAAAATAGATGAAACACCAAATTCAGTATGTATCAAGATGAAGCATATATTAGTTGTTTTGGATAAGAGATTTATGTGAGAACTTTGAAATAAAACTGCTCTAAGTGAGAAAAAGATTTATCTTCCCTTTGTATAGTAGATTGTATTTTGGATTGTATAAAATATAACTTACCAAGAATATTTGGAGGCTAGTTTTCTATGGAATTTTGTTGCTACATATCACTGAATTCCAGTGAAATATAAATGTCTAGACTTAAGTTATCAAAAGAATTGGACAATTCTATGTATATTTAGTTTTTAGAGTAATTTGTCTGAGAGAATGGTAGATAATCCCAATATTATATGTTAGGATTCTAAACCATTCTACCTTCTGCACCTTCTCTTAGGCCCTACTCTAGCATATTTGTATTTATTTTAATCTTCAACTTTTGATCAAAGATCCTTTCCTTCTCTTTTTTTCCTCCTCTTTCTTAATATTTATGTATTTTTGTGTATTTTTCTCATAACATTTGATATGAATATTATGAGGCACATGATAGCCATCTTCACATACTTTCAAGACTCATGTGAACAGAGATTCGGTTTGTTTGAATGAACCTAGAGGGCAGAGTGAAGAGCATACATAGAAATTATAGGAACTAGACTTTGATTTGATATAGACAAACCAAAACAAGGTTATCCCAAAGCACAATAAACTGCTTGAGGAAGCCGGGAATTTTTTTTTTTATCATTGTAGCCAGAGAATTATTTGTCAGGAATTCTGTAAAAAGAATCCTGTTTCAGTATGGGTTGGACTAACTGGATTCTGAGACTCATCTCTGAGACTTTCACCTACCTCTGAGACTATGCTTCTTTTATTCTCATTTTATACATGAATAAACTATATCTTAGAGTGGTCAGTGATTTATCCAAAGTCACAGAGTTGTTAAGCAGTGAAGTTAGAAGCTGGGTATACCTTATCTCAGGTCTTAACTCCCTTTCCATTATGCCATGGTGCCTTTCATTTGACTCCATCTATTTCTGTACAATGAGAATGTTCCTAAATTTTCAAAGTGCAGTCTCCAAATACCACGAAAATGATGGCCTGATCATCCTACCATATATCACTTTACCTAAAGTGAGCACCAAGATAGTTGGAAGCATTATCTTTGAATAATGATGCATATCTTTGAATAGATGCATGGATTATAATTAGGTTGTTGGTTACAACCTTTGGGTAGATTACAAATCAGAGATTTCCCACCTACCCTCTTCCTCTCTTTTAAAAAAAAATTGGCTAATATGTTCTGTAGCTCTAGCCCTTTCCTCCTTGAAGACATACCAATATAAACTATGGTGATATATCTCATTTTAGTGAATATCACACTATTTCTTGTTTATTATTGTTGTTCATTAGTTTCAATCATTATGACTTCATGATTCCATTTAGGGTTTTCTTGTCAAAGATACTGGATTGGTTTGCTCTTTTTTTCTCCAGAGGAAACTGAAGCAAACAGGTTAAGTGACTTGCCTTAGGGTCACACAGCTAGTAAGTGTTCGAGGTTGGACTAAACTGAAGTCTTCCTGACTCCAGGCCTGGTGCTATATCCACTGTGCTACTTAGCTGCCCCTCAAATATAGGGTGTGTTATATATTAATATTTATATATAATTTTAATTAAAATTAACATAACAGTATCTCAGTATGACACTGTGCTATAAAATAGAATGCAGTTTTAAGTGGTTATATCTGTTTATACAATCTTGGAATATATAGTGCCTAGGTTAACTATAAGCTCTTATTATAAAGCACTTCTAGAAATTTCATTAACTTTCTCAAGCCACTAAATGGTACTCTGGTAGAAGTATTGTTTTATTTCCCCCTCCCCAAATGTGTTTTTTATAACAATGCAGTAGCTGCTGGGCTTAAAATCAACAGAAAATAATTAAAATTTTGATTATTATTTATAAACAAAGCATCAAAGTATTGAGTGTTTTATGATCTTTGACTATTTGCATTTTGTACTTTTCTCAAAATTGGAATCCGTGGAGCCATATTAAACCTCACTAAGCTGATCTGATAATTTAATTATTTTTATAAAAATGATGGTTGATTTAACCTAAGTTCCCAGGAAAATTTTAATAGCTGTAGGGGGTAGTGAAGTTTCTCATTGCCAAGATTATATTACTGAAGAAAAATGTTAAACATTGTACTGAAATGGATTTAATACAATATTTCCGTAGAAAATTTAAATAAATAAAAACAAGTGAAACATATATCATAAGGCAGTTTCCTGTTTAAAAATTAATTTTGTTCATTTACTGGCTAATTCTCAAAATCCATTAGTCTATATTTCAGTTGCTAGATGTTTTACTATATAAAATAAGTAAATTTCTCTTTGCACGATAATTGAACCAACTTATTTTGTGTACTTGTCTTTTGTGTAGTGGCTTGATGCCTTTCTATAAAACTTCTATGTGATTACCAGATAGTAATAATAATGTAAGTGAACGTGTACATTATAGTATGGTAATATTTACCCTAAATCTGTCTTTTTCCTGAAAAGAGTTAGAGATGCCAGTTTTTCAGAGTAGCCCATAGTTTCCTCTTTGACACATCTTTCTTCATATTTTCTCAATTCAGGTACATATCCTATATTTGACCCACTGAACATTTTTAGGTCATCTTTTTCATTTGAATCTTTGCCCTCACCTTTTATAGAGGACTGAGAACTGGTAATCACAGCTAGAAACTATTAGAAAAGCAGATTTTTTTTTTCTGCTTGAAGAAGCTGTAGCAGATAGAACATCTTCAGCTATCGTTAAATGTTTTCTTGCATTTCAGTTTTTCTCAGTCTTTTGCTAATTTAGACATCAGTGAAAAATAAAAGAAATATCCTTTTATTTCTGTATTTTACACTTATTATTTGATACATTTATGAAATGATACATTGAAATGCTTTGATAGTTTAAGGATTTGTGATTTTATCAGTATATCTACTCTGTACTCTCTGCTGGACCTCCAAGCTTAAATTTACCATTGCCTTTTAGACATCTCAAATTGGATCTCCAGTAGGCATCTTAAAATCATGATGTCCAAAACAAAATTTGTCATCTCTCCTTCTAAATCCTTTGTCTCTTCTGCTTTCCTTATTACTGTAAAGTTCCTCTAGCTTGAAACTTAATAGTCATTCTGGATTCCTCACTCTCACCCTTCATATCCAATCTGTTCTCAAGGTCTTGCAGCATCTCTCGATTACATACTCTTTTCTCCTCGGACATTTGCCACTTCTCTAGTACAGTTCATCATTACCTCCCACCTAGACTACTGCGATAACCTGCTGGTAGATCTTCCTGCCCCAAGTCTCTCTTCCCATCCATCCTCCATTAAGCCACAAAAAAGATTTTTTTAAATTGTAGATTTTATCATGTCACCTCTCAATAAATAAACTCCAGGGGCTTCCTATTTGCTTTCAGGATCAAATAAAAATGTTTTATTTGGCATTCAAAGATTTTCAAAACCTAGTGCCCTTTTGAGTTTTTAATACCTTTCTTCCTTCCATGAGACACTTGATCCAATATTACTGGCCTCCTGGGTGTTCTTTTTCTCAGCTTTGGGGATTTTCTCTGTTTTGTTTCCCATGCCTAGACTGTTCTCTCTCCTCTACTCCAACTACTGATCTTCCTGGATTCCTTTAAATCCTAACTAAATCTCTTCCCTAACTCCTCTTAATTCCAATACTTTGTCTCTATTTACCCAATATTTAACTTGCTTTTTATATATTTGTTTTCATCTTGTCCTACCATTAGATTTTTAAGCTCCTTGAAAGCAGAGACTCTTTTGCCTTTTTTTTTTGTATCTCCAGTGCTTGGCTTGGCACAGTGTCTGGCACATAGTAGGTGCTTAATAAATGTTTATTGTTTGATAGATTGCCATTTAATGCAGATCTCACTATGACTAAATTTAACTAGATGGTTTTGGACAGTTTCTATGGCTGTGAAATAATTTACCTAGCAGCCAGCTGATTGTTTACTTAGCCAGGCCAATCCTTGGAAGTTCTACATGCTGTCACTATGACTATATTTTAAGTCTTTTCTGCTGTTAGTTAGGATCTGCCAGAACTTGTATTCTGCTGGCACCTTTGAGGATCCCGGGTCAATAACATATCCTAAAAAAGTATTGGCATAGAACCAATGAATTATATTGCATAATAATTAATTTAGAATTTGGGAGCTAGATACTTCAACCTCCCATGTCAAAGATGAGAAACTAAGGTTGAGTTAAATGGCTTAGCTTAAAAAGTCACTTCTATTTCCAAATGGTTTGTGCATTAGTACCTTTATTGTGAAACCATTTTTTCAATAAAGCTGTGCCAGGTCTATTTTGTTTTACTCTAAAAGCTCTGGAAACAGATTTTATCCAGTTAGAAGGGAGAGTTGGAAATGGTCACATTACAGAATGAGTCCTTAGGAATACTGGGGCAAATCTCTCATTATTGCAGTTAGCATTCTGTGGATATATCTTAGAAGACCATTGAGAAAGATTTCAGGGGTCCTTCCCTAAAGCATGAATTCTCTCTTTACTATTGACAAATGGTCATGTAGCTTCCAGGTTCTGAGAACACACATCAATTCTTTAGACAAATCTAATTGGTAGGAAATTTTTCTGTATAGGTAATTTTTCTTGGCTTCCATCTGTCGATTCAGACTTGGACCTCTTGACCACATGGAATAAATTTTATATTCTCTATGATAGTCCTTCAAATATTTTGAGATCCTAACTTCTTTTAAATCTTCAAGTTTAAAGTATTCAAAGATTAACTTCTCAGGTTTCCCTAGGAATAATTTTTGACATACCCTAGAATGAAATTATATTTTGAGATTTGAGATTGGGTTATTTTAGGAGGCAGTGTGGCATGGTGACTAGAATGCCTGACACAGAGTCAGGAACACCTATATTCAAATTTTGCCTCAGACACTATTGATTTTGGGACTTTGAGCAAGTGATTTAACATCTTCATTTCTAAAATGGGGTAATTATAGCACCTATCTTGTAATGTTTTTGTGAGGTTCAAATTACAGTGTATGCAAAATGTCTTGAAAACTTGAAAGCAGTTAATTCTCAGTTATTATTCTTAAATTGCTCTCAGGTTTCATTAATAATTACTTACACTTTTGAAACGTTGCATTTTATGAAGTGGTTTCCACATTACAACTCTGTTAGATGGGTAGTTGAAATATTTTTGTTCTTTCATTGATAAGGAGATAGTCTCAGAAAACTTAAATGTCTTGCCAGCAATTATACAAGTAGTGATAGAAAGACCCAGGACTTGAAGACAGTTCTGTCACCAAATCTAGTATGCTTTCCATTATACCAGGAAGAAGTGATTCAGGAGAAATGAAGCTTGTCCAGAGACCTGGGAGTTATATCAGTACCATCACTGAAAACACAATTGATGTAGGTCATAGTTCATGTTAGCATTCACTTTTTAGACAGCCAACTTCACTTTGTCTTTTGTTATGGGAAACTGGGTGATGTGAATTTATTTTCTGATGTCATTAAAGTTTGTTTGACTATATCTGTCAAATTAATAACAAGAATAAATGACTTCTGCAGAAATAAGATCCCATTTTAATGCCATTATCCTCAGCTCTGAGGACCATGGAAAAGAAAACTTTGGTTTAATAGAGTGATTTGTAAAAGAAAAACTCACAGAATTAAAAAAAAAAGGTTCTAGGGTGGTATTTCTGCTCTTTTCAAAAGGGAAAATGTCATGAAATAAGAATCAGTGAATGCTGAATTACCCATGTGTGTCATATTTGCTTTCCTGGGGTTGTCACTAGTTGAAGGATTTCATCTAGCATTTGTTCAGGGAGTTTGAATAATTTGTTAGAAATTTTACTGTATGATCATAGGCATATCTGAGCTGTTAAGAATGTCTGCAGAATTTAATTCTAGGTGTGAAATGTGCCACCTGAATGAAAACAGGGTGAATTTTTTATTTTCCTTTTTTTTCTGATAAGCAGTATGCACAGAAATTAGGTGACATTTTATACCACTTTTCACTGAAGAAGAAACTACTACAAAATAGTAAATGAATCATGAGAATGGGATATTTCCTCTTGTGCATTCCTCACTTTGCTCTGGTGTGTGGCTTCCCATGAGCTGAGTGATGTTTTGCTAAAGGATCAAAGCAACATAAACTATTCATTCTATTTTTGGATATTTTGAGTGCAGCATGAGGTGTCTCTTAGAGCAAAATGAGAGGAAGGACCTGGGACTTGATTGACTTTGGAGATCATTCACAATTAGAGCTAAATGGATGTGAAAGCCAAAGGACATACTGCCTCCCCCATCCACTGTCTTGTGGGTTATACATTTTATGTCCTTGAGTATTGAACAAAGACCTTTCTTTGAGCCAAACGCATGGAAAAAAAGCTGTCCTAAGTGTTTTAGTGAAATGAAGCTTCAACAAGAGTATAATTTTCACATTAGAATTCTAGAAGCAGTTTTGAAGAAAAATGTGACAAAGGCCTGGAAATATTTCTACATAAGGTAAAGTGAAGTTAGGGAATTTGGAAGCTTTTTCCTATATCTGATATGAAAAATAAAGTCACAGCATGCCTTTTTTGGTTCATATTTATAAGTAATTATTTCAAATCTATATTTCATTTTTTTTTTGCTAAGGAAACTTGGCCCACAATTTCTTATTGTGGTAAAAATTCACATTGCCTGGAAGAACTTTTGGTTTTTTTTGAGTACTTTTGTACTTTTCTCTCAGTCTTAGGATAGTAATCCTCCATAAGAAATTAAGAACTTAATGTGTAGACAATGAAGGGCGACCCTGGGCCTGTTATTTTTCTAGAAATATCTGACTCACTCCCACTACCAGCTGGTCATGCCTTTACTATTTTTAGCCTTGCATTTGTGCTAGAGGTCACCATCCCTTTTTACTTCTCTCATACCTATAGATTCACAGTGTTGTCAAAAAGAACAAGGGAATGTTTTAAGGAATTCATCCAGAATGTCCAGGGTCAGTTTGTGGAATAGCTCTTACCAAAATTGTCCTTTTTAAATGTTAAGAACTTGAATTTATTTTCTGGTAAAAAGAAGATTCAAGATGTTCCTGGAAAATTTTTTCATTCCTTTCCCCCATTGGAATATTAATTAGTTCCCTACACTGTTTTCCCAAGGTTTACATAAATATTGGTATATTTCATTCAAGATTTTCAGATCAAAAAAGACTGAGACTCCAAACATAAAAACCCCACATTCCTCTACCTCCCTACATTAAGACAATCTTCTCTACCAGCCGACAAACCTCTAGCTTTACAAAATTTCTGAGTTGGAAGAGTTTTCATCGACCATCTAGTAGACAAATAACTGGACAAGAATCATCCCCTCTCCAACATCTTTCCAAGAAAATCTACCAGCATCTCACAAGCAGGTCCATTCCACTTTTGGTTGACTCTTTTATCAAGTTTTTGTTTTGTTTTCCCATTGATCCTGAAGTTTTTGCAACTTTGCAACTCTATGCAGTGAAGTGGCAGCAGGGATAGTGGAGTCAGGAAGACTCAAGTTGAAATCCAGCTTTAGATGCTTAGTAGTTGTGTAACCCTGACCATGTCTGCCTAATTTTTCTTAATTGTAAAAGGGGACTTATCATAGCACTTAGCAGGATTTTTGTATCAAACAAGATAGTTGTAATGTGTTTTGTAAACCTTAAAGTGCTGTCTAAATAATTTTCTTTTACATGGCAGCCTTTCAAATACTTAAAATACTTTTAAAATTATAAATTTAGTTGTTAACAAGAATTAATAAATAAACAGAAGCTATGAAGGTTAAAATTTTCCTTGAAAACTCTATCATTTAGTAAATAAATTACAATAATTCTTCCTCTTGGAGGCTCATCTCTCCTTTCTGGTCTGTTTGAATTTCTTCTTCCCTTGTTTCCCTTCCTGGAGAAGGGGTTCTCTGAATCTGTCTTTTTGAATTATCAGATATACTGCACTGAGAGCATGCAGGAGGCCCCTGAGCTGATGTAATTAGTTGTACCCCTTCCTGGATTGTACTCAAGGTATATCTATTTTTGATTTCATTAATTTTGTCCTACATCCTTTTGTGTAGGTGTATAACTATATGTATATGTATATATATATGTATATATATATATTCTTTTGTGCTTCAGAATTTTTATTTTGAGGGTACTATTTTGTCCCAATAATATAATTTACTTACTCTCTCAATCTTGTGTATATTCTTTCTAAATTTGTGTCATTGCAAATTGAACACTTGTTTGTATGTTTGTACCTGTAGGTCCTCTGGCTTCCTTTTTATGTTTATGGATCATAGGGTTATAGATTCAATTTGGAAGGGACCTTATGAATCATCCCCTTCTCTGATCATGCAGTCAACACTTTATTTTAGGCCCTTGGAACTTATTACTCAAACCATTGCAGTAGTATACTAATTGGTCTATGCCAGCTTCAAGTGAGTATTCATTCATTAGCGTTCATTGGCAACATGGCAGGAGTACCCCCAAGGATCAAGGCAAGTCCATCAAACTTGCATATGGCACAAAGCTGGGTAAGATAGTTAACACATTAGATGACAGATTAAGAATCTAAAAAGATATTGTTAGGCTACACAATAAAGACTGAATCCATTAAGAACAATTCAGTTAAATCATATAAGTCTAAAGTCATGTTTGGGTCCAAAAAAATTAAAAGCACAAAAAAATAAAATATGGTTTGTCTAAAAAAAGAGATTTTTATGGACCTCATGCTCAGTGTGAGACATTATTGTATGAGACAACAAAAGAGAAATGTGCTTTTATGATATATTAAGAGGCATAACTTCAAGGAATTTAGGTGGATGAGTGAAGTCCCTTTGATAAACTAGAAAGTTTCCAGAGAACAGCAACCAGTCTGGGAAAGGCATTGAGTCATTTTTATGAGGATCAACTTCAGCAATTAGGAATGTTTATCCCAGAGAAGAGTTTGCATGTATGTGTATCTTATATCAAATTGCCTGCCATCTTAGGAATGGGGAGGGAGAGAAAGGGAAAGAATTTGGAACTCAAAATTAAAAATAATTTGAAAACTATTTTTACATGTAACTGGAGAAAATTAAATATAAAAAAATTTAAAAAAAGTTTGCAGGGAGGGGGGCAGGATAGTTGTATTCAGATATTTGAAGGCTGGGACATTAAAGAGGGATTGGATTTGTTCTATTTGACCTCAGAGGACATACTATTGGTGTGACCTTGGACAAGTCACTTATCCTTCATAAAGTAAAGGGCTATAGTAACTGGCCTGTCTTCTTTCAGTCTGTGCTACTGTGATTCTAGGATCCTGTGAATCAAGTGCAAAGGGAAGTTACAAAACAGCAAATTTAAGCTTTAGAAGTTAGGAAAAACTCCCTGACAGTCAAAACTGTCCAGAAATGGAATGGGCTGCTTCAAGAGGGGCATGCTCCTTGGAAGCATGTGGGCAGAAGATAGGTTCCTCCTTGCTGAATATAATTTTTTGAGGATTACTTCCAGGCATGATTTGGATTAGGAAACTACCGAGGTCCTCCCTTCTATTCATCAGAACCTCTGATTCTCTTGTTTTGTCTCTGCTCCTCCTCACAGCTGCTAAAGTGAAGTTCCCAAGCCACAGGTCTGACCCTGTCATTTTTCTTTTTGATAAATTCCAGGGGCTCCCTGTTGTTTCTAAGATCAAGTACCAGCTGTTTCAGCCTATACCTTTTACAGGTTTATACATGTTGTTTCTCTTCACACACACTGTGATCTTGACAAACTGGCAATCTTGCTGCCCACACCACTTTTATCCCAGCCTTTCCCCTAGCTGTATTCCTTGATTCTCTTGTACTTTTTCCTCACCTCTCTCTTTTAGAGTTTCAGGTTTCCTTCAAAGTTCAGCAAAATGACCATCTTTACATGAAACCTTTTCTGCTTCCCTCGCTAATAGTTTTTTTGCTTCTAAAATTAACCTTGTAGTTATTTTCTTCATACTTTTATGAGGTGTATATGTTGTTTCCCCAGTAGAATGTAAGCTGCTTAAGAGCAGGGGCTATTATTTTGTCTTTCTGTTTCTAGCCTGGCACAGTGTCAGATATAAAGTAGGCACATAATTATTTGTTGCCTGTTGATTTATTGTTCTAGTTTAGTCCTGTCATTTTATAGATGAGAAACTGAGGCCCAGAGGGATTAAATCATGTGCTCAAAGTCACACAGTTACTTGATGTTTATACTAATTTCAGTAGATGAATATGATGGATACTTAATAAATTTTGAAGCTGAATTGAAATTAAAATAGACTGAGCAAAGGTATTGCCAAAACATATTTTACTAATGCATATGCAAGGTAGACTAGATTTCCCTTGTTGCTCCTTCCAAATTTGCATTTCCGAAATTTTTTCCTAGCTGCTTTGGTAGCTTTTTAAAGTTCCTCTGGAGCAAAAATCCCAAACCATTGCCAAGACAAAATATGAGCTATCAAAAGAAAGGATAAAACAAATTCCTGGGTGAAGGGTGGGGTGAAAGGGGGTGGGGGTGGGGAGGTGAGGGGGAAAGGGTGGGGTCCTGTAAGGAAGATTGCTTCCAATGCCTGGTAGTGATATTTTATTGAACTCTTCCAGCCAGGTGTTAGGTGCACTAATGGAGTTGCTTAGGAAATCCCAACTTTTTTTCATCAGCCTGACATAAAACACCTTTCCCTCCAAGTCATTTTGTTCCCCTCTTCCTGAATCAGTGACCTTGTCAACAAGTCATATAACTGAAATTGATAGGGGAGGAGGTACCCTATCAGCATAGGCTGCTTCTCAGTTCCATTGTGAGAATCCAGTGAGTTTACTTGTAATTTTTGTATCTTCCCTTCTACCTTTAAATTTGATAGGAAATCTTGGCAATGGAATATTCTGTAAAAATACTACCAATTTTATGCCTTATTCTGCTATTTCCTATTTGCTTTTCCAAGTCTTCTCACTGATACCAAAAAATGTAGGGTACTGAAAATTTCCTCACTCCCTAAAGTCTTTCTTTCCTCCAGAAATAGAGAAATCGAAGTCCCCACATCCTTTAGCTGATCATAAGTCTCCTCTCCATTCCTTTTACCCCTTTCTGGTCATTGCAACATATCAATGTCTTTTCTAAAATTGGGCTTCCAGTTCAAAAATGTAATTTTCCTTATGTTACCTAATTAGGCTAAAAGACAGTAACTGTCTTGTTGCCTTTTTATTTTTATTTTTTTGGTCTTTCCTTTTACATTGTTGACTTGGCTTGAATATTGAGTTTATACTAAAGCCCCTGTGGACTTTTCTGAATAGATTGTAAACTGCCCATGATTCCCATATCTTATATATTCGAAGTTAATTTTTTAAACTCTGATAAGGTCATAGAAGGGAAAGGATCAAGTTTTCCCCACTCCCCAATAAACAAAATGATTTACTTGTTATGGTCCAGAAGAAATCTTAATTTCTCCTTTAATTGCCATTTTTCTTTCGGCACAGTGGGGGGAAAAAGACATAATCTCTTAAGAACTCAGTCTTAATGATAAAAATTCTGTGCATCTGCTTGGATGGACTTTACTCAGGTTATTTCTTGGAGTCATCATGATTTCCTTGGAACTCTTAAGCTTGGACATAACTGTGTTAATCTTGTTCTAGGTTCTTTTTTTAAACTCCCAATTTGCAGCTGCAACTTTCCTCTTCAGCAGTTGTATATTGTGAGTCCTCCTTCATGTGCTTGAAGTAGACACCCCCCAATTCACTGCTGGATTTGAGATTTCTCCATTAGTTAAACAGGTCAGGTGCTCACATGGTGGTCAGAAAAATCATTACAAGGACTCTGTCAAGATCTCTCTTAAGAATTTTGGAACTGATTGCATGACATGGGAGATGCACTTGCAAAGGATGCATACCCTTATCATAAGAAGATGCAGTGCTCTATGGGCAAAACAGAATTGAAGGAGCTCAAAAGAAATGCAAATTCTATAAATTTTGAGAATCCACCCCAAATGTTCACATGGACTATTTGTGCCCAACCTGTAATAGAACCTTGGTGTGATATTGGTCTGATCAGCCCCAGTTGGATACGTTTTAATTTGACTCAAGATAGTGATGTCATTTTTGTCTTCTTCAAGAAAAAGGGATAGCAGCCATTGGGAATCCCTCTAGTGATATGGTTCCAGTTCAGTTTCCTTTGCTTCTGATGTTTCAAGAGCACACTATTCATCCCCAGATGTTACCTTGGATACTTTCCACTCAGAAACCTCTCTCTTCTTACTCCCATCTCCTTTCCATGTAGTGCTTCTTCTCTTCCTTTTACAAGTTGGGCCCATTTGACATAATCCCATATTAAGAGATTAGGGATTCAACTCCTTCCTGAAGTCCAATCTCCTAGACCTTCTTCTGATTAACAGTCTCACTTGAATCTTACCTGGTGAGTGCTCCTATTGAGAACAAGTGATGACCTTCACATACGACACTATGCAACTTTAAGTATTTCCCTATTCATTTTTTGCTTGCTTAATATTCCAGCCCACTGAATTTTTTTGCATCCTGACTGTCATCCAGCATGTTTGCTATCCCTCCTAACTGTGTCAGTGTAGATTAATATGCCTTTATTTCATCTATGTCTTCGTGCAAATAGTTTGTAAAAATTTTTATAAGCATGACTTCATATTTCTGGACAGGGTTACCAGATAGATTAGGGCATTATTATAGATATATTTTACCTAGAATTATTTATATTCAATTTCAAGCTATTTCTGTGATCCAAGTGAGAGATATGGTCTGGAGCAGGGCTTCTTAAACTTTTTCCACTTGTAACCTCTTTTTGCCCCAGGGTGAAAGGGGATTGTTAAACAATTAATTGTAGATCTCAAGAATATAGTATAATGGAAAGGTGAGTGGTTTTAGAGCCAGAGGATCTGAGTTCAATTCTACCTGTGATAACTATCTAAGTAATACTGCCAAGTTCCCTAATCTCTCTGGGTCCAAGTTTTTCTTCTCAAATGAAGGAACAATGAAAACATGATCTCTGGGATCTTTTCCAGTTCACTTCTGTGGACTAATGATCCAATAATTGCACCTTCAGTGTCTCTTTGGGTCTTGCCATTAGTTCAAAACCCACATGGTGCTATTTATACTAAAGCTTGTTAAACTGTGGATTGCAACTCCATATGGGGTCTTGTAACTGAATATGTATATCTCCTTAATGGCATATATATATATAAATTTATATATCTATATAGCTATCTATAAATATATCTATTTATCTCCTCATTGGTATCTACCTGATCTACCTGTCTAGTAATCCTGTACAGAAAGATGAAGCCACTCTGACATGTCCTCTTCTCTCTGAAGTCTTACTCTTTGTATCACTGTATTCTTTTCTACGTGTGCTGTAACCATGCTTATAATAATAATGATAAATTTTGGGAACTTAAAATGAAAGGGCTCCCCCCTCATTGGGGGTCCATAAGCAAAAACTAGATGACTATTTCTTAAATATACCATTGAGGAGATTTTTATTTTTCAAGTAGGATTTGAGCTAGGTAGTCCCATACTTCTCCCTCTTCTGCTGTTCTGAAATTATGTCCCAGAAACAGCCTGTGTCCTAGGCTGAAATGTGGAAGGAAACCCTATATATAAATACTACTTCTCAGGTTCAAAAATAATTTTCCTTCTTCTTTTCTTTCTTTCTTCCCCAAACACATTTAATATCTCCTGAAGCAATCTTAAACTATTAAGAAAAAAAATGCAAATTGAGTTATTGAAGAACGAAGAAATTATAAGAGATTTAGATTCCAATTAAGTTTGTCAGTGATTACTGTATAAGTCTGGATGAGTCATCTTCTTTAGTAAATTAAAGTGTGAATCTCAAGGATGATTGAAAGTTGCCAAGAGTGGTAGTGAGCCAGTATGTGGGCAGGCATGTGATCCTCCTTTGCCTTTTTCAATTACCCTGATACCTGCTCTTCTTTGCTTCTCCCAATTATAGCATGAAGGTAGTAATGGGGGACAAGGGTGATTTTATGGGAATAAATATGCATATCCATTTAGAAAATTAGTTTTAGTTTTTACTGGACTAAATTTTTGCATAATAAAACACTAGCAATACCTATGAGGCTAATTTCAGTGCATAAAAATTATAAATTTGGCGTTACACAGTAAGTGTAGACATTTTCTTGCCCAGAAAATTGTTTTGAATATATTAATAACGTACTTTAAAAGTTTAGTAAAATTTTGGGCACAGCAATAAATAAATTTCCTTTATTTTAATCATAAAAATATATTTATGATACAATATATAAAATAATTTAAAGTTAAAATTTTTTTCAACCTCCTCAATACCTGTCAGCCAAACTCAGTCAGTTACAATGCTTTCATCCCCAGTTCTTTTTTTCCCCTGAGGCAATTGGGGTTAAGTGACTTGCCCAGGGTTACATAGCTAGAAAGTATTATACATGTCTGAGGTCATATTTGAACTCAGGTCCTCCTGACTTCAGAGCTGGTGCTCTATTCACTGAATCACCTAGTAGCCCCACCCTAGTTCTTTTTTTTTTTCTTCCCCTTCCCCTGCCTTAGATAGCTACCATTAGACACCAATGTGTATCTGTCTGTGTTTATACATATATGTAAAATCATTCTGTACATATTTCAATTGATCAGTTCTTTCTCTAGATACAGATAGCATCTTCCTTCATAGGTCCTTTGCTGTTAATTTGGGTATTGGTAATAGTCAAAATGACCTGGTCACTCCAACTTTTTCTCAAAACAAGATTGCTGTTACTGTGTACATTCTCTTGGTTCTGCTCATTTCATCCTTCGTTATTTTGTGCCAATCTATATTTTTCCTAAGATCTTCAAACTCATAATTTCTTATACCATAGTAGTATTCCACCACAATCCACCACATTTTGTTCAGACATTCTCCAGTTGATAGCCATCCCTGCAATTTCTAGTGTTTTGTCACTACAAAAAGAACTGCTATAAATATTTTAAGACATAAAGGGTTTTTTTTTCCTTTTCCCCTAATCTTCTTGGGAAACAGACCTAATAATGATATTGCTGAATCATAGGGTATAGGTCGTTTTATAGTTTGGGGGGCATAATCCACATTGCTCTCCATAATGGCTGTATCAGTTCACAGTTCTACCAACAGTGAATTAGTGTCCCAATTTTTCCACATTCCTTCCATTATTTGTTGCTTTGCCCTTCAGTCATTTTAGTCATTCAGATAGGTGTAAAATGATGTATCAAGGTTGTTTTAATTTGCATTTCTCTAATCAATAAAGATTTAGAGCATTTTTTATACAATTATACATTATTTTGATTTCTTCATTGGAAAACTGCCTGCTTGTGTCCTTTGACCATTTATCAACTGGGAAATGACTCATATTCATAGAGATTTGACAAAGTTGTTTACATATTTGATATTCATGACCTTTATCAGAAAATCTGGATGTAATTTTTTCCCCACAATTTTTTGATTTCCTTCTCATCTTGGCTACACTTGTTTTATTTGTACAAAAACTTTTTTTAATGCTAGAGAAGCATTTCTGTATTTTTTTTTAAAAATTATTTTATTCTGAACTTAATAAAATAAGCATTTCCATAACAAAATAGAATAGAAAAGAAAAATGATTGTACATGAAACTGTAAATCTATTATGTACAATTTACTACTCTTTAAAAAATACAATAAATTTATCAAGTAATTTTCTTTTTTTTCCCTCATTTTTCTTTCTTTTCCCCTTTTTGCCATGCTAGAGATGACTACCATTAGACAGAAATGTGTATACATATGTAAAACCATTTTATATATATTTCTATTTATCAATTTGTTCCCTGGATGCAAATAGTATCTTTCTTTATATGTCCTTTATAGTTAATTTGAATATTTATGATAATTTATAATATTTGAATATTTATGATAGTCACTCATAGTTGTTCTTGAAACAGTTTTGCTGTTACCATATACAATGTCCTCTAGATTCTGCTCATTTCATTCTTCATTATTTAGTGAAAGTCTCTCCATGTTTTTTCTAAGATCATTGAGCTCATTATTTCTATAGCACTATAGTATTCCATTGCGATCATATGCCACAATTTGTGTAGCCACTTTCCAAATGATGGATATTGAAATTATCTATTTTCCATCTCAGACTGATGTCTCTCTTGTTTATAAATTTTTTGCTTATCGACAAGTCTGATAGATAAATATGTTCCATATTCTTCAAATTTTCTTGTAATATCCCTGTTTATATCTAGGTCTTTTACGGACCTTATCTTGGTAAATGTTGTAAGATAACTGAGTTATGCTCAGTTTCTGCCAAACTACTTAATACATTTCCCAACATTTTTAAAATGAGTAATAAATTCTTATTCCCCCAAACTTAAGTCTTTACACTTGTCAAACACAAGTTACTTTAGTCATTTGCTGCTATAAATTGTATGTCTATTCAATTTCTAGCCAGTACCAAATAGTTTTGATAATTACCACAATGTACTATAATTTAAGGTCTGGTAATGCCAAACCTCCTTCCTTCATGGACTTTTTTTTCCTCATTAGTTCCTTTGATATACTTGAAATTTGTTCTTCCAAATGAATTTTATTATTTTTCTCAGTAAGATACTTTTTTTGTAATTTAATTGAAATGACATTGAATATATAGATTAGTTTAGGTAGATTGTCATTTTTATTACATTGGCTCTGTCTACCCATGAACAATGAATATTTCTCCAATTATTTACAAATTGCTTTCTAAAGTGACTCCATCAATAATGTGTTATTAGAGTATTTGTTTTACTTCCAATATTTGTCATTTCACCTTTTTTTTTTTTTATCATCTTTTCCAGGCTGATGGATTAGAGTTAGAAACATAGATTTCCCTTAAGGTGAATTTCTTATTAATGTTTTGGAACATTTTAAAAATGTTTGTTGATTTGGATTTCTTTCTCAGAAAATTTGTCTGTTTATATACTTTCACCATTTATCTTTTTACATCAATTCCAAATATATCTTGAATATGGAACTTTTTATCAAAATTAATTTTTCTACAAAGATTCTTCCCATTATTTGTTTTCTTGCTTATTATAGTCATATTGATTTTATTTGTGCTGAACCTTTTAATTCCACGTAAACAGAATTATCCATTTTATCTTCTGTGATTTTTCTGTCACTTATTTTGTCATGAATTCTTATCCTTTCCACAAATTTATTTCATATATATCTAATTTATTTATGATAGGTGCCATTTATACACTTTAATATTTGTAAAAAGTTTTAAAATATTATCTCATTTTATCCTTACAACAACCATGGGAGGGGGAGGTAAGTATTACCCTTACTTTATAGATAAGGAAGCTGAGGCACATTGTTAAGTGACTTGTTCAAGGTCACACATCAAGTAAGGTACTGAAATCACATTTTAACTCAGGACTTCCGGTCCAACACTATATTTGCTTACTTACATGAGATGCCACCTTTTATTTCTAAGTTGTGTATCCATTTAGAGTTCATCTTGGTATATAGTGTGAAGTGTTGACCTAGAGCTAATTCCTTCCAAACTACTTTGCAGTTTTCTCATCAACTATTTTTCCCTTCTAGTTAATAAGACCTCTTAATACTAAGGTCTTTGGGTTTATTAAAAATTATGCTATACAATGTTCTTTTTTTGGGGGAGGGGGAGGAGTATGCTTTATGCCTTATCTGTTGTAATGATTAACCTCTCTATTTTTTAATAATTACCATGATTTTTAATGACTACTACTTTGTAATACAGTTTGACATTTGGCACTATTAAGCCCCCTTTCTTTCCTACTTTTTTCATTACTCCCCTTGAGATTCTTAATTTTTTGTTCCTTCAGGTGAATATTATTATTTTTCTAGCTATAAAAATAATCCTTTAGTAGTATGACATGAAATTTGGGTAACATTGACTTTTTTAGTGGTATGATCTCTCCATGAGCAATTAATATTTTTTCAATTATGTTTTTTAGTTTTATACAGAGTGTTTTTGTAGTTGGAGTAATATATTTCCTAGGTGTGTCTTGGTAAAAAAATTTCCAAATATTTTATATATTCTCTAATTATTAGAATTTTATTGGTAATGTGCAAGAATCCCAAGGTTGTATATTAATTTTATTTCTACTATTTTGATAAATTTAATAGTTGCAGTTAATTTTTAGTTAATAGTTTAGTATTCTGTAAGCCATTATATATTCTGCAAAAAGTAATATTTTTTCCTTTTCCCTTATATTTATTCCCTTCATTTCTCATTCCTATATAATTGTTTTATCTATTATATCTAGAAATATGTTAAATAGTAGAGTCAGTAATGAATATGTTTCCTATCTTATTGGAAAGACCTCTGTTTTCTCAGTTAGCTATACCTCCTCTCTTCTCTGCTTTGTCCCTGGTTTAGGTATTAAGACCATATTTATAAAAATGTTGATGTAACATTGAAATTATTCTTTCAGTTGTCATTTACAAATACATAGGCCTAGAGATTTTTTAATAGTATTTAATAGCATTTTATACATTTGAAGATATTTTCAACATTCATTTTTATAAAACTTGTTTACTATGATTTTTCAGTCATTCCCCCACTGATGGGCATCCACTCAATTTCCAGTTCCTTGCTATTACAAAAAGAACTGCTACAAACATTTTTGCACATAAGGGTACTTTTCCCTTTTTTATTACTTTTTTGGGATACAGACCCCGTTGTGAGACTGCTGGAAAAAAGGGTATGCACAATTTTATAGCCTTTTGGACATAGTTTGAAATTGCTTACTAGAGTGGTTGAATCATTTCACAACTCTGAATCATTTCACAACTCCATCAACAATGTGTTAAGTATTCCATTTTTCCCATATCCCCTCCAAAATTTATCATTATCTTTTCCTTCTTAGCCAATTTGAGAGGTATGTAGTGCTACTTCAGTTGTCTTAATTTGCATTTCTCTAATCAATAACGTTTTAGAGCATTTTTTCATATGACTAGAAATGGCTTTAATTTCTTTATATGAAAATTGTGTAGTCATATCCTTTGACCATTTATCGATTGAGGAACAACTTGTATTCTTATAAATTTGAGTCAGTTCTCTATATATTTTAGAAATGAGGCTTTTATCGGAAACACTAATTTTAAAATTTGTTTCCCAGTTTCTTTCTTCCCTTATAATCTTGGCTGCATTGGTTTTATTTGTGAAAACTTTTTTAATTTAATGTAATCAAAATGATCCATTTTGCATTTTGTAATGTTCTCTAATTCGTATTTGGCCATAAATTCCTCCCTTCTCCACAGATCTGAGAAATAGACTAGCCCTTGCACTGTTAATTTGCTTATAGTATCACCCTTTATGTCTAAATCATGAACCCATTTTTACCTTATCTTAGTGTAGGATGTTATATATTGGTTAGTGCCTAGTTTGTGCCATACTATTTTCCAATTTTCCCAGCAATTTTTGTCAAATAGTGGGTTTTTATCCCAGAATTTGGAGTCTTTGGGTTTACCAAGCACTTCTTTTGTTTTAGCTGAATTTTTGGAATTGTTTTTATTCTATGGTTTTTGCTTTGTTTTTTAGTTACGTGCGAAAATCATTGATTTTTTTGTTGTTGTTTTGATGAAAATGATGAAAGTGTTTGGAAATAAAAATTTCTGTCTTAGAAGTATGTTAGCTACATATGAGTTGTTTTCTCATTTTCATTTTTAAATACAATTTTCTATTGTTTCTCTAACTTTGACTTGCTAGTTCTTTAGGATTTAGTCTTTTAGTCTCCATTTAATTTTTTATCCTTTTTTTCCCCAAAAGTTCCTTATTGTGTATGCTTCTTTTTTTCCTTTTTTTTTAAATTAAAGCTTTTATTTGTATAACATATGTATGGGTAGTTCCTCAGCATTGATTTATACAAAGCTTTCCGTTACAAATTTTACCCCCGGTCTCCTCCCCTCCCCTAGATGGCAGGAAGTTCACTACATGTTAATAATGTTGAAATACTTGACAAGTTGTGCAAGAAAAATCCTATCTACAAGAAAAAAAAAGAACATCAGAGAAAGGAAACACAATGCAAGCAAACATCAATAGAGAATTGTGTATAAGTTTCATGCATTGTGATTAGCAATGTTATGTTTAATGTTTCTGTTTTTCTGCTTTCTTTGAGGCCTTTTTGACTAGTTATCATAAGGATGCTTTGTATGGCTGAAAGGTATATAAACTTCACTTTCTACCTATTTAGTGATTACCAGAACACAAGGAATTGTTTTATATTATATTACATATATATACATATAGATATATATGAGAATATATTTATTATTATTATTATTTTTATTTTTTGCTTTTTGCTGAGGCAATTGAGGTTAAGTGACTTGCCCAGGATCACACAGCTGGGGAATGTTAAGTGTCTGAAACCAGATTTGAACTCAGGTCCTCCTGACTTCAGGGCTGGTGCTCTATCCACTGTGCCACCTAGCTGCCCCATATGAGAATATATTTAAACGGTTTCCTTTTTTGTTATGTGTCACAGGGAAATCATTAAAATTTAAGTGCCACAAGATTATAATTAATTCATTCCCATGAAATAGCTTTGTTTCCCTTAAAAGTAGCTTTTATTCCAGATGTCAGGACAGTATCTTGAACTTAACAAATTATGATAAATAGTTGTTACATTGGAGGTCAACATACCTGGAAGACCATAATTATGTCATAAGTGCAAGGAAATTTTGGACAGATATAAAAATTGGCATTCCATTTTAAATGCTAAAACTTCTTGTGTAAGAAAATGAAATAGTCAGACCTATACTTTAAAAATATCAAAATAGAAGCTTTAGAGGGAAGCTTAATGGAGATTTCAGTGGGGAAGAAGGTGATGATAGCCTAAACATGGGTGATGGTCATGGAAATCAATCAAATGGGATAGACTCATGAAAACTTGTAGAATTGACAACAATTGGCAACTGATTGGCTTGGGGTGGGGTGAGATTAAGAGAGAGTGAAGAGACAAACATTACAGTAAAAATCTGAACCTGGATGAGTGGAAGATAGTGGGATCTTTGACAAAAAAAAATTAGAGAAATTATCAAAATAAACATTGAATAATACTTAAATAATGACAATTCTTTTAGACTTTTTTTTTTAAATGAAACATCTTCATAGAGATGTCTAGCAGTCAGTTGGTGGTTTGGGACTGCAGCTCAGGAGACAGATTGATACAAATATATAGATTAATGAGTTATCTGTAGAGATCCATGAGAGTTGACAAAATGACCAAGAGAATGTATATGTAGAGGAAAAGAATTTACAAAAGAGTCTTGGTATTCAACCACCATCTAGAGGTGGATGATGATTCGGCAAAGGAAATTGAGAAGGAACAATAAGACAGGTAGGAGGAAAGCCAGCTGACAGTACTAAAACAGTCAACAACAATGACAACCAAAGAGAGAGTGTCTCTGAGGAGATAACTGTTTAAAATGGCCAAACAATCAGAAACTTTAAAAATCATTATTGAGAACAAAATCACTGGATCATAACCTTAAATACTGCATTGATAAGTGGAGAGAAGAGTGGATGGATAGCATTGCCAAGGACAGAGAAATGACTTGTGAAGTAAGAAAAGAGAGAAATAAGCATAGACTGCTTTTTCCTAAGAATTTGGCAGTGAAAGGAAAGACATATATACATACATACATATATATATATATATATATATATATATATATAACAGTTTATAAAATGAAATTAAAACCTTTCCTTGAATGGTTCACTTAACCTGAATAATTATATATATATACACACACACACATATATATATATATAACATATATAATATATATTATATGATAAATATATGTGTACATATATATAAATAATTCTTTTCCTGCATAATACATATACATATACACATATAACTATATCTCTATCTACACTTGGTTGTAGGCTTTCTGGGATTCAGTCTCAGTTGTTTTACCTAAAACTTAATAGGTTGTTATGAGGAAAAACAAAACAAACTTTGTAAATCTTAAATTACTGTTTACTTGGGAACTTCTGAAAGGATGATGATTGTAAGAGTAACAATTCCAATCCTGCTAAATTGAAGGCATATCAAATTCAAATGAAACTTGTTGCTTTCTTGATATCAATTTGTGCTGTTTGTTTCTCTTTACCTTCTGAAAAGGAAAAAGAAATGACATGGCTTTTCTGATTAGAGTTAGGAAATATTAGTGTCATTCTGTGATATCTACCAAAAGAGGTTTGTGGCTATCTGACAATTGACTTCCTATGTTCCCCCATATTGAATCATTCCTTTGATAATACAGATTTCTTGAATATGAAATAAAAAATGGAAAGATGCAAAATTACAGAAAGCTTAAAAGCTAACTCCTGTTATTCTCTGCAGATTTAGGAGGAGCTAAGATTAGATCTTTCTTTTCTATTTCCCAGACTCTTAGCTCAAGATACTTTCTCTTTTTGGAAAGTTCCAATCCAATTAGGTCTGTTTCCCAAATTAATCTCTACATGTTGGGCACCTAGATTGTGGATTTTTTATCTTCTTATTCCAAAATTCCTGCTATAGATCCCATGCTATTCTTCAAGGATCTATTTTTTTTAATTCAATGCCTTCTAGTTAGTATAAGAGAGGGTCCCAAGTCATTTGTATAGGTGAGATAGTTGACAAACCCTAAGCCAATGGTTTGAAGCCAGCTTATAAAGGGGCTTTGAAAGCCAAAGAGAGAATTTTATATTTTATCCTGGAGGCAGTAAGATGCCACTTGGATTGAGTAGGTGAGTCACATGATCAGATCTTTGCTTAAAGAAAATTATGTTGGCAGCTGTGTGTAGGATATATTGGAATGAGGAGAGACTTGAGACAGGGAGAATAATTAGGAGACTGTTGTGATAATCTTGGTGAAAAGGGATGAAAGCCTGAACTAAAGTGGAAGACTTGTGAGTGGCAAGATGAGGTCAGATGTGAGAGATGTCATGGAAGTAGAAAAAGCAAGATTTGTCAGCTGACTGGATCTATGTGGTGAGTGAGAGTGTAGAATCAAGCTAATGCTGAAATTACAAACTTTGGCGTTTGGAAGGTGATGCCTTTGACAGAAACTGGAAAAGGGAAAAGTTTGGGGCAGAAATATCAGTTATAGATATGTTGAATTGGGATAAATCTTAGACATTCAGTTTGAAAAGCCCAGCAGACAACTGGTGCTGTGGGACTAAAGTTAAGGAGAGATATTGGGGCTGGATATATAGATCTGTGTGAAATGATAAATATAGAGTAGTGATAACACATGGAAGGAGTTCCCCTCCCTCAAATATTATTAAAACTATCTGATAATCATTAATTAGAAAAAACAATTACTGATGAATGCATTTGGTGTTTGCAATTATCTGCATTTTGAATTGAATCATTGCTCAATGTTGAGCTTTATGATGTTGCTTGACATTACTTTTTCTATTAATTTTATGATAATATTGTTATTACCAGCAGCACTCTAGGTAGTTATAGTATAACCATTTAACTCAGTTAAATCAGTCTTACTTTTGGAAGTAAGAATGTTTTAACTATTCTAGTTGTTTATTGAGAGACATTATGCCATAATAGATAATGGGCTGACCTAAATAAATAATAAAAAAAAAACCTCACAACCTTCTTATGAGAAAGTAGGGAAATCATTTAACTTTGAAGTTAAAAGTTAAAACCTCACTGAGGTCATAAATATTAAAAAATTATAGATACAGAGATAGAAGAAATGTCAGAGACCATCTAGCCTAATTCCTTCCTTTTATTGTGGAGGATGGCATCTCTGATCAGTTACTAAACTTCATTGGTGAAGGGAGTTTCCACATAGCAAACTGTCTTATCTGCTATACCATGCTACTACCACATACAATTATTATTAGTTTATCATTACAATGATTAATAAGTCAAAAAAATTAGGACTATATTAGAACTTCTTCTTCTAATCATAGTCCAGAATGGAATTAGATTTTCATATTTCCTCAAGTAATATCAAATTAATAATATTATTTCACATTTACTTAAAGCAGGAGTTCTTAACTTGGAGTCTGTGAACTTGTTTTAAAAAATAATTTTGTAGTTATATGTTAATATAATTGGTGTCCTGTATACTTAATATAGTATTTATTTTATGCATTTAAAAACAGTTTTTTGAAGAGAGGGGCCTATTCATAGATTTCATCAGAGTGCCAAAGGAGTCTATGATATAAAAAAGATTAAGAACTTCTTAGTTTTCTGTTTTGCAGAGTGTTTTATTTATGTTAAAACAGCGAGATGGATATCAAACGTATTATTATTCCTATCTTATAGATAATGAAGACATTAATTAGCATGAATCAAAAATATAAGTCAGATGGAATTCTGGAAGATAAAACAAATGATTTTGCACATTGCTATTTGGAGAATATTTGAGAGGATTATTTGCAAATTCATATCCTTGTTGAGATCACAATTGGGATTTAAAAAGTGTCTCAATTCACCAAGAAAACAACATTATAATGATTAATTTTTTTTTCCTCTGGGAATTTTTGAATTTGACAATTGGGCTTCTAATGCCTTCCTGAAATAAATGACTCATTAATCATCACTGTAGAATACTGAACAGCTTATCTTTTTATATGTCTGTCACTGACAGCAAATATGAATATAAAGGAGCAAATATGAATATAAAGGAGAGTTGAAGGTTGAGGTCTCCTTCTTTACTCGACTTTTATTAAGGTAGAGATACTATTTGAGTTTATGCTCTCAGTCAACCAAAATGGAATAATTGGTTTCCCAAATTTAATAGGAAATGTCAAGCGTAACTTAAAACCTTACCTCTTCAAGGCCATAAGCATAAGTGGCTTATTAAAATATTTTATTTAGGAGAAAAAGTAATCATGGTTTCATGAGGATAAGACATTATATTTATGAACACACATTCATGGAGGAAATGGATCATTCTTTAGATAAGTATTCTCCATAGAGTCCTTGTCTGGATTTCATGTCTGCTTGATTGCCCAGAGAGTGAACTAGTTTAAGTTATCTTTTAAAGTCTACAACCTTTCAAAATAAAGCATCCTGGTGTAGGCCTTGTGAGATCACAGATATGAGCAAGAATCGAAATGTCCATTTCTTTTCCCCCCAAATTATGTGTCCAAAGAGCTTTACTAGGCAACTGCACCCTCTAGTGTTGCATTAGTGAATGCTATGTCACTATTTATATTTGACTTGCATTCTTTGGGCTATCATTAGACATTTTGAAGGTCTAAAAATAGAGTTGTTAAGCTAGGCTTTGGAATTTGGTCTTCACTGTATTCAAATAGGGCAAAAACAAAACCTCTATTCTCTTTTCCCCTCCCCGAATTATCTTTTAAATTTTTTCTTTACTTAAAAGAATGAGAATGAGGAAGAGTTGATTTCTGTATTTTCTCTCTTCCAGCTTTTCAAAGGCTTTTAAAAGTATTGCCTTTCCCCTCAAAGTTTATTGTTTTGCATTGCTGACAGATTGTTAGGATAACTGATCTGTAGAAGATTAAAGAGTAAAGTTTTTTTTTTTTTAAAAGGCACGATAGTAAAAACAAGAATAGAAAGTTCTTAATAGAGTGATTTTGCTAGAGTGCAAAACAGACCAGAAAGCCTTAGTTTATATATATATATAAAATGTACACACACAATTATATTTCTAATTTCTCCCAGAAAAAACAGGTTAAGTCAAGAAGCAAAATTTAGCAGCAAATGACTTGAACCAAGCGATCTGGAGCATTATTGCTTCTTATCATTTATCTTGTCATTAACAGACGTGCAGGATCTATGATATGGTATCATTGGTTTGAATACTGCCTCACTGACACAGACTGTAACCCCTCTAATTCTTAACTGATGATTTAATGAATTTCATGAGCCTTTTACTTCTGACCCATAAAGGCTTCTCTCAAACCTGTATTAAAAGCTCTTCCTATTTGACAAGTTTGGTTAGAGCTTAAGCTTCACAGGTAGAAGTTTGGACAGTTCTCCAGTCCTTAACAGGCAGCAGTAAGGTCTTGTACTGGGGCTCCAGTGGAAGAGCGAGGAGCTTGGTGGACTGGACAGAGAACTGGCTTTGCATCCAGACCAAACATCCAGCCTGCAACTTATTAGTCATGTGACAGTGAGCAAGTCACTTAACCATTTTGAACCTCAGTTCCTCATATGTAGAGACATTATGAAATCTGCAGTATCTAAAATGCTATTCAATGTGAGCTATAATTCATGTTGCTATTTTTTAAAAATTAAAGTTCATTCAAAATGAACTTCTAAGTTAAAGTGGAGATGATTATTTGTGAAAGGAAGAGTTGCTTCATTTTGCTTGCTTTCCATTGTTTTCTTCAAAGATGGCTTTTTTTTTTTTGCTCAGGGCAGTGCTCTTCAAGTGATGAGAAAGTTTTCATTATATAAAACTTATGAACTGTATTTGAAAGTAAGGTTTTTAATTACACTTATTGTTCTTCTAATGGCAAGTCAGCTTGCTGGAGGGAGACATCTTTTCCCCAACTGCTTAAGTACTTGGTTAACAACCAGAAGAACTTTAATTAGCTGTAACTATTAAGGGGCTGGGTATCTCCAGGAATTAAATACTGGTGGGAGGGGGGCATGGAAGAATCCATTACCTCTGGGTGGTCATGAATCCCCAGGAAAGCCTATTCCATGTTAGTAACTGCTTTAAGTGGAGAAAACGAGAAAAAGCAGCAAATATCTATAGATTTTTCTTGTCCTAAGTGGGAGATGCAATTTCATTTTGCAATGGTGCATTTATAGATAATTAATATTATCATGCTACTAGCCTGGAAACATTTACATGTTCTGCTCAGATCAGTAAGCCAAAATTATCTCTGAAATTAAGTGCATTCAAAATATGACTTTTTATTACTTATTGAACATTAATGATGTACAGATAGCTATGAAGGACATAAATTTGGACAAAGTGTGTAGAGTGCTCACTAACTTCTCTTACACACACAAGTTGGGGTGGGTTGGAGAGAGAAGTATCCTGGCAAGAGAAAGACAATTAAATTTCCCCTTTTCAAAATCTCTTATACCAGAGGCTCCACACAATTCCAATGAGTCCTGAATCAGATTAAAATAAAATTGTGGGACAGCTGGGTAGTGCAGTGGGTAGTCAGGAGGATTTGAGTTCAAGCCTTAGACACTTACTAATTGTGTGATCCTGGGCAGATCACATGACCTTATTGCCTCGAATTCCCCCTCCCCACCAAAAAAAGTAATTGGGAAATATTTAATAAAATAAAATTAAAAAAACCAACATTCCATGTTAAAGCTAAATCAATATATTGCCAGCAGGGATTCTTACTAATCATTTAGTGACATCCTTTCCAATTGAGTTTGACATTACTCTTGGGAGGGTGGAACAGGCCAGAATCTTCTTTTAGAAATAAAAAGTACTTGTAAATTAATAATGAGCAAATATGATATATACATATAAATGGGAATATTTAACAAAAAATAATTCAATATACCTTTTTTATTGAAAATTTATATTTATGTGAAATACTTCTGATTTAGTTTAAATCAAAGGATAATTTTAGGCCCCAGTGCCTTTATTCATTCCATCTAACAGCAGAGAAACACTAACTGACATAGAAAGTCATAATATAGAATTCATTTTAAATGATTAAAAATGTTCTTTCATCAGCTGAACCTTAAGCAAAAGATACTATTTTAATTAGCACAGCTCCAGGAAATGAGAGGGGCAGTCTAAATCCTGAAAAGTTTTCACCAAAACAGAATATTAAGGCCCATTATTATCAGGGTGGGAAATGCCTGTATGATTAATAGGTTCTTATTTAACTTTGCTGACTAAAACATTTCTACCATTTTTCTATAAACTTTCATGATGAACACTGACATGAATTTAGAATTCTTCTTGAGGGCTAAAGAAATATTGAGTACTCCTGAAAACAGTTTTAATTTATATTGTATGGACAAGACCCCAGCATCTGATGAGGTACTAATAGTACCTAGGATACTTAATATGATAGGAGAGATAATTTAGACCCACTTCTCATGATTGATGAAATAGTCTTGAGTTTAGGTGACATTTGAAAATTTTGAGTGATAATTTCTCCTATCAGAGTCTGATAAAAAGGTGTTTCTCCTAGATGTTTAATCAAAAATAATTTTCTCATCAAAAGTAATTATCCATTAATTAAATTATATTTAAGTTTCAAATGTTTGCTATCTTTAGGGCTTAGTATAAGAAGGATTTCTTATGTCATTAGATTTTTATTCAGACTTTTTTTTAAAGCCACTTGACTACATAACAGTCTGTGATGGAGAGGGATTTTGTACATTTAAAAGTGATAACCTTACTGTTTTTTGTTTTCAGTTTCTAAAATAATTTCTTATTTTAAGGACAATCAGAACAATTTGGAGAGTGTGTTAGTGCAGATTTGAGTATTCTTGTGTGTTAATGTCCCATTAGGCTGTATAATTAAGATAATAACTGACATTTATATGGGGTATCTTAGAAGTCATTATGGTTTTAAGCTTTAGCAGTTTAAAGGGCAGCAACTAGGTGGCTCAGTAGGTAGAGTGCTGGGTCTGATATTAGGGAAGACTTGAGTTCAAATGTAGCCTCAGACACTGATAAAGTCATTTAACCAGTTTGCTTTAATCCACTGGAGCAAGAAATGGCAAACTATTTCCAGTATCTTTACTACTAAGAAAATCTCATGGATAATATGGTCCACAGAGTCATGAAGAGTTGGATGCCAATTAAAGAACAACAATAACAAAAAGCTTAAATGTTATTAAATTCTCTCTCTCTGTCTCAATCTCTCTATCTTTGTCTCTCTGTCTTTCTCTTTGTCTTCCTCTGTCTGTCTCTCTCAGTCTCTCTGTGTCTCTGTCTCTCTTTCAGCTTTAATAACTTAATTCTGCACTAAGATTTTTGGGACACCGTGTATATGTGCTTTAAATTTTGTAAAGAATATTTTTTTTTGAGAGAAGTTGGGGTCTTGCCCGGGCTCACACATCTAGTAAGTGTTAACTGTCTGAGGCTAGATTTGGACTCAGGTCCTCCTCCAGGGCAGGCATTCTACTCATTGCACCATCTAGCTGTCCCTACTATGGACATTATTAATCCCATGATGCAGAAGAGGAAGATCCTGGATGTTAATCGCCCATGGTCAGATGGCTCCTCAGTGACAGAAGCCTAGCACCCTGTCCACATTGCCAGTCTTTATTGGGCATAAGGAAAATAAAAGATCTTTGTCATAGAGATTGTCTGAAAATAGTCGATGCAAGAAGACTAGCTTGCCCTTTGAACTGTCTGATAGGCATTTTGCTCAGATCTGGTTCATTTTGGCTTGTACAGAATTGCACAAGCTGGGGCAGACTAGACAGGATTCAGGTGAGCTTAGGCCTGAGTTGGAGGAAGAGACCCTGGGTTAGAAGTCAGTTTTTAGTTCCAGGGCTATTGTAGACTCCTCCATGATCTTGGGCAAGGATCTTGATTTTTCTCCACTTCAATTCCCCATCTGTAAGAAGAGGGGAGTATCTGCCCTGGCTACCCCCAGAGACAAAGTAAGGATAAGAGGGGCCATTGTGGGTGCCCAGAGAATCTATGCTTCCATCTACACCAGGGGCCTGATGCAGTCTGAGCACAATTTGTAATCAGTGCATCAGCTCTGCTACGATAGCCCTTGAGAAATCAAGGAAAGAACATTTCCTCAGAGTAGAACCTGGGCACCAATTTAAAAAGCACAAAGTGCTTGAATATAAAGCATTATTAATATCAGACCTTACTACGGTTGTGTCTGAATATAAAGTGGCATGTAAGAAATTGAGGTAGTTATGGAAGTAATTTAGGCCCAGAATATTGTGTCTCAACCATTTTGATAATTTAAGTGGGGATTTTCCATTTCATTTCTACCCTTTGGTTTTGGTATTTGACCTAACTTAAGAGCTTGCAAATCCATTAAGACTGTTTCACCAGATTTCATGCACCAAAGGTACAGTAGGTTTTGTAACATTCCATATGTTAATTGAGGTTGAAATATGACATATATATGATGTATTTTGTGGGATTTGGAGATAGAAGACCTGGGCTAGAGTTCTAGCTCTCTGCTTATTAGCTATGTGACCCTAGCCAAGTCATTTAATCATGTGTAAAACACAGGTAAAAATATTTGTACCATCTAACTCACAGGATTGTTGTGGGGCTCAAATGAGATAATAATATAACTAGCAGCTTAAAGTTTTTTTAAGTGCTTCATCTATATTATCTCACTTGATTCTCACAACAATCAGGGAAGTAGGTATTATTATTCTCATTTTTCATATGAGGAAGTTGAGACAGATGAAGGTTAAGGGTCCCATATTTAGAAAGTACCTGAGGCTGGATTTGAATTTAAGTCTTCCTTACTTCAGATCCAATCCTCAAATAATTGAACTTCACTTAGTTGTCTAAGACAATGTATGTAAAATTGATTTTTAAACTGTAAAGTATAATATAAATTTAATTATTATTGTTAATTTATGAAAATGACTAACTTTTGGTAAGAATGTAAGCAAAAAGAGGGAAATTCTAAACATCTTTCAACTGAATAGTTTATGAAATGAAGGAACTGTTAGAACCTACTATGAGGGACTATTCAATATTTAACAAAGCATAAACTGGACACGTTTACTATCATTTTTTTGTTGTTCAGTTGTTTTTTTTTTCAGTCACTAGCTGACTCTTTGTGACCTCATTTGGAGTTTTCTTGGCAAAGATATTGGAGTGTTTTGCCAGTTCTTTCTCTTGCTCATTTTACAGATGAGGAAAATGCAACAAATAGGATTGAGTGACTTGTGCAGGGTCATGCAAGTAGTGAATGTCTGAGGATAGATTTAAATTCATGAAAATTGTTCTTCCTGACTCCAAGCCTGATACTCTATGCACTATACTGTCACCTAACTATCCAAGTATCATTAGTGGTTGGATTAAGTTCCTACACTTTGAAAGCAACTTTCAGGATGCTGAGTCTAAGAGATTGATATTCTTTCCCATTATTTCTCCCAAAATACAATCACATTATAAAGAGAATTTTTAAATAAGCTGAAGAAAAAGGTCTAATGGTTAGTTTCAAATTTTACCCGTAGCTTTCAGTGCTTGTTCATTTTTACCCAGCATTTTATCTCCAAAAATTCCATGAAGAACTCCCATCATCCCATGAGATTAGAGATTTGGAGCCAGAACATAAAGACCATCAATTCTGATCTTCTCATCTTAATAAGTTCCTCAGAGGAATCTGAGGAACTGTTAAAGTGATTTCCCAGGATCACATAGCTAATAAGTGTTCAAATTGGGATTTGACTCTATTTTCTGTGTTCTCTTCACTATTTATAAGGAGTTTAGGCTCAGAGAGATTAATAACTGTCATAGTCACACAGCTATTAAATATCTTTTCTGACTTAAAGGCCCATATTTTCGCTACCATACCATGCTAGTTACATGCATCCTAAATCTTGCTAGTTCTAGATGACATTTTTTCATCATCTATTATTTTCATATCTTCCCATTTAAATTGCTTTATTTTAAGTTTTACTTGATGATTTAATAAAAACTCCAAGTGATTGTTGCTTGGAATTTACACCATTCCTTGAAATATCTTCTCTACCTGGATAATAGTTTTGTTATCTCTTTGGTTCCATTAATCTCATCCCTGAAATGCCTCTAGGTCTGAAAAGAGACAAGATCTTCTTCCAGATTCAAAGCCACAAATCATCAGAGAAGACCCAGAGTTTAAATGGAATTTGGAACACACTGTCTTACTGCTGCTATTCGACACAATATTCTTTGTACTGTTCATTTTGAGGAGGCTTTGTGGATCAAGAAGGAAATAAGCTTAAAATGTTTGTTAGCCTAAAAATGGAAGAAAACTGACATTACCAAGGGTAGTTAGGACAATATTTTAAATGACTTGAAATGATAAAAGTGATTGGAACACATTAACAAAACTAAGTATGTCTCTAAAATGATGTGGTTGATCATTTTATTAAGATTGAAGGATAAGTTGAACAATCTGAGGTTTGCACTGGTTTACACAAAATATGAGATCTATCCAGAAGATAGACTCTTGCATGTTAAATAAAATCTTTATGGATGATTTTGGAAGAACCCAGAGTAGAATCTTGTGGGCTAAAGCAGATACGGATATATTGTAATTTGTACTTGTGAATAGAACCTTGCAGAAATAATGATGATGAGGATGATAATGACTACATTTTCAAGTCTGCAAAATACTTTAACATGTTGTCTCCCACAAATGTTTAGCCAGAGTGCTGGTCTTAAAAATTATAGTGATTTGAGTTCATATCTTGACTCAGACATTTACCCCTTATGAAACCTGACATAAATGATTTTTCTTAGTTTTACTTCCTCATATGTAAAATTTGGTTAATAATAGCATCTATTTTACAGCATTATTGTGAGGTTCAAATGAGTTAATATTCGTAGTCCATGTTACAAACCTTAAAATGCTATGTAAATGTTAGCTGTTGCTAATGATCCTGGCAAGGTAAGTATCACTGTTACTATTTTCTCTTGATTTGGAAAGGCTGCCCAGTTCTCTTCATATATTACCAAGAATTTCATTTACAACATCTTCAACAATTAATCAACAGAAAATATTAACAGTGATACCTCTCTCTCTTTTCTTTCCACATAAAACCTTTTATAGAATGGTGTTATCTGATATGACTATTCTGATCTATACTTAGCCATCAGTAACTACTCAGGAATATCAGCTTTTCATTGCCCTTGAGCATGGTACAATGGAAAGAAAATGGTTCTGGAGACAGAGAATCTAGATTTGAAACTTGCTATATGTGTGAGCTTGGGTGAACCTTAATCTCCCTGAGTCTCAATTTCTCCATCTGTAAAATAAGGAGAATGGCCAAGATAGAATTAACGATCCCTCTCAGCTCTAAATCTAGAACCCTAACAGTTTCTTGAAATTAATTTTCTTGTCTCAATCTCATGCATGGTTTCATTAATTCAAAATCTCTTTGGAGTTTCATATTTGTTTTGATGGTGGTAGAGAAATTTTTAAGTGTTGAAATAAGTATCAAATGAGAAACCATTTCTGACATACTGATTCTTCCCTTTCTGAATCTCTTGTGTTATGTTTCTGTCATCAGACCTTTATGTTTGATTTCTCTTGCATTTTCTAAACTCATTATTATTCTGTAATCAATGGATCTATGGGGATTTGATCCCTCATGCCTCCAGCTGTTTTGCCCCTTGGTAGAATCATAATATCTCCTAGCTTTAAGGGACTTTAGAGAACACCTAAACTAACTTGGAGGTGATTGTCTCTATAACATTGCTAAAAATTGATCACAAAGCTTTCACTGAAAGTCTATTTTATCTTTACGTTTCCAAGTTTATTGTATCTTTCTATACCTATGAAAAGGGTGAAGAGTAAAACTGCATTTGGGTGAATCTATAAATCTAAAGAATGAGTGTCTGTTTTCGCTTAGTGTTTACTTCAGTATGGGACAACGTGGCACAGTGGTTACAGTGCTGGTCCTGCAGTCAGGAAGAACTCAGTTCAAATTTAGCCTCATACACTTACTAGCTGTGTGAAATCACTAAACTCTTTTTGCATTAGTTTTCTTATTTGTAAAGTAAACTAGAGAAGGAAATGGAAAATCATTCTAGTATCCCTGCCAAAAAAAAAAAAAAACCCAGAAGGGGTCACAAAGAGTTAGATACAACTGAAATACAACTAAATAACAGCAGCCAAATATTTCAATATCTAGACAATTCCCAACTCTCAAAATTCTTTAAACCATGAAGCTTTGTGGAATCAGATTAGAGAGATTCATTAGTTAGAAAGATACATCACTTTTTCTATGTCAACCAATAAATCAATTAACCAAATAAATATTTGCTGGTTGTGTCATGTGAATGGAAATACAGGGAATTGAAATACTTGAATTATAGTTTTGGTTTTAACACTTGCCAGCTGAGTGACTGTACAAATTGCATGACTTCTATGAGCTTTATTTTATTTATATGGACTAGAAACAAATCTAGTGCTCATCCTGTTGAATGAGTCTTCTATTTTTCCATCATTGTGTACATTAACCCAGAATTAGAGCAACTTGTCTTTGAGAGATCTATTCATCTGGTGCTTTTGTGCTTATTCTAGATCATTTTTAATTATCATCTCCAGTAATTTAATTTATATTCTTTCTAGTCTCAAGGTCTTTCATATTTCATTGTTTTTCCACTCATTAAGATATAAGCCCAGATTGACTGAACACCAAATTCTCATGTTCAGCATTCATCATTTTCATCTTTCCCCCCCCAAAATTTGGATTATTGGCAAGTCCCACTGAATTTTTTTCCACTATGGTTCTAGGTGTACAGTCTCTTAGTTCAGTGGTAGAACTATCTGTTCTTGCTGCATGACATAAGTCTTTTGAAATAAATAATAAGTCTAGAGATTGATTTATTATATTTTAAAGGTAGTGTAATTAGTTTTAGGCAGTTACATAATGCAATGAATAGAGTATTGTGCCTGCAGTCAGGAAGATATGAGGTCTAGTGTAGTCTCAGATACTTACTAGTTGTGTGACTCTGGGCAACTCTGACAAACTGGGCAATTATCTCATCCATAAAAGAAGCTGGAAAAGATTAATGGCAAACCATTCTAATATCTTTGCCAAGAAAACTCCAAGATGGGGTCACAAAGAGTCAGATGTGACTGAAGTGACTGAACAAAATAGCTAGTTCTATTTGAAGATGGACTTATATTATTAACCCTTTATGAATCTTAGTATGTTTTAAAAAGTAAATTTTATCTAATTAGAGGATTGGGTAAGAGCCAATCCAAGATAGGAATGATTGTCTCCAGAATTGATTCATCAAAAAGTACTTCTGGTTAATTTTGAGAAAGTGCTGAAATTTTACAAGCTCAGATTGAGTATTTGATATATTTGGAAGTGGACATGATATTTTTGTAATGAGAGCCATGGTTTGCAACTTTGTATTACCTACCATAAATATTTTTTTTTGCCCCAACTTGGTACTTTTTGACAAGACAAAGATTTTATGCTTCCAAAATTTGACCCAGTTTGTTTAGGACTAAGATCATACTCTGAAATTTTATTGGGGTGTGATGGTTGCCCTTGGTTTTTGAGCGTTATGGTAGCAGATATATCCACTAAGCCCAACTTTAGGGACACTTTTTAGGGTAGTATGATTTTTTTCTGTTTCTGTCTCTCTGTCTCTGTTTCTCTGTGTGTCTCTCTTCTCTTCTTCCTCTCTCTGTCTCTTCTGTTTCGCCCTCTTTTTCTCCTTTTTTCTCCCTCCCCATCCAACCCAATAGCTACAATATACTAAAACAAAATTCTTTAGAAAAGAAATAAATTTACAAAAATTAGCTATTATGTGGAAGGTAAATCACAGTAGTATAAAAACCCACCTTTTAAGGCTCTCAGTTTTTCATGAATATTCTTGCTTATGAAAGCATATTTTCCAGTTACTCCTACTGTGTAGTCAGAGGACCAGGGTTCAAATTCCGCCTTTGATTCTTGCTGCCTGTGTGACAGTGGGTAAGTCCATTTAACTTTTTTGGGCCTTATTTTCCGTAAAATGAAGGAATAGAACTGGATAGCCCTTCAAGTTGATCCTATAATCTTCAGTATTACTGATGATGAAAGAGTATTCAGTTAACTTTTCATACCAAAACCTTTGTTGATTTCTTTTTGTCGGGTGCCATTCCCAGTTCTTCTAGGAATTAGAGACTTTTGATACTTTGTTTATCGAGTATGGCTGCTCTTAAAACAGTCTACCTCAACAAGTCTAGTGACATCCTAGGCAAGGTCTCATTCTTTGGAAGTCTATCTCTCATAGTTACAGCTCAGCTTTTTCGGAAAGCAAGAGACTCATCAAAAAGTGAATTCTTTTCTTTTCCTAATAGATAATGCACACTTTGTTTCCCCCCTTTCTTTTGGAGTACAGTTTCTGTACTATCCTATTTGAGAGTCATCAACATAGACTTCTCTTATTGAAGAGTGAATAAAAAAATCATCCATTATTGGTTGTTCCTCCTATCTTTCTTCAACAGGGTCTGGTTTTTTTCCCTCCCCAAGACTATATCTTATTTGTCTAACAATTGACAGAGTATTCCACTTATCCATCAATTTTTTCTAGGTGTGTTGTTATTCATTTGTGTCCAACTCTTCATGACCTCATTTGGGATTTTCTTAGCATAGATAGTGAAGTGATTTGCCATTTCCTTCTCTAGGACATTTTACAGATGAGGAAACTGAGGATTGAGTGACTTGCCCAGGGTCACAAAGCTAGTAGTTGAGGTATCTGAGGCAGTATTTGAACTCAGGTCTTTCTGAGGCCCTATGCTTGCTCCTTTGTACTACTGAATTGCCCTTTCTCTGGATGGAAAGAGTCAAATTTCCTGAGGAATTCTGAGTAAGGGTCACCAGTCCCCATTCTAGGTGAAACTGCCTCCTGATAACTCCTCAAATATTCTTATTTTGTCATCAGCCTTCACTTTTCTGGGGTGAGAGAATTTGGGGAGAATTAGAAGTCAGAAGTCAAAATTGTTCCTCTAGTTAACCATAGTTAAATTTGGAAATTAATGTAGACATGCACATATGTATATACAAACACACACATACAGACCTAGTTCAAATCTGGTCTCAAACACTTAATACTTTCCTGGCTGTGTGACCCTGGGCAAGTCACTTAACCGCAATTGCCTCAGGGAAAAAAAGATATGTTGAATATAAATGGGGTTGGTAGAAATTTTACCATGAAACCATAACCATACTGAATGGTACAAGCATTAAGGTAGCATTAAAGGAAAGCCTAAAATACTTATCATTTTATAATTGCATGAAAACAGGTGGACTCACATTACAGACTATGTAGCATATTCAGAGTATATTCTATAACATTAAAATAATTTAAAAAATTTTTGGCTTTAAAATAATTACTGATTCTGGGCTTTGGAAGTAGTAATTATCAGTACAGGTTCAATAAAGAATATAATTTTTTGAGTTATAAGAAATGATAGAGATCACCTAATCTGAGGCCTTCCTTTTTTAAATAATAGCTTTTTATTTTCAAAATACATGAAAAGATAGTATTCAGCATTCACTCTTGCAAAACCTTCCAAATTTTTTCCCTCCCTTTCCTCTTCCCTTCCCTAGATAGCAAGTAATCCAATATATATGTTAAGCATGTACAATTCTTCTATACATATTTTACAATTATTATGCTGCACAAGAAAAATCAGAACAAAAGGGGAAAATGAGAAAGGAAAAAAAAGCAAGCAAACAACAACAAAATGAAAATACTATGTTGTAATCCACGCTCAGTCCCCATAGTCCTTTCTCTGAGTGCAGATGGCTCTCTCCATCACAAGACCATTAGAACTGGCCTCAATCACTTCATTGTTGAAAAGAGCCAAGTCCATCAGCATTGATCATCACATAATCTTACGGCTTTGTACAATGTTCTCTTGGTTCTTCTCATTTCACTTAGCGTCAGTTCATGTAATTCTCTCCAGGTCTCTCTGTAATCATTCTGCTGATCATTTCTTATAGAACAATAATTCCACAACATTCATATACTATAGTTTATTCAGCCATTCTCCAATTGGTGGGCATCCACTCACTTTGCAGTTTCTTGACACTACAAAAAGGGCAGCTACAAACATTTTTGCACATATGGGTCCTTTTCTTTTTTTTCTGTTATCTTTGGGATATAGACTCAATAAAGACACTGCTGGATCAAAAGGGTATGCATAGTTTGATAGCCCTTTGGACATAGTTCCAAACTGCTCCCCAGAATAATTAAATCAGTTCACAACTCCACCAGTATTGTATTAGTGTCCCAGTTTTCCCACATCCTCTCCAACATTTCTCATTATTTTTTTCTGTCATCTTAGCCAATCTGAGAGGTGTGTAGTGGTATCTCAGAGTTGTCTTAATTTGTATTTCTTTAATCAATAGGATTTAGGGCATTTTTTCATGTGACTAGAAATGATTTTAATTTCTTCATTTGAAAATTATTTATTCATATCCTTTGACATTTATCAGTTGGAGAGTGGCTTGCATTCTAATAAATTTGAGTCAATTTTCTCTATATTTTAGAAATAAAGCCTTTATAGAACACTTGGATATAATTTTTTCCTCTTTTATACAGGCCTTCCTTTTATAGAGGAAGGAATTTAGTCTCTTGAGTGGGCAAATGACATTCCCAAGATTACTCTTCTCATTAATAATAGACATAAGATGAGTCAATATCTTCTGCCTCCTAATCTACTGGAAAATGCTGACTTCTTGTCATCTCATTTATCTTTGAAAAACTTCCTTTTGAGAAAAACAATTTTTGACATTTTTTTTTTACACAGAGCCCTATAGACATAACTTAGGATGTTGCCCAGATTTTATTAGTTAAATCTGTCTTACCTTGACAGTTTTCCATACAAATTTCCAATCTCTAAAGTTACCCCAGATATTATGGTTTCTGCACTGAAATGAATGTAATTGCTTTAAAAAAATTCTTTACTTTTAGGAAATTAAACCAAGAAGTATTGAGTTACTTCCAGTTTAGTAACATTAAAATAAAGCTTGAAAGCCCTACTCTGCCCCCACCTCTTCTAATATCCTCTCTTTCCGGAAGCTTTTTAACATATAGACTAACTGAATGAAAGTATAGTTTTTCCTTTGATGTCTAGAATACTGCAAAGTGCTATTAATGTAGGAAGGAGTTGCACTTCTCACAGAAGCACTGTGCTTCTCTAGCCCTCATGGCTGCTTTTTGCCACAGTGTTTCAGAGATGCCTGGCTTGCTTTCAAATCATTTCATATTTAAAAGCTAAATTGCAAGTATTGATCACATTCCCAGTTTAGCTTTTATGCCACCAGCCCAAGTTGAATGCAGCCTAGCTCCAGATGGCAAATTTCTCCTGCTTCTTCCCATTTCTAAAACCAAAACTTTGAGGGCCAACTTTGTTCTGGGCTTCAGTTTCAAATCAAAATACTATTTTGGGGAAGTAGGGGTAAGATCTGGGAGGGCACTAAAGATTTATTATGATTTGATAATTGTATCTACAAATTACCCATTCTCTAAAATATTGTCTGATATGGCCTCTGTAATTAAATATTCTAATTTTATATATGAAGAAACTCAGATAATGTGATTTAATAAAATACAAGGATTTAGTTGCAGAGTTTAGATTAGAACCCAAGACTTCTTAGTATAATCTCCCCTAAAACACTGTGAAATTGAGACCAGCAAGGGGGAGGAGGAAGAGAATGTTTATATTGCCTACTGTGTACCAGGCATTGTGCTAGTTACTGGTTACAAATATCCTATCATTTGATCCTCACAACGTGGGCAGTAAATGCTATTATTATCCCCATTTTATGGTTGAGGAAACTTGAGGCAAGCACAGGTCAAGTGATATAACTGAGGCCAGATTTAACTTAGATCTTTCCTGCTTCTAAGACTCCGCTGTGCTACATTCATAGTGATTATTTGGTACAATAGAAAGAATGTCATGGTAAGAGACTGTAGCAGCGTTGCTTGATCATTTATTTTTAATGAAATGGAAATGAGTTTTGGTATTTAGATAGTAAGATTAAGAGGCCATATTTGAATTCAGGTCTTCCTGAGTCCAGATCGGTGCTCTAATGCTCTTTGCCACCTCAGTGCCCTTTCTCTAGGTGGGAAGAGTCAAATTTCATGAGAAATTTGAGGTAAGGGTCACCAATCCCCATTCTAGGTGAAGCTGTCTCCTGACAGCTCATCAAATATTCATACTTTCTAAACATCTTAGTCCTCCCATTGTAATGTTGAGTGATTTAGACCTTTATTTATTTAAAACAATTTCCTGCAAAGAAAATCTGAGTCCAAAAGGGAAAAAATGTGCCAAGCTAATACAGTTCTTTATTTGACTTTGAAGTACAGAGGTTTGTTTGTAGGTGATTTTGATGAAAGCTGACTAATGAGTAGCAATTGCCAACATCTATCAGATAAAATGCTTATATCCCCATACTGAATATTTGGTATAATAGAAAGGATGTCACAATAAAAGGATATTGCCTGACCATTTTAAAAAAAATAAAATGGAAACAAGATGAGTTTTGGCATTTAGACAGTAAGGTTAAGAAGAACAATGGTTTCTCATGCTCTCTTGTGCTATTGACCTCATTGCTTAATATTTTCGATTATTCCGAAAATCGTCATTTCCTCTTGTTTTTTAAAATTAGAGTAAATTTGGTTTTCACAGTCCCATTAATTGAATGAAGCAGGATGCTGAGTGCTATTTCTTGTATTTCCTGGGTAATGTGGAAACTAATGGGATGAGATTAAAAAAGATTTCAAAGGTTTATGATACAAAAAAAGTTCATGGCAATATTTCCCCTAATTCTCACCTGGTGAAAATGGAAAATATGGGAGGAAATGAAGCCCTAGGCAGTACTATTTTAAGTATAATGGGCCACATTAGAAAATGAGCTTTTTTACCACGACTCACCTGAAAGAAGTGTCAATAACATTACTGGAAAGATGGATATAGGTGATGACTGTAAGAGTTAAAAATCAGCCCTAGTGTGGAAGGAAAAGGTTGGTTTCTAAACCTTTGCTAAAATATACATATTTTTTAAACTGTTGAAAAGCCAGTATATTTTCCCCCACAGATTAATTTATCTGTTTGGTTTTTATATTCTATTGTTTTGTTCAATCCTGTCATCAAAATCACTTTCTCTTGTAGAATGGATTTGCTGACATCTGGGTTTAACTACCTACCTAATAAACTGCATAACATTTAAGCTGCTGATGTAATTTAAAATACAAGAAAGAACTAGAAGTTTAGGTACAATTTCACTTATATGGATATTTATATGAATATGGCATTTATATGGATAGAAAGCTGACTCTAACATAAAGTGGACCAGATCGTTGTTGAGATATGATCTGAAAGACTCTAAAAGTCCTCTTATTCTTAACCTGCCTTCTGTCACAGGTCCATTTAGCCCTTTAAAAGATTAAGGTGTTGTTCCCACGAGAAACAACTTGGTATAATGGTTAGAGGGATGGTCTTGGAATCCATATCTGAATTCACATTCTATCCCTGACACATACTAGGTAAGAGACCATAAGCAAGGACCTCCAGAAACTCTTAATTTAAGATAGAATTATATTTCTAAATTAGGAGTTCTTTACCCTGTTGAAATCATAAGTACAGACAAAAAATTCTTAAAAGTCACTATTAAAATAAAAATAATTGCATTATTAAGATTGTATTGATATCTATGAACTCAGTTTATCAGTCCCTTAGTGAGATTGTTAGTTGGAAGATGGGGGGGTGAGAAAGGGAAAGAGAAAAGGTACAGAGTTGAGGTAGATTATTGTTTTGGGGAGGGCAAAAGATGAGGTGGGTGAATTAGCATAAAGAAGGAGTGGAGGAAGAAGCCAATAGGAGAGCATGGATGATTGGGCTATAATAAAAGATCTTATTTTTTTTTCTCAAAGATTTTTAAGACCCTCCTTATTCAATTGCATTCTATTGAACTTCAGTTTTTAAAACTGGATAGATAATCTGAATTCTTGTGGTAGAGGGGTGACATTATATATTAATATTTTCCTTTCAATATCCACCCATATTTTTCTCTTTGCCACAAATCTTAACTCTTGACAATTATGGTTTTCTGATATGTATATATGACACAAGAAATCCAAATGAAAAGGGAAAAGCTCATCCCTTTGAGTCCCAGCTTTTCCACGAGCCTAAAAGCTTTCCCTATAGAGCCAGCATCTGGATGAATGATTACAATTTCATTCACTTTTCATCTGAAGAGTTGGCTTTGTCTTGTGTAATCCTACTTTAACTCAACAGGCTTCTCTCTCACTTTGCTGCTACTATTCTGGTGCAGAATTCTTGGCTAAGATACTATTGAAATTCTAGTTCTGTAGGATTCTGTATGCCAGATAAATAGTTTGCAACAATTTGGATTGATTAAAAACCAAAATGAGTGTTTTAACTAGCAGCCAAAATCCTTATTGAATGAAACCTCCGAGAGGGAAGAGAGAGGATGAGGATGGAACAAGATGCAAAGCAAAGTCAGTACCTGATGGTTTCATGATTTGATACAGTTGTGTTTTAAGAAAAACAAGGAATAAACATTTTAAAAAATTTTAGAGTTAGAAATTTCTCTCATTATGGCAGCAGTTAGAACCTAATGATAAGGGTAAGTCAAGGTAAATACCATGATTTGGGAGGATATATTTTACAGACGACTTGTACTGACTCTTAGGGAATCATTTTTCTAAAATGCATCTTTAAAGGACAGTAAACAGCATCTTACTATCCAGAGAGAATTGAAAAATGTACCAAATGACTTCCAGAATATATTTACTGATCTTGTTTCATCATCCTGATTTTGAGTTTCTTATAATCATAGGAAAGTATCATTTATTAAGCATCTGCTATATGCCACAACTGTGCTAAATGCTGGAACACAAAAATGCAGAATATATAGGAAATAAAGAAAGGCACCAGAATTTAGATAGGTCGAGAAAGGGTTTTTTTTTTAGAAGATGGAATTTTAGTTGGGACTCAAAGAAAATAAGGAGGAAAAGAAAGACAGAAGGTGAAAATTGGGAGGGAAAGCATTTCAGGTATGGAAGATGTCAGGAAAAAAATTCCCAAGATCCAAAGTTGGGAGTGAGTTGTTCATGGAACAGCCAGGAGATCAGTGTCATTAGATCAAAGAGTGGTTAATTTTTGCCCTGTGTTCTAGAAGAGGATCATGATATCAGAGAGGTGATTCCATGATATGCAAGTGAATTGGATTTAAGAGAGGAAAGGCTGTGCAAGTCCACCTGTCTCACCTTCCCCTCTAGAGCCATCTGGGTCCAGGTATAGATCAGGATGACTGGAGATGGCCCTGGATGCAATGGGAGACCTTGGCCTTTTTAAGTTAAGGTCTTCAACAGGTCTCAGTTTGCCTGAGGCTGCATCCATTCAGTGAGTAAGGCTAAGTAGTAACTGAGGCAAAGAATCTTCTCTTTCACCTAGTATTTTGTCCTCATGTTTTTATTCTCCAATATTGTGCTTGCCTTTTTACACCAGCTTTTTAATTCATGTTCAGTTTCTGGCCCACTAACCTTAGACTTATTTCAGACATACTTTTGCATAGTCATTTCTCTACATTGCATTTGAGTAATAGGTTTATGCACTGTAATCATACCCAGCACAAGTTCCTATTGGATGTCATCCTGTGTACTTCTAAACACTTCACCAACTTAACAAAAGCTGCTTTGAATGTTGAAATTCTCCCAATTTGGTGCCAGACAAGTATTACTTGTACTCTCTATTTTGTCACCTGGTCATTGAGGAAAACTTAAAACACATATGATACACTGTAAAATTCATTCATTCACACATGTAAAATTGACTATAATTATTAGTCATAAAACAATTCAATTCAACTAAGATTTATTAAATTTCTTATATACTTAAGGTATTGCATTGGGAATATATAGATCAAATAACACAGCCCTTGCCTCAAAGGTACTTACAATTGTATAAGTGAGTTTATGATACAAATCAGAATGTGGAGAGAGAGAAGAATTTAAAGTATTTTCTAAATGAAATACTATATGAAGTTTGAAAGAATGGTTATTTTTATCTTGGGTCAATAAGAAAGGCTACATAGAGAAATAAAGAGGTACCTACAGTATCAGGACTGAAGATAATATAATCCTTTTGGCCCCAGAAAGCAAAAGCAAAAGCAATGAAGGAAATTTAAAAAAAGAGAAAAATTTCTACTTATTAGAACAAATGGAATAGATTGCCTGAAGAGTGATTATATTGTCTTTCACTGGAGATCTTTGAGGAGAGGTGGGATGATGACCATTATCCAGTATATTGTACTAGGGATTTCTCTTTGGATATGGGAAGTTGAGGTCTGCTAAAATTCTAAATTCTGTAATTATGTGCTTTCTTTTCAGACAATTGAATCTTTGGTTTATCCCTTTGAGTTTTGAACTCCCCTAACTGGTTGCTCATGGTCTCCTGGAATCCACTCTGCAAATCCAGGGAGTCCATTTCTGTAAACTATTAAAATCTAATCTTTGAATATGATTAATTACTCAGTAACATCATCCTACTAATAGTTCATGATTGCTTGAATCTTTCCTAAGATGTATATTAAATATATATTTATATGTATATATATATATTCTTCTGCTCACATATAGACTTAATTTATTCAACTGTATGAGATTAAGACATGAGAAAAGCCCAGAAAAAACCCGAAATTTTTTTGATATACTGCCTTAAATTCTAGGTAGTTGCTTTAGGTGCTTTTCAGTTGGTGAATTGAAACACCTGAAAGTTAAGTTTCATTATTTATGGTGACTGTAATTCTGACACTCTTCAACTTGGCCACTGGCAAAAACCCATCTTTATGTGTATTTCCACATTTCCTACATAACTATCCATGACAGTTTTCACATAATTCAATGATTTCTGTGACTGAGCTTATTTCTTTCATAAATACTTTTTTCTATCACTTGATCTTGAAGGGTAGAATTGATATATTTACCCATGTGTTTTTCTTAGGAATTTTGGTAGAAAAAAATTCTCCTCAAAAAGAAGTAAACAAGTTCAATTTTTGATAGATCAGTGTTAAGATTCTTCATATGATTTATCAAACCTTGGTTTCATCAGTATTGAATATTGGCATAGTTGATAGCATGTGGGAAATGATATCTTAAGGTCTAGGAAAGCCATGTTTTTAATTTTTTTCAGTCAGTGAGTCAGAAAAACTGTCTTGACTGCCATCGAGTGAGAGGCATATTGGTTCTATTTCTTCACTATCCTTTTATTGCTTGACCCATTGTAATGAAAGGGTTTGTTGCTATGCCCTAATGAAATAGCTTTTTTTCAACAACTCTAATGACTTTAACAATAAACAGTTTTCTTACTTTGTCATCCTCTTTGAGATCTCTGTGATGTGATGGTCATTGCCTTGAACATTAAAGTAAATGACTTAATAAATGTTTGTTGAATTTAGTTGAATTGTACTACCCTTACCTCTGCAATTTTCATGACTTCTTTATACTTCATTATTATTGATTTCCTCCTGCCTATAGAAGCTTTCATTTTTCTATTTCTTTTTCTAATTCCTTAGCCTCCTTATACCCCTTAAAGGCAGGTATGCCCCAATTTTTTACTTTTGGTCTTTCCTCTTTCTATACAAATTATCTGTTCTAATAGCATCAGTTATCATCTCTCTGAGGATTATTTTCAGGTTATTATCTCTATTCTCAGTCTTTCCAGTCCTACATTTCCAAATGCTCTACTTCAAATCCAGTGTCTAAATCAAATTCTGGCATTCCAGTTCTTTCACAATATGGTTCCTACCCATTCATTCAGTCTAAGCTCATATCCCTTCCCACATTCTTTGTCATAGTCAAATTGGAGCACTTTATGTCCCTTAGTGCTTACTTTGCTCTTTCCCATTTCTGTGACTTGCCTGGAATGGACTCTTGAAAATCTTTTTATTTTATTTATTTATTTATTTATTTATTATTTTGCAAAGAAGTTGGTGTTAGTAAGTGTTAGTGTCTGGGAATGGATTTGAACTCAGTTCCTCCTGACTCCGGGATCAGCACACTATCCCCTATACCATCTAGCTGCCCCTGACTCTTAAAAACTTTTAAGTCTTTTCTTGCTCCTTTCTTCATCCAAAGACACAACCATTTCCACGGAGTCTTCCCTGACTTTACTCTGTCAGTTGCAAGTAATCTCTTTCACTCAATTTTTTCAAAGGACTTTAACACTCCTTTGTATTTGCCTCCTGTATGTCATGTGACTGTACTTGTGCTTTTCTACATTAGATTGTAAACTCATTCATAGCAAAACATCTGTCATAGCTATCTTTATATGTCAAGTACATTTTTAAAAATTTTAACTAATATTTTATTTTCCTGAATTACATGTAAAAACAATTTTTAATATTAGATTTTTTTTCTTTTCCTTTTTCTCCTTATTGGGAAAGCAAGCAATTTGATAGAGATCATTATGTTTCATGGAAACATAATTTCTCAAGTCATGGAAAATGTTTCTATATTAGTGATGTTATAAAAGAAAGCATAAACCAAAAAAAAACCCAAACAAAACAAAACTCCAAACCTTAAAAAAAATAAAGTAAAAAATGTATGTTTCAGTTCTTTCTCTGGAGGATTATTTTCATTATAAGTCCTTTGAAAAATTGTCTTGGTCACTATATTGTTGAGAATGGCGGTCATTCACAGTTGATTATTGTGTAATATTGCACAATGCACATACAATGCACATACAATGCACAATGCTTTCCTGGTTCTGTTCATATCCTTTTGCATCAGTTCATCCTTTAAGGTAGAAGCTGTTAAAACTTGGGTTATCCTGACTGTGGCTCCACAATATTTGAATTTTTGTTTCTGACTATTTGCAATATTTTCTCATTGTCCTGGAAGCTATGGAATTTGGCTATAATATTTCTGGGAGTTTTCATTTTGGTATCTTAGGAAGTGATCAGTGGATTCTTTCAATTTCAGTTTACTTCCCATTCTAGAATATCAGGGAAGTTTTCCTTGATAATTTCTTGAAAGATGATGTTCTCTCTCCTGAATCTGTTTTCCAGGTTTTTTGTCTAATGAGATAGATCACATTTTCTTCTAATTTTATTATTATTCTGATTTTTGTTTTATTATTTCTTGATGTCTCATGAAGTCATAAGTTTCTGATTCCAATTTTTAAGGAATTATTTTCTCCAGTGAGCTTTTGGACTTCTTTTTACATTTGGCCAATTTTATTCTTGAATTTTTTGCCAGGGAATTTTTGTACCTTTTAAAAATTTTTTTCTTAAGGAGTTATTCTTTTTAGGGATTTTTTTGGGTGTATCTTTTTCCATTTTGCCAATTCTGCTTTTATGGAGTTCCTCTCTTCAATGGATTTAGGTTCCTCTTTTACTAAGCTGTTAATTCTTTTTCATGATTTTTTTTGTATCACTCTCATTTCTTTTCTAAATATTTCTTCTACCTCTCTTATTTGAATTTAAAATCCTTTTTGAGCTCTTTGAAGAATTCTTTTTGGGTCTAAGATTGATTCAAATATTTTTTTGAGGTTTTGGGTGTAGAGGTTTTGACTTTGTTGTCTTCTGAGTTTGTGTTTTCATTTTCCCTGTTACCATAATATTTTTCTTTGATCAGATTCCTTTTTTTCCCTTATTTTACCAGCATATTTCTTTACTTTTACTCTTAGGTTAAAGTTAGGTTTACTTAGGTTTACTTAGGTTTACTCTGTTTCTATGGTGGGGTGGGGGAAGAGAAAGCATTATTTCAAATTTAAGGCCATTCTTTTTTTTTTTTTTTTTTTTTGCTGAGGCAATTGGGGTTAAGTGACTTGCCCAGGGTCACACAGCTAGGAAGTATTAAGTGTCTTGAGACCAGATTTGAACTCAGGTCCTCCTGACTTCAGGGCTGGAGCTCTGTCCACTGTGCCACTTAGCTGCCTCAATTTAAGGCCATTCTTACTGTTGCTCCAAGAGCCAGTATTTAGGGGTCTTGGGAACCAGAATCTTAAAAACTTCCTACAAAACCATAAATTTTACAGCATGAATATAGGAAACATCCTTATAAATCAATAAATTCAATGAAGAAGACTAATATTTTACAGAGGATGAAATTGGGTGCAGAAGTAGAAGACCTAGGAATGTATATTCTCAGAGAACCAGTTGATGGTATCCAAGAATTATATTGTTGTTGTTCAGTTTTGGTTTTGGTTTGTTTTTAGACACGTCTGACTTTTACATTGCTCCATTTTCAGTTTTCTTGGCCAAGACACTTGCATGTCTTGTCATTTCCTTCTCTAATTAATTCATTTTACAGATGAGGAAATTGAGGGTTAAGTGACCCTGCACACAGTAACATAGCTAGTAAATGTCTAAGGCCAGCCTTGAACTCAGAAAGATGAGTTTCTGGCACTCTACCAAACTACCTAGCTGCCTCCCATATTTGGGGAATTGAATCCCATTGCATGGAGTTTATCGATGTTTTCCCCCTGCTCCCTCCTCTTATACTCATCTATGCCCCTGCTCTCTGTTCCAATCTCTTTGTCCTAATGCTTTGCTTCTTTATCCCCTTAGCCTCATCTCCCTAGTGTCCCACTCCATCTCCTTTCTTTTCTTCCCTCTCTTTTTTCTAACCTGTCATAGAGGAAAAGGTGGTGGTGATGAAACCTGAGTTCAAAGCCAGACTTATCTTCCATATTGTGATTTATGTCAACAGGAAGTCACAACTTACTGAAACTTAGGTGAAAATTAGGTTTATTACAAGAGAAATGAATATACAGGTGGAATTAAACGAGTTCACAATTTATGCAGAAGTCTGCAAATTTATACCAGTAGGAGGTGCTAGATCCATCTAAAGGAGTATGGTGGGAGAGGATGAAAGGTGCAATAAAGGTTTGAAAAGGACAAAATTCCTCCCTTAGGTTGGAGCAAGGGACTGCAAAAGCCCCATCTGTTTCCTTGGGAACTGTAAGACTATGAAGATGAGAAGATCTGCTTATCTACAAGGGTCCCAGTTGCACAATTTCCCAGTCTAGTGCAGACTGATGGGTACCTGTCTCATCTCCCAAGGACACACTGAGAGTCCTGTCTGGGATGCAAACAACAAATTATGTCAGCTGGTTGAGGGCAGGGTTTCATCCCTTACATATTCAGGGCTTCCTGCATACTTTGGGTCCAGTATTTCTGAAAAATATGGCACCTGAAAAAGACAAGTTCAAGGGACTCCCCTCTTTAATATTTCTCAATATTTATAAGTTGAAACTATGGATAGAGCTACATGGCCCAGTTGATAAGAGTGGACCTGGAGTCAGAAAGACCTGAATTCAAATTCAACCTGGGACATTTACTAGTTGAGTGACCCTTCTTTCATACCTTCCCCCCACCCTTTAATTTTTTACCCTCTTAGACAAGTTATTTACTTTGTTCCTCCCAATTTTTCATAAGTAAAAGTAGGAGGTTGAATGACATTTAGGCTCCAGCTTCTTAAACTGTGGGTCTCGTAACTGAATGTAGGGGTTGTGAAATTATGACGTGTTATCAATAAATGATTTGTATACCTATTTTATATTCCTACATACTCAGGGTCATATAAAAATTTCTTGGGTAAAAAGAGGTCTAGTGGAAAAAGTATAAGAAACTCTGCTATAAGGTTCTTACTAGATCTCTATGATCTTTCCCTTCCTCTTATCTTCCTCTTTTGTCCCTGTCTTCATTCCTCTTCCTTTTTCTTAACCTTTTTCCTTAGTCCTTCTCTTTGAGTTAGGGCAGTGTTAGCTTTTTACCTTACTCCTAAAATCCCCCAGGAATCCCAAGAAGCAGTATTTTACAGATTTCTCTGGTGACAGGAGTAGTGATGGTGATTTCAGTGTTACAGGGCACTTCCAATATCATGGCTGGAGATTATGGAGTAATTGGAGAAGGCTTTATTGGTTACATTGTTCATGAAGCCTAGAATGAGGCCACCAAACATGTAACTGCTTGTGATTTTTGTTAGCTTTGGCCTTTTCTTGCATGCCAGAAGGAATAAAAGGAAAATTCTGAGAATTTTCAGTGTGCCACCTGTGTTAGAAACTTTGACAGAGCTCAACTGTGACATGATGAGCAAAGTCTGTGTAAGGCAACAACTTGAAATTATTCTATTTCAAGAAATTATCACTATCAGCAGCCTGATAGTGTACAATTCTCTCTGGAATGAATGAATGCTTAGCACAAGCTATACATATATACATACATATATACATACATACATACATACATACATACATACATATATATTAGAACTTTTTGTTGTCAAAATATATACCTGGATAATTTTTGATATTCATCCCTACAAAACCCTGTGTTCTAATTTTTTCCCTCCCTTCCCTTCCTCCTCCAGTCGGCAAGTGATCCAGTATACGTTAAACATGTGCAATTCCTCTATACATATTTCCACAAATATCATGCTGCACAAGAAAAATCAGATCCAAAAGGGAAAAAAATGAGAAAGAAAGCAAAATGCAGGCAAACAACAACAGAAAGAGTAAAAATACTTGTGGTCCCTATTCAGTTCCCATTGTTCTCTCTCTGGGTGTAGATGACTCTCTTCACGAGATCACTGGAACTGGTCTGAATCACCTCATTATTGACTAGAGCCAGCCATGTAATCTTGCTATTGCTGTGTATAATGATCTCCTGGTTCTGCTCATTTCACTCAGCATCAGTTCATGTAGGTCTCTCCAGACCTCTCTGAAATCGTCCTGCTGGTCGTTTCTTACAGAACAATAATATTCCATAACATTCATATACCATGGTTTATTCAGCCATTCCCCAATTGATGGGCATCCATTCAGTTTCCAGTTTTTTGCCACTACTAAAAGGGCTGCAACAAACATTTTTGCACATGTGGGTCCCTTTCCCCCACAAGCTGTATTTTGTCAAAAGTTTGGTCAATTTAGAATTCTTCTTTGCAAAATCAAAAGCAAAAGCAAATTTAAAAGCAATTAAGTCAGAAGGACATGAATACTGTGTGACCCCTGGACAAGTACTTAATCCTTTTTGCCTCAATATCTTCATCTGTAAAAGTTGGAGAAGAAAATCCCAACTGGGTCACAAAGAGTCAGATATGATGAATCAACTAAACCATAACAACTAATAACTGTTTTATATCTAAGCAATTAATCTAAAAAATTGAAGGGAACTTGTCAAAGTCGACCAAACTATTAATTTCAGGTGAGTTTTACATGAATCTTTTTGCTCTTGGTTGAATTCATAGCCACACTATTTCATTACCCTTCTACAAATTGTTTTCCTTCTTACTATACCTCCCTCTCCCCCCTTTTTCCCTTCCTCCCTCTTTTTTTTTTCATCTCTCCCTCCCTATCACTCTCCTTTTTCTTCCTTCCTTCCTTCCTTCCTTCCTTCCTTCCTTCCTTCCTTCCTC
>JAJPUD010002114.1:244530-267859 GCA_023553655.1 Myrmecobius fasciatus | reverse complement strand
TTTTTTGTGAGTTAGAAAGAATAAGAGAAAGTCTTAAATCCCAAGCAAATGAGTTTGTACTTAAGGGGTAATTTTAATTCAGTGAAATATTCTGAATTGGGACAAGAATGGGATAGGATAGCATAATCTTTTGGAAGATTTATCTGATAGTAATGCAAAGAATTAATTGGAGGAGAGAGTAATCTGGGAAGACTTATTTGGAAGCAATGGCACAGACCAAGGGTTATGAAAGCATTCACTGTTAATAGTGGAACTAGAGAAAAGGGGACATATTGAAGAAATATTTCTTAACTAGAAATGTGATAGGCTTTGGAGATTTGTTGAATGCATGAAGGTGGTAGAAAGGGAGAAACAAAATTTGTTTCTGAGATTCAGAACTTGGAAGTGCCATAATCAGAAATGGGAGAGCAAGAGTGAGCAAAGGACCAGATTTATAGGATCTAAACAGTGCTTTAAGATTTGCAAAGTGCTCTCATTTTTATTTTCAACAACCTTTGGAGATAGATACTATTACTATCCTCATTTTACAGATGAGGAAACTGAGGGAGGCAGCTTGCCCATGACCTAGGAAATATCTGAGGCTGAATTAAAATTTTGGCTTTCTTTATTTTAAGTGTAATGCTTTATCTGCTGGGCCACTTATCATTTTTGGGAAAACATAGAAGGAATATCAAGCTAAGAATCAGTTATTTTCTTCTAGCAATTTAAGCAAAATAGGCATGGGTTCTTTCTTCATGTTTCTTCGTATTGCATAGCATCGAATTCATACAAACATTTCATAAATGGTTCCATCCATACTTGGCTCAGGCACCTGGCAAGAAGCCTATTTTTTTTCCTGCCAAGGATTAAGGTTTCTTTGTCTTCTTTCATAAGATGTAATGGAATCTCCTCTTTGTCATCTTTTACAACCTCCTCAGCCTCTCAGTCAACAAGACAATCAATCTTTGAGCATTACAAGCACCTGCAATGGACTCAGCCTGGTCCTCCCTTTGTATCAGTGGCAAGAAGGATGCCCCACCTCCTGGGGAGCAGTTCTCTGGCTATTTATCTTGTTAGTAAGGAGTTTTGTGAAGTCTGCCTTGCTCCTTCTCAGTCTCCAAAGCCTCGCTCTGATGAACAGTTCTATTCTTCATTTTTCTGTTTATCTACCTCTTAATAAAAAAGAATTTTACTCTGCTACCTCCCCCATGTTTTGGCAGTTTTAGGAAAAGAACAAATTGGTCAAACCAGCCCACGAAATAAACAAACCCAATGACCCACTGAATAAGTATATAAAACAAATTACTCTATCATTTCCAAAATATAAAATAATGGTGCTAAGATCTTGTTTGTCAAGCCCAAAAGAAGGAATTTTTTTTCAGATGCATTATTTCCTGCTGTGCTGTCACTTTTTCTTATCTTATTCTGGTCCAGATCACTTCATCTTTCATTGCTGTTCCTGGTAGCATTAAACACTTGTCAAATCATAGCATTTTAATACCACTAAGGTACTTTCAGGTCCTTCCCCCTGTCTTCTAGATTGAACTCTGGCTAAACTAACTCTTGGAGGTATCAAGCTATTTTATCTGTAAACAGTTCTTTGGAATGTCATTTCATTTGAACTGAGTGATACAATTTATTGGATCAGTTTTTACTTCTCTCACATAATCTCCTTCATGATAAAAAGTTATGGAAAAATCTCTGTTTCAAATTCCTTTCTAGCAAGAAATCAGATAGAAAAAGCATTTATTAAACACTTACTATGTGCCAGATACTGTATTGAACACTCAGAAAGCAAATAAAGTCAAGAAATATAGTCCCTGGCTCCCAGAACTTATAATATCATGGGGGAAGGCAGTTTACAAAAAGGACCTAGTACACAGGTGAGGGGGGTAGAATGTGCATGATTTGGAGCTGGTGGCTAGGAAGTGAGGAGGAAGCCTGGTTCTGAGTGAGAGGTGGCAAAATATATATTTTTTTATTATCCTCTCTGTGTGAGAACAGTGGGATAATTTAAGATTCCAGGAAGTAGTGATGATATCCAGAGTGCAGATAACATGAAGCTAAAGGCCAGAAGGGAGGCTGAGGCCTGGTTCTAAATTACTATCAGAATCTAAATATTTAAAAAAAAATTTTCCCCTTTGTGTTTTTGATCATCATTATCCTTAATTCTTAGAAACTATTCTTAATTCACAAATATACCATCAGTGGGTATAAAATGAAATTTTCTCAATAAAACATATATATGAATATACATGAAATATATGTATATGCATATATATGTATAAATATATTTTGATTTCTTTAGTACTGAAAAGTGTTGTCACTCCTGCCTCCAATGCTGATCACAGTTCCTCTATGCCTTAGAAGACTTGGCTTTATGATTTACCATTGCAAAAATAATTTTTCACCCAATTGCAAAGCCTCCCTAGGGAAGAAATTTTTCATGCTCAACTCGACTAAGTCCTTCATTGCTATCTGTCCTTAGGTCCATACTTGAAGGCTTTTCAATTGGTGTCAGTAAGGCTTGTCCGGGCCTGTGTCCCACTGACAGTCTATAAGACTGTAGGATTGTTTCCAAATGTTGGTGGATCAATGCTGGACTTCAGTAGATATAATAGTGGACCTTAGTGGCATCAGGGTAGATTCTGAGTAAGAAGACTTGGACTTCATCAGCAGATCTTCCACTTATTAGCTAAGTGGCGGAGATCAAGACATTCAACATCCAAGGTTCCAATTTCTTCATTTTTAAAATGAGGTTGTTAGATTAGATCAGAAGTTCTTAACCTGGGCTCCCCAACAGTCTGTGAACAGATGTAAGGAATTCTGTGAACTTGGATGAGAGAAACACATGTTTATTTTGATATGATTGGTACATTTTGTAATGCCATGTATTTTATTTTATGCATAAAACCCCATTAATCTGGAAGGTCTATAGACCCCACCAGACTATCACTGGGGCTCATGTCAAGAAAATGGTTAAAAACCCCTCCAATTCTTTGGTCTCCAAGTTCCTTTCCAGTTCTACATTCTTTAATAAATTTTCTATACACATTCACTGCTATAAAAGAGATTCATATAATTATGACCCTAGTATAGTTAACCCTTTTCACTTATAAAGAAACTGAGACAGGGAAGCAATGTGTTGAAATGGAAATTATGCTGACCTTGGAGGCCCAGGATCTGAATTAGAATCACTGCTCCTATAGCTTACTATGTGACCTGGAACAAATGACTTAAGCCCTTTGAGTGTCAGTGCCGTCATATTTAAAACAAGGGGACTGGACCACATCACTACTAAGAGCTCTTTTCCTTACAGGTCTATAATACTATGAACTGAACAGGCTGAATGATTGGTCCAAAGTCATTCATCCCGATAACAGAGGAGCCAGGACTAGCTCATTGATCTCTTGTCTCCTAATAGAGGGTTCCTTTCATCCCATTGTCTCTTGAAAAATAAAAAAAAGCCATCATTATGTAACTACATGGAAATTTAAAATCAGCCCTCAAGCTCAGAGCCCAAAAGAAACTGTGCCAGACGTAAACACATCAGGCACTGAACCAGTGAAAATTTTAAGAGCAATGGAAAATGTGATACCTGGTAAAAAAAAACAGAGAAAAATAATCTGGTTTTGATAGTCGAGCTAAAGGATGCTTTATAAGATTGTATGGCTGCCCTCCAAGATAGTAACCTTAAAAAGTTAGGGCTCTATTTTTGGCACACCTAGCTTCTTCTGGAAATCTTTAACAATAACAGCAGCAGCAGCACTGACAACAACAGCCCATATTTGAATAGTGTTTTCCCATTCAATGCAAGGATTCTTATACTTTTTTTAAAGTGACTTCTTTTGACCAGATGGTTCTCAGAATAATGTTTTTAAATGCATAAAATAAAATCTATAAGAAGATAATGAAAGCTTATTATATTGAAATTATTGTTAAAATATTTTTTAAAAGTTCATGAAACTTTCAAGTTAAGAACCCCTGATTTAGGTTTTGTCTGTGAAGCATAGTTAATACAAGCTAAATTGAGGAAAATTGAGATTCCTTGGAAATTGAGTGACTTCAACAAGTCCAGAGCTTTATAGAAGAGGAACTTGAATTCAAATTCAGTTTCTCTTACTCCTTGTGGGGCTAGCCTTGACTACACTGAGTTGTATTGTTCTGTGTCTTTATAGTTCTATGAGCTATGATTTGCTGGCATGCTTCTCATTACACATCTTCAATATATATTATTATTGCATATTACATATTATAGTACTCAAATTTATATTTTTGCCGATATGCTTTGTTAGGGCATTTGTCTGTGGAATGACATGGCTCATTCCCGATCTTACTGTGCATCCAGCTTCTACCAATTCTCAAGTAGAACAATGCATGCCAAATAATTTATACAATTTCCAAACATCACCCAGACACAATTGTGAAAAATCATTTTGTCTTTGTTTTAAATGTATTTAGGAGCATGCATGTAAGCATGCATGTAAGCTCTTGTAAAAGTTGCTTGGTGAATTGAAAGATTTCATGTGCAAGGCTATGCCTTCCACTGAGGCAGATTGCTATCCCTCCTCTCTAGTTTAATTTTTTGTATGTCCCCCTAAATTCATCACTGAAGAATTATTCCATTCTTCAGTTAACAACTTCCTTTCATTTTTTGGTATCTCAGAGCATCTTACAGAGTCTGTCCATCATTTGTCTCTTCTTTCTTCATGACCAGCTTACCTACTTTTTCTGGTCATTGATACATTCTAGAATGGTTTTTGCTCTGTTTCTTGCTCCTAAGACTTCATGGTAATATACCACAACTGGCTTAATATTACCAGTTGGGGAGCTCAGTAGCTGTAGTGAATGGTGGATACAGTACTGTGTTAGAAACAGAAAGATCTGAGTTCAAATCCATCCTCATACACTTTATAGCAATGTGAATCTAGGCAACTTACATAATCTTAGTTTCCTTATCTGAAAACAAGGGGAAAAAATGGTACCTACCACCTAGGGTTTTTTAAAAATAATAATAATTTTTTTTTATTTTTCAAAATGCACGCAAAAATAGTTTTCAAGATATATCCTTGAAAAACTTTGTAAGTAATCCAACATAAGTTAAAGATATACAATTTTTTAAACATATTTCCACATTTATCATGCTGCATAGGAAAAATCAGATCAAAAAGGGAAAAAAATGAGAAAAAACAAGCAAGCAAACAACAACAATAAAAAGGGAGGAATTTTTGACCAAAGAAGAACCAGAGAACAAGGCAAAATTGACAACTTTGATTACATTAAATTAAAAAGGTTTTGCACAAACAAAACCAACAAACAAGATTAAAAGGGAAGTACAAAGCTGGAAAAAAAATCTTTACAGCCACTGTTTCTGATAAAGATCTCATTTCTAAAACAGGTAAAGAACTGTATCAAATTTATAAGAATATAAGTCATTCCACAATTGATAACTAACTGATCAAAGGACATGAACAGACAATTTTCAGATGATGAAATTAAAGCCATCTATAGTCATATGAAAAAATACTCTAAATCACTATTGATTAGAGAAATGCAAGTTAAAACAATTCTGGGAAACTCACACCTCTCAGATTGACAAAGATGACAGGAAAAGATAATGATAAATGTTGGAGGGGATATGGGGAAACTGGGATACTAAAGCATTGTTGGTGGAATTGTGAAATGATCCAACCATTCTGGACAGCAATCTGGAACTGTTCTCCAAAGGGCTATCAAACTGTGTATACCTCTTGATCCAGCAGTGCCATTATTTGGGTCTGTATCCCAAGGAATCATTTTTTTTTAAAAAAGGGAAAAAGACCCACATGTGCAAAAATGTTTGCAGCCGTTCTTTTTGTGGTAGCAAAGAATTGGAAAAAGAGTAGATGCCCATCAATTGGGGAATGGCTGAATAAGTTGTGGTAATTGAAGATAATAGATTATTATTCTATAAAAAATTATGAACAAGCTGATTTTAGAAAGATTTACATGAACTGATGCTGAGTGAAACAAGCAGAACCAGAAATACATTGTACACAACATCAAGAATGTGTGATGATCAAAAACTTGGTTCTTCTCAGTGGTTCAGTGATCCAAAGCAATTCCAACAAACTTTGGACAGAAAATGCTATCTGCATGCAGAAAAAGAACTATGAAGATTGAATGTAAAATAACACAGTATGTTCACTTCTTTTTTTTCTGTTTGTTTTTTTTCTCCTTTTGCTCTGATTTTTCTCCCTCAACGTAATTCATAAACCAATGTGGATTAAAAATAAATAAATTAACAACAAAAACAAAAAAGCCAAGTCTATTGGAATTGCCTAGAGTTGTTTTGAAGGTCAAATGAGATAATTTGCAGAGTGCTTAGCAAAAACCAAAACACTATGTAAATACTAGTTATTATTATTATCTTTCTAGGCAAATGCCAAAAAAATCATCCTAATGAACAAATTTTTCCTATGCTTGTTCAGAGATATTTGATAGTTCCCTATTGCTAAAAAGATAAAGTATAAATTTCTTAGCATATATATAATACATGTATATATATATATAAACACATACATTCAATGCTTTATATGCTTTTAATTATTTAACATTTTATTTAATCATTTAAATTAAATTAAATCATTAAATAAAATTAAATAGTATTTAATATATGATATAACAACAGTCACTTTTAGTGTTGTATGGATATCTTTTTGCTTGTGTCTTATAACAATGCATCTAGTAAAGCCTATTTTGAATTTTAGATTATCTTTTTTCCTCCATGAAATAAGGGTTTAGAATAAAAAAAAGACAACAGTTCTGCATTGACAGGTTAAACTACTGAATATAAATACCTTGTCAGAAGTTTAGCACCTTCCTTTAATAGATGAACTCAAACTCAAGGGACATTTTTGTAAAGGCTAGAAATTTTCATGTTACCCTATTTGGATTAAATAATCCAGCTTTCTTTCTCTTCTCTCTTCCATACTCCATCCTCTGTCCTTTCTTGGTACTCAAAAATTCAACTTTGGCTCTCTAGTTATCCTTTCCATTCCACCTTTTTTTTTTGTGTGTGTGTGTGTGACTGTTCTTAGATTGCCCTATGTTTTCTTTCTTCCATCTCTAGTAGAATGTTCCTTTTTAATTTGTTGTTCAGAGCTATGACTTTTTTGGCATAAAGAACTCTCATTGAAGAAATACTTTTTAATGATGTTTATCTGCAGCTATTAAACAACATATAGCCTTAGAGATTATCTGCAGGGTATGAAATGAGAATTACAAGAGTTACTCAGATAGTATTTCAAAGTCCTGATAAGTAGATCTTACTTTCTCTGAGCCCCATTTTCTGTCTTTTGTGCCATGTTGATAAATCCAAACTGAAAGCAAACAGATTGTAAAATCTTTGGAAATAGAAAAAGATGCATATATACATATATACATGTATGTATTGCATAATGGATTAAAAATTCTTCCATTTCACTGTATCAATTGAAATACTTGAAAAAATTTTTTCTAAAGAACATAGGATATATTTAAGAAAAACTAAAGGTAGAAAGATTTTTTTATGATTATCATTCAATAAACATTTAGGAACAGAATTTGAAGCTAGAAAAGGGACCTTTGAGATCATCTACTTTGATTCCTTATTTATAGATGAGGAAACTGAGAACAATTAGAGGAAATTCCAAGGTAACAGGCTATATGTATAGCAGAACTAAGGTTCAAATACTAGGTCCTTCATCTCCCTATTTCTTTCTTCTCTGTACCATCCTGTGTCTCTACTAAGGGGCTGCTAATTATAAAGCACTGTGTTCAATGCACAGGGCTGATACCAAGAAAAATAAGGAAAAGTCCAGAAACATTTATTAAATGAGTACAAATAAAGACTCCTCTACTAACAGGCTACTAAATTCTCTTGTTTCATTGTGATAGTGATGAGGACAAACCTGGCTTATCCAGCTTCCCATGCTGGAAGGGCTTCTAGTAGCACCCAACTGACTGACATCTCTGGAGAGACCTCAGGAAATTTAGAGAGGCTAATCACCACAAGTATGGCCACCAAATTTTAATGTATGTGTGCATGTGTTATTTATATGTAAGTATATGTGTACATGTGTGTGCATATATATACATAATATGTGTATGTATGTAATTTGGACATAGGCATTAAGGCACTGTGATCTGTATTGGTGGAGAGATTACCCAGAACAACAAATTATAAATCCTTCTAATGTGTGGTTAGAGTATTATGGGATGTATTAGGGATGATAAATAGAATAACAAATAGTATTTACACAGTAGTTTATATAAAAAATGAAGCATTGTTGAGCCAGCTAATATTATGGAAACTAATCAACTTGTCTTTAGATGTGAATTCTAAGAAAAACTTCCTCCTTTCCCCCTCCTTTTATTAAAGATAAACACATTTTTTTCAAGCATATTTCTTCTTTCCTTCCTTATTCAACTGAGCAATAAAAGGCAAAGAAAACCTTCATAGCAAATATATATAGATCATCCAAACAAATTTCCATATTGCCCAAGATCCAAAGTGCATGTCTCATTCAGCATTTTATGTCTATCTCATCTTTTGAAATAGTGTGCTTCATATTTGGGTTTCTGAAATTGTGGTTTATTATCATATTGTTCAAAGTTATAAAGTCAGAAAAATCCATTTCAAAAATGTAAATACTCTATTCACAAATACTTGAATAGTAAGTAAGGATCTGTTATATGGAAGAAGATAATTTTGAGAAACCTCAGTTAGGTTCAAAGCCTTGGTTTAAAACATTGACATATCCAGAAAATGTTACCATTTCTGTTTTCATTAGAAATTGTTTTTGTTATTTTTAACTTAAAACTGTTTTCTGCTGGAAAAAATAATTAAAAGGAAATCAAAGTAAACTCTGAAGTTTTTCTGAAAACTGTTGAAAAAATGTAAACAAAGGAAAATACTTATCTCAGTAAAAAAGATTAAAAACCACATTGAAATTGCTAGTCTTTTGCATAATCATTGCTTTTAAATACAGCTTGTAAATACCTTTTATAGGATCACATTTCTCCTATCCATTTGAAATTACTAGTAATTCTAAAATATAAATACAGAAAACAATATGTGAGCAAAGAGAGAACACTCTTTTTCAATAGCACCACATCAATGTATGCTAGTTGCACGAAATGCATGTGACTATTTGGAGGGTCTACGTTGCCATGGTAGCAGAACTGAATGGTGGTACTAAAATTAGAAATACTTCAACAGAATAACATACTATCCTGCAATAACAGTCTGTGCATGCAAAGGATTAATGTACCTGTTGATTTCAGAAGATATAGGTAGTTTTCTCAAGCTGTCAAGGGGACAATATTGGTAAAGAAAATCTTCGCTATTTAAAGAGCATATAAACATGTTAGCTAAAACCATAGGGTGCAAAAAGTATAAATAACTCATTCATGGACTTAAATATTATTTTGCATTTGATAATTATACTCATTACAGGTAAAATTAGATGGTGAATATCTCTTTTTAATGATCCTTATCCTTCTAATTCTTTTTATAATCTATTTCAAAATAATATTTTCTGATGGACTTCCATTATACTTTTGCAGATTTCATAATATCTATGACTGAAAGAACTATACATTTAATTTGAAAGGCATCTTTTTTTGGTCACTGTTGGCTTATATATATTTAATCCTCCCACAGAGCCTTCTAAGAAAAGTTAATCTAACGAATCATCTAATGTCTCTCAAGCTAGGGACACCACCATCCTTTGAAGCTGATGACTTCAGAGTCATCCTTGACTATTTTCTTTCCATTACCCTCCATGTTAAATTGGTTGCCAATTTTTTTTTTACTTCCAAGTCTCTCTTACACCCATCTGTCATCTTCTCTCCACTCACATATATCCATCACCTTAGTTTAGACCCTTATCACCTTTCACCCTGATCATAAACTGAAATACACTCCTAGTCTCTTCAGACATTTTTACCACATGCCATAGGTTCTTAAAAAACAAAAACAAACTATTTCACTTAACACCATCTCTGCAATCACCCAAGCTCATAATATCAGATACCAGGCAAGGCAACAGTTACAAAGTGGAGTGATCTGAGAGTCCAGTTTCTGCCCTCTATAAAGGGAATCACTAGAAGGAGTAAGAAACTCCAGCCTTCAGTTTTCTAAACAGAGGGGAAAGGAAGCTGAGGGAGGTGGAGTCAGCAGTATAAGGGCAAATTTAGACATGATCAGCTTACTGTGGGAAGGGCTTTTTGTCCTGTGGAAGTGAAATTCAGCAGGAAATCAGATATAAAGCAGAATAATCATTTTCTCCTTTTATATCCAATCACTTTCCAAGCCTTCTCAGTTTCAGCCTCATCACATATTTCCCGTAAATCCTTTTCTCCACTCAAATGACCATTACCCTCTTTCATATCCTAATTAGCTCTCACCTGGATCAGGGATGGGGAACTTTTTTTCTGACAAGGGCCATTTGGATATTTATAACATATTCGTGGACCATACAAAATTATCAACTTAAAAATTAGACTGCTATATTTGGTCAGTCACTTGATTAGCTCACCTAATGTGATGGCTGGAACTGCCATTGCCTTGGCAAGGCAGGCCAAATGATTTCATGGGCTTTATACACTAAGGGTTGGACATTCCTCATCCCTGACCTAGACAATTGTATCAGTCTCTATCCACTGAAGTTAAACTTTTTAATAATAATTTTAGGATACAAGTAAAACCTTAGGATACAGGTAAATAAGCATTCCTGGAAAGAGGATAAAATTAAATTATATATCAATATCTTCCCTAAGCATGAGTCAGCATATCTTGACACAAAATCACCCAACCAAAGAAAAGAGTTACTTCCTTTTATTAGGTCACTAGAGAATAGAAAGGATGTACGAGGTGAGAACAGAAAAGTACTGCTAGCCTCTTTTATGCCCTAAAGAAGGGAAAACAGAATCCCCAAAGTCGAGAAAATATAGACTTCTGAACATGTCATTTAACTGCCTTTCCAATTACCCAAGCTAATAACACCAGATATCCTTGACTCTTCCCTCTCTACTTCATTCCATTAAACATTTATTAAGCACTTGATCTGTACGATAAAAGACAGTCCCTACCCTCAAGGAGTTTATAATCTAAAAGCTGAGACAACACACAAATGGAGGCAAGAAAGAGGGGAGGGATGGAACCTCAGGGAATCCATGGCACAGAGGCATCTTGTTTCATGGAGTTGAAACCAGGCAAGGCAACAGTTACAGAGCAGCATTACAGGAGCCCAGGGAAGAGCAGGGATTTGGCAGGAGATGATCAACAGTGTAAAATGATGCAGAGGTCAGATTGGATTAAGAGGTCAGACAATCATTAAGTAAAAGACATTAGATCTGGCAATTAAAAGATCAGTGATAACTTTGCAGTTAAATGATAAGGTCAGAAGCCAAATAACAGAGGTTTTAAAAGGGGAGAAGAAAAAAGAATGGAAGTATTTAATGTAGTCAGCTTTTTTTCAGGGAGTTTAATTGAAAATATTACTACTAGTTCTGTATTCCAAAGAAATCAAAGAAAAGGGGGGAAGACATATATATATATATATATGTTGTCTACAACCAGAGAGAACTGATGAATTTTACGTGTATGTTGAAGCATTTTTTTCACTTCCTTTATTTTTCTTTTTTTTTCCAATGTGATTAATATGGAAATATGTTTTGCATGACTTCACATGTGTAGTTAATATATTTCTTGCTTTCTTAGCATGAGGAGGGACTGCAAGGAGAGAAAATTTGGAACTCAAAATTTTAAAAATAAATATTAAAGTACTTTAAAAAAATGTTAGCTGAGAAGGGGAATAGATGTATGAAATGATAGAAGGGGCAAACTATGATCCAGTGAGACTTTGTAAAAGATGGAGGAGGCATGAGCATGTTTGAAGGCAGCAGCAACAGATTGAGCAAATCAATTCTTCATTCTCTTCATAAATTCTAATCCCTCTACCCCTAAGTACTTTTCCAAGTCAATATCCTGGCTCTGACTTTTCCCTTTCCACTCTTGATTCATTACTGAATCAATTCAACTTTACACCATCCTCTGCTTTCAAATTCCTTGCAATCTAATCCTTTTATTACACATGCCTTGCCAAACTCCAACCCTGTTTTATTTATATCATATGATTCCTCTGTTCCCCCTCATATGCTGATAAACAAGGCTGGAGGAATTCTCACAACTATGCTGATCTGGTCCACTACTAATTTATGTTATGATATCTGATCTCTTCCTGGCAGTCATTGCAGCAAAGAAATGCTTTTGCTCTTTCTTGATTGACCATCTCATTCACCACAGGGGATGTTTGCAAATATCTTTCCTCAAGCCTCCAGCAACACACCCAATGCTCAGCCTCTCAGCTGAAGACTTCAGGAAAATTAGCACCATTTACTATGAGCTTCTCCTTTCATTCTCATTTCATAGCCCATCATTTCTTTCTTTTTTGTAGTCTTTGATGAAGAGATGATCCTTTTCTTTACCAAGCCCAAACCTTCTACTTATCCTGCCCTCCTGTCTTCTCCAATAGATTTCTCCAACTGCCCTATTTTTCAGTCTCATTCTATTGTTTCCTTTTCTCCTTCATATAGAGCCCTAAACATTGCCTATCCTAAAAAATCAAAGCAAAACAAAACTTTGAACTGTTGTATACATTTCTAATTGCTCCACTTTCCTTCTAATTGCTCCACTTTCCTAACATTCTGTAATCTAAATTCTAACCTTGTCATTCAACTGAAATTATAGTCTCCAGAGTAATCATTGATTTCCATTTCCTGAATCTTATTCTTTTTGACCTCTCCCTCTGCCACTCCATATATATGATTATTTGATGAATCTTGTTTTTAATCTATCACATAAGCCTCCCCTTTCTACTCCTGCAGACACCATTTGAGATTAGACATTACTTTTTGGATCATTGCAGTCAGTTTGCTTGCTTTGTTTCTCTCCCTGCTGCAATCCAACCAACTCCCAAATATGTCAAAAGGCTTTTCCAGAAGTGTAGGCTTTTCCACAACACTTTCCTGGCCAGTAACCTCTAGTGACTTTCCATTAAATTCAGTATCAAAAATAAATTCCTCAGTTTGACAAATAAAGCTCTTTCAAGTCTGGCCCCTTTTTATCTTTTCCAGTCCTCTTATACATCATGCCCCTCTGTACAGGCCTGTCTACTGTTTTGCAAGGTAATACTTCATATTTAGTTTCCATACCTTGTAACTGCTTATTCTCTATGCCTAGAATGCTCCCCCTTTTAAGCTTCTATCTCTTAGTTTATAAGTTCCTTTAAAACTGAAGGACTACTTTTTGTAGAAGAACTTTTTTGACTCCCTCAGCTTTAATCTTTCCACCTAAAATTATCTCGTACCTCTATTTATTTATCTTTTGTAAGCATATACATGTATATATGCACATATAGGACAAATATATGGAAATTTAAACATTTGTTGTCTTTGCCTGTGAAATATAAATTTTCTTGAGGGAAGGGAATCTTTCTATCCCCCCTCCAATCTGGAATAATCTTTGGTACATGGTTAGCACCTAAATGTGTTGTTGATTGAGTGAATAAGATAAAGAGAGATTTTTCAAGGATGTAGTATTAGCGAGAGACAGGAGAGAATACAGTATTGGAAAATAAATCTGGGCATCATGATGAGAAGAGAAAAATCATTAGCACTGGGCAGCCACTAGAAGAGAAGTCGAGGAGAGAAATAATAAATCATGTCAGTAGAAAGGGAAGCAGGTAGTTCCAGGGGATGGTAAAATGGAAGGGAATAAGCATCCATAACACACCTACTATATGCCAGGCACTGTGTTAAATTCTTTTTGATACAACAACCCTATGAAGTAGTTCTTGTATCATTACTATTTTACAGTTGAAGAAACTGAAGCAAACTGAGTTTTAAGTGATTTGTCTAGGGTCATACACAAAGAGAATGTCTGAGGATGGCTTTGAACATAGGTCTTTCTGATTTCAGGCTCAGTAGTCTTTCTGTTATACCAGCCACTGCCTCTTTGACTGTGAGAAGGAAAGTGACCATGCTCCAAAGAACTGAAAAAGTGTTATTCTTGAAATAAAAACCTGACCTTGGTACTCTCCTACTATTCAGAAATCGTTCATCTTTCTTATCAGTCTTAGGCGGAAATATAAAATTCTCAGCCCTCTGTAACATGACTCCTACTCACCCTTCCAGGTTCTGTTTTGGGTGTTGTTTTTGGTTTGGTGGTATTGCTCTGCTTCTTGCACTCTTTAATCCAAATTAGCTTGTGAGCGCTTTCCTGTGGGGTGGTGTTGCTTGCTTGACCACGACATTGGGAAAGTGGTGCCATGACATGCAAGTGAATCAGATTGGAGGGAGGGAGGGTAGACCAGGTCACCAGCCTCCCTTTCTCCTCTGGAACTATCTAGATCCAGTGGCCACAGATAGAAGATGATCCTCTAGAGAAATCATATCATTGATCTGATATGAACTTAAATCATCTATTTAAGAATGGGAAGGATTTCAAGAGTGTATCATTCAGAGAAAAGCAAGGAGGAAGAACACTCCAGAGATGATGGGGAAGTAAAGAGATGGGATAGACCAGGAGTCTAGGAAATAAGAATCAGGTAGTTCAGCTGAAATGTAAGAAAGTTGGGGGAAATACAAAAATAGGCTGCAGACACACCACAGATTACTTTGGGAATTAGAAGAACTTTCTTGGAAACATACTCTTCAGAGGGTCAGGTACTATGGTGCTTGGGTCCACCTCCAAGACTACTTAAGAACTTGAGATGGTAGAATTAGCACAGGGTGTAGGTGAGAGTGATGAGCATTTCAAAGCCCATTTAGTCCAGCCACATCATTTTCCAGAAAAAGAAACTAAGATGCAGGAATGCAATGTTATTTGCCCAATTGTTCCCAGGTATTAAGAGTCAGAGACTAGTTTTGAATTGGGATCCTCTAACTTGATAGCCAGCTTCACGATATACTGAATTTTGGCTTTGTTGTTGTTCAGTTGTATCTAACTATGACCCCATTTAGGGTTTTCTTGGTAAAGATACTAGAGTGGTTTGCCATTTCCTTCGCTAGATTATTTTGTAGGTAAGGAACCGGAGCAAACAGGATTAAGAGATTTTTTTCAGTGGTGTGAGGCCAGATTTGAATTCAGGAAGATGAGTTTTCTTGTGCCATCTAGATGCCCAACTTTGCATTTAGAAATGGCTAAGATCAAGGATAACTTATAACTGACATTGGGGTCCAGAGGCAGCATCTCCTCTTGCGGATTTCTGCTATCTGCTGGAGCTGAAACATTGAGTTATATATGCTTAACAGCATATGTATAGCCATAAAATCTATGGGAAACAATTTGTGAAGGTTTATTTAGTAATATGTTTTAAGCTAGTTCATTTTGTTTCATTGCATTCTGCATGTTTATTTGAATTCTGTGGGTTGAGTTTTTAGTACTATAAATAGGAGGAATAAAATATAAAGCCTTTAGGATTTTTGCCTTAGAGGAATAATCATTGGAATAAACTGAGAATTCTGGGACAGTTAAATGGTTTTGTCAGCAAGTCTATAAAGCAAATGTTCTGTTGTGGTTGATAGGGCTTTAGGATATTTTAGTCATAATGGTGCTCATGAATAGGCATCCTCTAACAATTTAAGAACTCAAGAGCTTAAAATCTTACAGCTTTAGTAACTGAGATGACCATAGATCAAATAGCATCTAGGGTTATTGTGCCTTAATTTTATTTTCTGATTATCTTTCAAATTGGGACATTTTCTTTTGGGGGAACAAAGAATTCTCTTCTAAGGTCCTTTGTCATCTTGAACTGCTTTTAGCTTTGAGCTTGTGGTCTGAGATTGACATGTTTCGTTCAGACAACATTGATGAACAATGGGCCAGGAGTTCGAATGTCAAAATTGTTCCTCTTTTCTTTCAAATTAATGATTTTCAAATTCTAAATTACATCTCATTGCCCTTACCATTTTTCTAGCTAGTTTGAGGATAAACTTGTGAAATGGATGTCTAGTCAGGTGTTAACAATTCAGGTCATTCCAAATGAATCATATTACCAGTCTGTACAATCTCCTATAATTAATTTAAGTATTATAGAAAGGCAACATTTGAGAAGAACAACACACAAAGCCTTATTGCTTCTTTCCTAGTAAGCTTCAGTTGTATAGTAAGTGTTTTTCAGCAGAACAGCTGTAACTATATCCTTTTTTTTTGATTCTTATTTATTCAGTACTTTCTAATGATTCCTTTATTAGTTGCTTGGAAATGCGTACTATTGTTAGCAGTTACAGTATTTGTGTATTTGTCTTCTTCAAGACTTTTCTATGGATTTCAAATTTGTAAGTTAAATAATTGTACTGAAATTCTAATTGCTAGTAGGATTAAATAGTTTAGTTCTTTGCAATCCTCTCAGTTCTTCCCCAAAATGCTCCACTTGACCAACTTTAATTCTTCTTTATGAGTTTTCATCCATGTGTAGAATATTGGCATCATTGACTGTACTTTTGTTCCCAACTGAATTGTGTTTCAGACTGATTTTAGAGAAAGCTACACAGAAAGCTTTTAAGCTAATTAATAATCTAAATTTAGCTTATTGAAAATTTCTCTATGTGTAGTCTTGTTGTTAAATTGATATAAATTCCTTTTTTTTCCCTCTCACTTCTTATTTATTCTTGTTTGTCTTCTTTAATAGATTGTGAGCTTCTTAACAGTCTTTTAGTTCTCTTGGTATCCTTCATAGCTAGCACAGGGCCTGGCCCATAATAAATGCCTGGCATCTAATAAATGCTTGTTGACTATTGTCTGATTAGTGTGCGTCATGGCATGGAAGTCTTTTTTTCATTCCTTGAATCTTATGACTGTTTGCCCAGGGACAATATGCCAATTTTCCCATGAGCCTAATAATCCGATGTGTTTTAAGTCAATTATAGGAATGACATTATATAATACTTTAGATTTTTCAGAGTAACCTTTTGTATAACAGCCCTATGAAATGTAAGTTTCATCATCTCCATTTTATAGATAAAGGAACTGAGTCCATGGGAAGTTAGACCACTTATTTATGTCTATACAACCGGTAAATGTTGATATTAAAATGAAAACCCAAGAGGATTCTGACTGCAAGACCAATGCAATTTCTACTGCACTATGGTATTGTCTGAAGAGACTAATTGCTAACTACATTGTATTTATTTATATATAAAACCGCCCATAAGCACTCAAACAAGTTTTGTCCAACTACCCTCACAGGAAAAACCAAATGGATGAAGCATACTAATTGTCCAGACTTTGACATCAGCTGGGCATATGCAACCAACAAAAGGACATTTAAATAAAGACACAAAAATATACAATTATGCAGTGATAATTGCAGTATATCTGTCTTGAATAGACCCTGTGGGTGAACAGGACACTGGGCCCAGAATTGAAATGAGAGCAAGTCAGATTATATTTGGAAAATTGTGATTTATTTTTAATGACTTCAAATCTCATCTTTCTAATACCAATATTCTTCAAGTGATGTAATATGGTTGTACAGTATGAAGCATTAAAGCTTCTGAAGGATGAAAACTGAAAGCTCCTCAAAGGACATTGACAAGATCCACGTATGAAAAGACTAAATAAAGCGTTTGGCCAAAGAAGAAATGGGCAGAAGTGCCAGAGAAAATGTTATCAAAGGAATGAAGTAGTATGGTGCACTGAGAAGGCTAGTGGATTTGGAATCAGAGGACCTGACTCAACTCCATCTCTACACCTAACTCCCTATGTGATCTTGGGCAAATCATTTAACCTTTTGGGACCCTAGTTTCCTTATTTGTAAAATAAGGGATTTGAACTAGATCAATGGTAGTAAGCTGAATCATATTTCCCACATATTGGTTTAGAAAACTACAAATTGAAATAAAAATCTATTGATTTAAAAAAAGAAACTACAAATTAACATTTACTTTTATTTTTTTAAAATGTGTTAATTTCATTCTGATCTGGTTTAGGCAGGAAAGGTGTTTTGGCATCCAAGTTTTGAGACCTGGACTAAATGGCTTCGAAGATCTCTTTCAGCTTAAAGGCTATAATCCTATAGATAAACACATGACAGTAGAAAGAAGCAGCTGGTCTTTGCACTAGCCATCCTCTTACCTGAAATGCACTGCCTCTTCCTCTCTGCCTCATATTCTTCAGAATTCAGTCAGGTACCACATTCTCTCCTCAGTTTTCCCTGATTTCCTCCTTACTCCCAAGCTGCTAATCCCTGCACAGTCTAATAACTCCCTTGTAATTTTCTGCTTCCTATCTATTTGTACAATCTTATTGTGTCTTCATTTTCACTGTTGGAATATAAGCTCCTTGAGAGAAAGGCTTGCTTTGTTATTTGGATTTGTAATCCCAGCACCTAACACAGATTTTAGTACTATTGGAACCTAATAAATGTTTGCTAACTGATTGATTGATATAAAGGCCACCAAACAAAAGGGATCAGTAGTAGTAAAGGATGATCAAATCAATGTCGCATACAATTGTAATCCATACACACCTCAAAGCACTTAATTTATATAACTACACGTGTCTGATTTTGATTTCTAAGCTGTATCTATTTTTTTGAGTAATATGTATGTCAGTAGGATGATAATTATAGAACCTCACAAAGAAAAGTTAAAATAAAAAAACAAACACTTGTGTTCTTAGAAAATTATTGAAAAATTCAGTAGAGGCATAAAGGAGCTTCATTGTATAGTTTTGTCAACAAATTCTCAATTTTACAAAAGCAAATTTTTCACACACATCCCATATTTGATATTCCTAATGATAATTATTAGCTGAACAGTAAGAATTAAACATTCAGAGCATATTTCTTGGAGGGAAGTGTTATCTTTGCATGAAATTGCATTTTTGCTATTGGGTTTTTTCTTCCCTCTGATGTTCTTAACTCAGATACACTAATCAGTATATTTTTTCACTTTGATTCAGGCTTCTTTTTTTCATGTGCTTATGAAAATGCAATTTCAGCTCTCATTTGATAGTTTGTCACGACAGTAAGCCACTAGTTCAAAATAAGAAATTTAGAGATATATAGCAAAACAGCCAATGCGTATCTCTAACTTAGAGAATTATGAAGCAAATCAACAAATTAAAAATGAGCAGTGAGCTTATTACAGATATAATAGCTCAAATTAGATTCACAAATTCTATTTTAATAACTAGGCTGAATTAATCATCAGTGTTTGTGTTATTCTGCTTGGAAAATGCCCTTTACAGTCTCCCAACATTAACTTCCATTAAAAATGTTGCTGCTGTGTTAAGACTCATAATCTTATTCATGAACTCTTCTAATGGCAAGTAATTCATGCAGTGTTAAAAGATCAAATAATTGGAACAGCATGAGACATAGCATGTAGTAAAATGCTATAAATAAATGGAATCTACTAGATAGCTGGATAAATAATTTTCAATTCCATAAGTTACTTTTGTTCTTAAAAATAGTAACTAATATGATATTCAATAAATTTAGTTGTTCCAAAGAAGTTTTCAAAATACAAAACAAGCCAAAATATTTTATTTTAGTTGCATATTTTTTAACACTTTTTTTGTTTGTTTGCAAAAGGAGAGTTTTTGAAAGAAGTCATAGAATGTTTAAAGCATCTTATAGAGTACAGAAAGGCCTTATATATTAGTCCTTTGATCACACTGGAACAAGGCAAAGATTTCTGAGCTAAAAAGGGAGAATATCACATCAGAACTACTAATATTAAGAGAAAATGTATAAGTAGGAAATATTGGAATTTCATCCAGATGCAGCCACTGTAAGATAGCATTTTTTTTTCAGATTTCATTATCACCCTGCATTTATCATCTGTGTAACCCAACTTTCACTTTCAAAGCAAAGATTAGATGTTCTTATTTATGGCACTAGACATCAACCATTTCATAGTATAGGGTCTTGCACATGATAAGCTGTCAATAATGTTTACTAAATTTCACAATGTGAAAGAAAAAAAATTAGTTTCCCTCAGCACACACACAGCAAAAAAAATCTCAGGTCTTTCATTGATACTCAATATAGAAATATGGGGAGGATTTTCGAGATTGCAATGTGTACAATTTCATAAGAACCATGTAGCACTGAGATGATGAGAAGGTACTATTGTTCAGTTACATGCTTTAGTTACCTCATTTAAATGTCATTTAGACTTCATTCTGATTAGAAAAAGTAATCCTTTTCATTTCACTCAGTTATTCAATACCAATTCAAAATATTCTGTGATTGGAGCCCTAAAAGAAGGTGACTGTGAAGATGACTCTTCTTGATGCCATCATATCTGGTTTTATGTTCTGACATAGGAGATTCATCAGCTGTCATAGTAAATATATATATGTGTGTGTGTGTGTGTATATATATATATATATATATACACATTGACATACTGCATATGCACACACATATTTATATATGTATATCTGGAGAAGGAAATGGTAGTATTTTTGCCAAGAAAACCTCAAATGGCATCAAGAAGAGTTGGACACAAGTGAAAAAACTGAATACCAATAAATATATGTAAAAGTATGTATAGTGTATCCCTTCAAAAACATCTGCTATGTAGGGGAAAAGAAGATGCTGATACTTTTTATTATTATTATTTTTTATTAAAGCTTTTTATTTGTATAACATATGTATGGGTAGTTCCTCAGCATTGATCTTTACAAAGCTCTCCATTACAACTTTTACCCCCAGTCCCCTCCCCTCCCCTAGAAGGCAGGAAGTCCACTACATGTGAATTATGTTGAAATACTTGACAAGTTGTGCAAGAAAAATCCTATCTATAAGAAAAAAAGAAAATCAGAGAAAGAAAACACAATGCAAGAAAACATGAGTAGAGAGCATGAAAATGTTATGTTGTGGTCCATATTTCATATCCCTCTCTCTGGGTGTATATGGTTTTCTTCACTGAACAATTGGAACTGGTTTGAGACAATTCTTTGTTGAAGAGAGCCATGTCCATCAGAATTGATCATCATGTAATACTGTTGTTGCTGTGTATAATGATCTCCTGGTTCTGCTCGTTTCACTCAGCATCAGTCCATGCAAGTCTCTCCAGGCCTCTCTGAAATCGTCCTGCTCGTCGTTTCTTATAGAGCAATAATATTCCATAACATTCACATACCATAATTTATTCAGCCACTCTCCAATTGATGGGCATCCCTTCAGTTTCCAGTTTCTAGCCACTAAAAAGAGCTGCCACAAACATTCTTGCACATGTGGGTCCCTTTCCCTCCTCTAAGATCTCTTTGGGATATAGGCCCAATAGAAACACTGCTGGGTCAAAGGGTATGCACAGTTTGATAACTTTTTGAGCATAGCTCCAAATTGCTGTCTAGAATGGTTGGATCCCTTCAGTTCCACCAACAATGCATCAGTGTCCCAGTTTTCCCACATCCCCTCCAACATTCATCATTATCTTTTCCTGTCATTTTAGCCAATCTGACAAGTGTGTGGTGGTACCTCAGAGTTGTCTTAATTTACATTTCTCTGATCAATAGTGATTTGGAGCAACTTTTCATATGACTACAGATGGTTTTAATTTCATCATCTGAAAATTGTTCATATCCCTTGACCACTTATCTATTGAAGAGTGGCTTGAATTCTTATATATATGAGACAATTCTCTGTATATTTTAGAAATGAGGCCTTTATCAGAACCATTAAATGTAAAGATGATTTCCCAATTTGATGCTTCCCTCCTAATCTTGTCTGCATTAGTTTTATTTGTACAGAAACTTTTTAACTTAATATAATCAAAATTATCTATCTGGTGTCACTTAGGAGTTCCAGGTCTTCTTTGGACATAAATTTATTCCATCTCCACAGGTCTGAGAGGTAAACTATACTACGTTCCTCTAATTTGCTTACAATATCACTCTTTATATCTATATCATGAACCCATTTAGTCTTATCTTGGTTATGTGATGTTAGGTGTGGGTCAAGCCTTAATTTCTTCCACACTAGTTTCCAATTTTCCCAGCAGTTTTTGCCGAATAGTGAGTACTTATCCCAAAAGCTGGGGTCTTTGGGTTTATCAAACACTAAATTGTTAAGGTTATTGCTTAGATTGTCCTGATAACCTATCCTGTGCCACTGATCGACTGCTCTATTTCTCAGCCAGTACCAAATGGTTTTGATGATCGCTACTTTATAATATAGTTTTAGATCTGGTACAGCAAGGCCACCTTCATCTGCCTTTTTTTTTCATTAATTCCCTTGAAATTCTTGACCTTTTGCTCTTCCAAATGAACTTTGCTACTATTTTTTCTAGATCTGTAAGATAATTTCTTGGGAGTTTGATTGGTATGGCACTAAATAAGTAGATTAGTTTGGGTAGTATTGTCATTTTTATCATATTCGCTCTGCCTACCCATGAGCACATAATGTTTTTCCAATGGTCTGATTTTATTTGTGTGGAAAGTGTTTTGTAGTTTAGTTCGTATAGTTCTTGACTTTTCCTTGGCAGATAGATTCCCAAATATTTTATCCTATCATCTGTTATTTGGAATGGAATTTATTTTTGTATCTCTTGCTGCTGAACTTTGTTGGTAATATATAAAAATGCTAATGATTTATGTGGATTTATTTTGAATCCTGCAACTTTACTAAAGTTGTGGATTGTTTCTAGTAGTTTTTTAGTTGAGTCTCTAGGGTTCTCTAAGTATACCATCATGTCATCTGCAAAGAGTGGTAATTTGGTTTCTTCATTACCTATTCTGATTCCTTTTACCTCTTTTTCTTCTCTTATTGCTAAAGCTAACATTTCTAATACAATATTAAATAGTAGTGGTGACAGTGGGCAGCCTTGTTTCACTTCTGATCTTATTGGGAATGGTTTTAGTTTGTCTCCATTACATATGATGCTTGCTGATGGTTTTAAGTAGATGTTACTGATCATTTTAAGGAAAAGCCCATTTATTCCTATGTTCTCTAGTGTTTTTAATAGGAAAGGGTGTTGGATTTTATCAAATGCTTTTTCTGTGTCTATTGAGATAATCATATGATTTTTGTTAGTTTGGTTATTAGTATAATTAATTATGCTGATAGTTTTCCTAATATTGAACCAGCCCTGCATCCCTGGCATAAATCCTAGTTGGTCATAGTGTACTATCCTGGGGATGACATTCTATAATCTCATTGCTAATATCTTATTTAAAATTTTTGCATCAATATTCATTAGGGAAATTGGTCTATAGTTTTATTTCTCTGTTTTCACCCTATCTGGTTTAGCTATCAACACCATATCGGTCTCATAGAAGGAATTTAGCAGTATACCTTCTGTCCCTATT
>JAJPUD010002114.1:147285-232332 GCA_023553655.1 Myrmecobius fasciatus | reverse complement strand
TCTCTCTCTCTCTCTCTCTCTCTCTCTCTCTCTCTCTCTCTCTCTCTTTCTCTCTCTCTCTCTCTCTCTCTCTCACACACACACACACATACATATATATGTATACACACATATACATAAATACTCACAATCAAAACTAAATGAAAGTAATAGAGAACTGGTTTTTGCATTTAAGGATTTGTTTTTATAAAGTAGAATTAGAAATTGACTTTTAGGCTATGTTTTGTGATAACCAAACATTGAATAACTTCAATTTAAAAAGAAATGATCTGAACAATAAAGGAAATGACATTAAAAAAGATTATTGATTTTTCCCCCAATTTTTAAATGACTGTTTTGTTGTTAAGTCAATATATATGGGCTCCTTTCTAATTGCTGGTCCATTAATATACCATGCTCCTTCTTCCCTCAGAACCTGTGCTGCTTTTGTTTTCTCTTGGAATATATACCTCTGTTCTCTGGACCTGACTGCTTACCTACATTCTACCCATCTTCCCAAGCTTAGTTAAGATCTTTATCCATCTCTGTTCTTTTGAAAATTACTAGTTTATATTCTTTGACCATCTATCCATTGTGTATTAGGAGTCAATACTGAATTTTTAATGGTTTCTTATATATTTGTAAGTTTGAGTTTTTAATCTATTTTTCTACATTTTCTCCAGTCTTGCATTTTTCCCTTTATATTCTTTATGTTATATAGATCTTTTAAAAAATTTAATGTAGTTAACATCTGTCTTGTCTTAAATAATTCTATTTTTAATGAAAAACAATTCATCTCCCCACCATAACTGAGACACATTCTTCCACTTTATTTCATCCTTTTATAGAACTTTTAAAAATGTCATTAGCTACAGTTGATATTGAGGCATATTATTTATTTTTATATCCTCCATAGTACCAACTATGTTGCATTTGTATGCAGTAGGTACTTGTTAAATGTTAGTTTCCTCAGATCCCAATCCAGGATTCTGCCTCTTGGAAGTTTAGTGATTGAAAAATTCTGAAAAACACAGTTTCTGGAAAATTTAATCATTTTATTGATAAGACCAGAACAATTATTAACCAAAAGATGGTTATTTGGTCCAAAAACAATGAGCAGGAGAAATACAACCATTAACCTAAGATCCTAGCCTTTTTTAAGAGAGATTTCCCATACCAGTTGGTTTCTGGATGAGAAAGGAGAAAAGCAGAAAAACCTTGATCTAATACAATAATTAATTATTAAATACAAGATAGAAATATTCATTTCTCACAAAAGGCTACTTCTGATTGTTGAGCTTTTGCCTTAGTTGTCCAAAACCATACTTCCTTACCCCTTTGTGCTAAACTCTAATGAGCTATTTGGAACCTGATTTTGTCATTAACTATATATATTTTTCAATATTGTGTCATATGAAATTTTCACAAAAATTCTGTTGATATATTTATCCAAATTATTGATAGAAATATCAAATATCACAGAGCCAAAGATTGCCCTCTGACTCTTCCACTGGAGTTCTCAGCATTTCTGTGACTTAGCAATCCAATTATAGAGTCAAAATAAGAAATGATTTTAGCTTGGTATAATCTATTCTTAATGAGGGTATGCTGGCTCTTACTGATAAGTGTTTCTTTTTATAAATGATCACAAACTATCTCAAGTAATAGATTTTAAAATTCAGGTTTCTTGATCTATAGCTTGCAGATTCTCTTCTTTTTCTTTTTTTGAAAATGAAAGATATTTACCCTTCTCCAGTTCTTTGTCATTTATACCATTCTTCACAGTCTTTTGAAGATCACAGACCCTGTTTCAGCAAATTGCCCTGAAAATTCAACTAGACTGGCAACTTGAACTGAGGTCAGTTAGGTGCTCTCTTATCATGTCCTCAAGTTTTAATTGCATGTTAACTATTATTATATTATTAATTATATTTAATATAACTAATTTAATATTAAATATAATTATATTATAATATTATATTGTAACATACTAACTATGCTATCCTTCTGAGGCCAACGACTTTGCTTAAGAAAACAGAAATAAAAGAGTTGACTAATTCTGTCTTCTTTCTTCCATCATTTTCATTGTCCCATCCATGCCTTTCTTTGATTGATCTTTCTTTTCCTTCTAATATAACTAAGGAAGCCTCTTTTAGTCTTTAAAATTCATCAACCATATTGTTTTTAAATCTATTGTGGTAAAATTCTCTTTTTGTTGATCCTCAGTTGCTTCCAATTAATTTGGTCATTGAATCTCCTAGCATCAATATCAATTTTTATACAATCTTCCTTTTTTTATCTTAAAAAATTGTTTTTTGTCAACTGAATTTCTGCAAGATTTTTCTCTCATAATAAATGCTAAGATGATATTATCATTTAAAGTTTCTATTATTCCTACTTTGTCAACCTATCCTTATTTATCATTATCAATTCTACAATAGCAGTTCTTTTATTTTTTTATTCACCTTTTGAAGCATGAATAAGAATTAAATAATCATTAAATCAAGAATTATCAATCATTGAAAATCAGATATAGTTAACAACTCATTCACATTTGGTATTAATTATTAAATTATCAAATGAGAAATGCTTTGATATTATTTTTATAAGATACTATAGAAAGTGTGCTTATCTTTCACTATGTGGAATTTAGATGCTTAAATCTTCAAAATTATTAGATAGCTACTCAAAGATAGGAAAGTACTTTGCCTAGATGAACCAGATTTTCCAGATTTGGAGGGTTGGTAAAAGCACTATCCAAAAAGCAGATTTGAAGACAAAAATGTCCAGATTCAATTTTCATTGAAATCATTTAACTAAGATATATTTGTCTTATGGTAAAAGCATATTAATATGATTCTGAAGTAATACCTGCTATTCAAGTTCTTGAACATAGAATTTACAGGAAGCCCCTTTTTGTAATCAACTATTTGCAGTAGCATATGAATATATATAAAATATTCAATTACATAACATGATTATACATAACATAAACATATGTATAATAATGAACACATACATATATATTTGTTATATATGGAAATATGGTGCAGTTTTCATTCATAAGAGATATTGTATCAGTTAGCTGATACACCATCAAATTGCCTTGAATTGAAATGATGAACAGATGTTTTTGTTAAAAAAATGAGAGTAACCTTAAGAAAATGAAAAGGAACAACAATGAATTTAAATTCCAATGCGTTACATACTACCTAGCACCAGGGGACGCTCTGAATAATCAGCTGATCTCCCAATGACTCTCCTAAAATCTCAAAGCAGCTAAATGTCATTCATCCATTGGCAGTGCCCCTTCATGGATGCTTTTATTATTCTGACATTGAGCTAGGGGGACATTTCTGTGTCATTCCATCAAATTTCAAAGCTCTTCTGTCCTCATACCACTTGCTTCTCCCATCCATTAATACACTTGGCTCTGTGCCCCATGCAAAGACATACTTATATAAAGTTTTAATCAAATTCCAACAGCATTACAAAGCAAGTTTATAGAAACATACCCAGCATGCACTTTATTAGCTCATGACACATCTTCAGCAGAAGGCAAAAGAAAAACCGCAGAAGTTCAGAACCCAATAACTCCTGGCTAGGAACTGAGTGAAAACAAAACTCATCTCTTATTCTAGCAAGGAGAGGGAATGTCAAAGTCATTCATACACAGCACTTGTTGGACCCTAGTTCATTGTCCACCCCAGTGACTTTTCCTTGGCTTAGCTTTGTACATCTTGCTAGGAATCAGCAGCTTTCTTGGATTTTGGTCTGTCTTGCCATAATCTGGTACTAACCTAATGTGCTGATAAATCCTCCAGAGGCTATGCCTATGTTTCATAGATTGTTTTAAACCCAATATATAAAGTAGCAGAGAGACAAGTGATGTTTGGGACACCATTCTGTCCCCCTTTCTGCAGCCATTTCCACTTAAGTCCTTTTCTTTTCCATTCCAAAATTTGCATTCTCTCCAGTATCTGGTATTATTGTACATTATTCTGTCTATCATCTGGCAAAAAGTTGAATCATGCCCATTACATTAGTGTCTTTACATAGTTAAGTGAATCCATGATCTCATCATTGAGGGGATTTCTTTCTTTGGTGTGAAGTACAACCAATCCATCCTTTTTCATCTTGAATGATTTTTGTCCATGAATTCTCATAAGCCTTCAATAGAGATTCTCTGTGACATATACAAAAGAGCATCTTCTATGTCTTTTCGCATTTCATGGATATTTAATTATTATTCTTCACTGCTACTACATAGCCAGTCCACCTCCCTTTCTTAAGTATATTTCTTACATGATATCCTTTTGGACCATTTCTTTTGTGTAGGCCATCTTTGGTAATATTGCTGGTCACTCTTCCATTACAACAATTTTGATTTTTGGAGATTGTGTTGTTACAATATTTGTAGTCATGCAGAATGACAAGGAGACTTTATGGTAAAATAAATGTTTGTGTAGGACTGCTATTAAGTTTATTTGAAAACACGGCTTAACAAACACATTCATTCTGTTTTTCTTCAATTCCATATCATTGTTCATCTTCAGAGTCTTTTCAAGATGTATGTATTGATAGACGAACTCAGAATTGTCTATTCAACTGCAGAGGATAGTTAGGGCAATAACATTTTTCATTCATTTTCCCCCATATGACTTAATGATCCAATCTTTTTTTAGTCGCCATAGAATTCATTTCAGAGTCAGTGTGGGTATTTTCAGGCTTGGAGATGTTGAAAAATAGAATTATTTTGCCAGAAGAAAGAATGGCAGATATAGAGGAATCAAAAAAATAAAGTTGAAACATAAGACAACTGGAAAAATACTTTGAGCTTTATAAGCAAAGGTAATGGATTGAGTATGACATTTATAGAAATATTTTTAAGAGTTTTTAGATTCTACAAAAAACATGAAAAATCTAATGACTATTTTGGAAAATTACATGAGGAAGTTTCTCAAAAATATTAAAATCAAAAGGGAATAGATTAGTAAAATCCAATGAATATCTAAAAGAGATGAACCTAAAATGCAACTCACTCAAACATGCCATTTTTATACTTGGAGAATATAATGAAAATGAGATTATCTTATAGTTCACCAAAAAGAAAAACACCATATATCAAACCATACCACATCAAATTGCCCGTGATTTTTGTTTAAAATGTGTAATGAGAAAAAAACCTAAAATGTGATATATAGAATATCAGGGAAATAAAAATTTTATCATATCAGCTTCCCACAAAACCGAGCATATTTGATAGACAATAATATGCTTAAAGGCTTTTAGGAGTTTATGAAGAGATGCTCTAGTTTCAGAATGGTTTTTATATACAGTGTTTTGTTTTATTTTATTTTGTCACTGGATCTCCCAATCTGACTTCGTCTAGAAATGCAGTGGTCCCTCATGGTTTTGATTACATTACTGATTTGTAGGGAAGCTCTGACCTGCTTCATTTTCAGCATAGACGGGTTTCCCTTTCCTTAGGCAACATGATGATCTCCCTCTCCCAGTAGTTTAACATAATTGGTAATTGTCTTAGGGAATCGGCTTTAGCTCCACTATAGCCAGAGAAACCAACCTCTCTTATTATGGCAGGGGTTATAAGCATGTGCCATCCCTCCCAACTGAGAGAAAATTCCACCAAGATGCAGAATATCAATTTCAATCCAAAGGATACTTGACAACCCTGATTCATTGTAAACCCTGTACAGGAATAGGAAAACATCAAGAATGTTATTTGGATTTAAAATTTTCCATTTGCAATCATGCCGAAGTACAGCAAAGTGACAAGTATTAGATGAACAATCTGCTCAATATAAGCAGTGTAGAGGTATAGGGATAAAATAGCCTTCTTTGGCATAGGTTGCTCCTGATGAGGAACTTTACCAGTGTAGATGGTACCTTTTTCTGTATCTGACAGTCTTAGTTTCCTGGGGCACCAAGAAGATTAAATGATTTTCTCAGGGTTTCACAGATAGTGTGGGTTAGACTTGTTATTTTTATATGTAATAATCAGATAAGTTGGCCAAGAGGGAGAAAAATAAAATTTTTAAAAGGTAGTCTTTTTTTAAAGAGGTAAGGAATAATTTGGTTGTGGATATCAGAGATAAAGAAAGAGGCGGGGGGGGGGGAATCGAGAAGAATAAAGTAAACAGTGGTGGCCATATCCCATATACCACAATAAATTTCAAAAACCAAATATTAAATGCATTATAAAAATTAAGGAAAATAGATTATCACTTTTCTTGGAATTTTCAAATAAACAACTTCCTATTTATTATACAGAAGATATTGAGACAAACTAGATGAATTTAATTACATAAAATAGAGGCTTTTTTCAGTTAAAAAATCCATTCAAAATAAGAAATAAGAGAAACAGATGCAAAGAAATAGGTTAACATTAAAAAACTATTTTGCAATGTATATTTCTAGTAAAAGTATGACAGTCCAATCTAGAAGTTTATTCATAAAATTTATTTCATAGAAAGATAGTCAAAGCAAAGGCAGTTTATGAAAGAGGAAGCATTCAACCTGTCTAATAAGGGAAATGCACTTTCAGTCCTCCCCTTCTCTTCAATTTTCATCCATACTTTAAATTCTAACTAAAATGCTATCTCCCCTAGGAAGCCTTCCCTGATTCCTCTAGCAGGAATGAGCATTCCCCTATTAGATATTTACAGGTTATTTTGCTTACATAGTTATCACTTCTACATCTTGACTTTCTGCATTGCGATTTCCATATATCAAGGGTCCGCATAAAAATTAAATAGGAATTTTGGGGGGCTTTTGCAGAAGTCGTAGAGGGCTTGTGAAGGCCAACAGATGATAACAGAACATGTTTAGAAGCACAGAAATGTATAAAATATAGGTAATATTGTATAAAATCAGCATGACATCTAATATCATAGTAATTCAGATTGCTTCTCTGGTACAAAGGGAGGGCCAAAAAATTTTACAGGGATTTTCCAGATCACAGGATACCACACTCCTAACCCTCAAGATGGGATAAATTCTTTCTAGTGTGGTATATGATACTTCAATCATTTGTGTCATATCCTCCTCCTAAACTGAAAAAGAAATTTCATCTGGACTTGTTCTTTTGGTGTATATTGCCAAAGACAATGATGACATACATTTTAACTTTCATCAACAGGTGTTGTAATCACCTCAGTGACTAATAATTGATCGATAACTTTCAGTGAATGGATTACTTTCCCCTGTGATATAAACAGTAATGAAGAACACCTGCTTTTGTAGATGCTTTAAAAAATTTCTTTCAAACCTCATGTTTCTCTTGAAGAAGATGTCTAAAGAACTTTTTAGATATTCTGAAACACTCCAGTACATATTTAATCTTATAAATGAAATGTAACCACATTATTGTCATCCAAGAACCGGCTATTTCAGCAAGGTGCTCTGCATATTGTACCTTGAGTGTATCTTTCATAAATCTTACCTCGATACCCTTACATATGCCATTTCTACAGCCTAGAAAGCCTTTTACTTTCCTCTTTGGGGTCTTCAAGGTCTAAGTTGAGTCATGTGTCTTCAAATCTTCCTGGTTCAGACTTATAATGCTCCCTACTCCTCTGTAGCACTCAAAATTCATCAAATGCTAGTTTACATAGTTAGAAGTTTTAGATATAATGTTCTTATTGTGCCAACTAGATTTAATTTCCTTGAAGAAAAAATTATTATATTTATTTGTGTCTCTTATGGGACCCTGATATATAGTAGATACTTAAGTTCTACTTATCTATTTTTTATTGCTTAAGTTCATATTCTGAAAGTTTTGGCTAGTTTGACAGGAGTTTATTTTTTCCCTTTCTGTAAATAAAACTAATTTATTAATCTAAGTAGGATGAGAAGGGGAAAGGATTTTTAAACTGCTTAAGAGAATAGATTTTTAAATACTTTTAAAATACCTACTTATGTGAAAATACCTAATGTGTTCATTTTTATTCAAACCCATTAAAGAAGTGCCCCCTAAAAACCTCTACTTGGCAGTGCTTTCATACCCACTTAATAATAAAATGTGTTTACTTTTGAGAATTTGTCATTTAGAATTTTTGTCATTTTCAACTAGTCCTTCTAATTAGTCCAAAATGAAAGTGGCTTTACTATTCAGAAAATTGGAAACTTACAAAAGGGCCATGTTGGATTTTTTTTTCCCCTCAGTACAAGGAGGGCTTGTTGATCTCCAAGTTATGTGAGCTCCACAAGGATAATATGCCCACATATCAGAACATCAATGTGAATGCGGTTGATAATGTTATTCCCCTCTCTGTCATTTCAGGGAGGATTTGGGTAAAAGTGAATCAGCCCAGGGGATTCTTATTTTTTATTTGTCCCTTTGGAGGATTCCCAGGGGAGGTTTGAATCAAGCCATTGCCTGAGGATAATGAAAGGAGAGTATAATAGGGAGTTTAGTACTAGAAAATTATTTTAGTTACCACTTTGTGGGTGCCTCTGTATTAGCCATCATTATGCTTCTCCTTTGCAGATTTTTGAGTGTCCATTAGTGCTTTAATTGCATCTAAGAGGAATGCAAAATCATCTCTCTTAAGCTGTGGAGATTATGGATTGTGTCTTTTCTTAATCAAAGCAGGTTCCGTTCCCACCCCCACCCCCTTAACAAAGCTTTGATTAGTGCTTTTCCAGCAGAGCAGTCTAATACCAAGCCGTGAAATCACTCTCAGTATGCTGTATATAAATATGGCACGATAGAGAATAGGCACATAATTAACTGAATGTTCTATCCACATGTCCAATTGATTACATATTGCGATGTTTTCAGCCAGCATTTCAGAGTGCTCCTTCAGTGACACAATTTAGTTCAATGACACAATTGAAACATCCTAAAGAATGGATTCTAGCTAAACACATTTTTTGAAGGAGGCCACTTCTTAGGTGCAGGTGTTCTCTCTTGTGACACTAGTGAGTAATCCCACCTGTCACTACTGAGCAGTATAAATCATTGCACTACAAATCTATTAGCTTATGATTCATATCTGGCTTCCCTTCTGTAAAAACAAAGTTGAAACGGTATTCTAGATTGCATGATTTAATGCTCACTGGACTGAAGGACAGAATGAATCTACTTTTTGGCAATGCTCAGCTCAGTTCATCCAGAGCATATGTTATTTTTAAAGAGGAATTTAGGTGGTGTGTGGGGAAGGTATATTAACTCTTTCCGATAACTGAATGACAACAGCTTCGTAAATGGTATTCTTGAGGTCTGAGAGCTTATGTGTGCTCACTGTGACAGGCAGACAGAGAGTCTGTTTCTTGTCTGATCTTGAGCCTTTGATTTCAACCTTCTGGGTCTCACTTCCTGCATGGAAAATGAGGGTAATACTGACTGCTTGTTTCCTTTCACCTGCCTTCTCTGTGTTTGAGGGCAAATCCTACTGGTAAACAGTGTGCATCATTGAGCTTATTTTTACCACAACACATGATGACTATATTGATCACAATGTCCTTCCAGTTTTCTACCTAAGTCTCTTCCCCAGAGAAATGGAGAACCATAAATCACAAAGCCCAAAGCTTACTGTTACCAGATTCCTGTTGATGTACACTTGCTTATGTCTATCTTAGTTCAGACTGACCTTTCTTTACTTATTAGACAGTGTCTGCACAACAAATCTTTTTAATATAATCACCCAATTGGAAACAGCCCCAGACTCCATCTAGTTCAAACTACACCTGAACAAGAAACCTCATCATTATTCACCATCATCATCACACTGGCATTTTATGGGGCTTTAAGATTTGCAAAGCATATTGCAGGCACAATCTTATTTCATTCTTTCAGTAGCCCAAATTGAGGCAGATATTAAATGCCTTGCCTAAGGTCATATGACTTGTCAATGCAAACATACCCAGTAAGTGGCACCCAGCTTTTGCTGAAATGCCTCTCACAGAAGGAGAATGCATTTTCTCTTTAAAAGCAGTCCATTCCACTTTTTGGATAGGTCTTATTATTAGGAAGTTTTCCCTTACCTCTTTGCTCCTTATGTCCCATTTCATCTGTTCTGATTTCTGGAGACATGCAGAATAAATCTTATGTCATCCCTTCAGATTTTTGGAGAAAATTACTGCCACCCCTAACCCTGACTAAAAAAGATAGATAAGAGACACAAAGTATTTATTAAGCATTTATTATGTATCAGGCAATATGATGAGTATTAGATACACAAATAATGGCAAATAAGATATTCCCTTATCTCAGGAAGTTGGGGAAGACAGTTTATAACAGGGAGCTGGATGGAGAAGAAGAGAGGAGAAAGAGTAATGGTGGGGACATGGGCAGGAAGGAGTGTGGAGTTCTAGTTTTGGGTAAGATAAGGTGAAACATCATCTGTCAGAGCCTACCCTTTTCAGGGCCACAGTTCAAATTTTCGGAGTGTTTTGGGAGTATGACTAGGGATAGTTGCTAGATTGTCAGTGGAATGCAGTGGAGATGGTTGAAAGTTGTATGAATCATAGAATTACAAAATTAGATTATCTAGTCCAGTCTCATTAATTCATACTTGATGAAAGCCAGGCCCAAGGTCATGTAGGTAGTAAGTGACAGTGCCAATTTTTGAACCTAAGTCCTGTAAAACTAAATCCAGCACTTTCCCGCTGATCCATAATTTTTTTTTTAGTTGGAATTTATAACCCGGTTGAAGAAGCAAAAGAAAAAAAAATTAAGTAGTTCAAAGTAATGCATGCTAAGTGCCAAATCAATACTTAAGGCACTTAATTCAGAAGAAAGAAGAATAGCCATGGGTTTGAGCGTCTGGTCAAAAAATGCTTCTTGCTGTAGTAGGGGATATATGCTAGCCCTTAAAGAATTTTCAGAATGAGTAGTATTTCCATTTTAACCAAAAAGATTTTATTAAGTGCCATTATATGCCAGAAACTGTACTAATTATAGGATGTATAGACAGCAACAACCAAATGACAGCCCATGCTTTCAGGTAGCTTTCATTCTATTGGAAGGATACAACACATTGGTAGATATATAAATATAGGATATGTGCAAAATAAACTCAAAGTTTTGTGGAGGGAGAGTCTAATAATTGAGAAAATCAAAAAAGTTCTCTTGGAGGAATTGGCATTAGTCATGAATTTTAACTGAGGAGTCCAAAAGACATTATCTTAAATAAGGAGTCAGAACATTGCATTGGTAGGAAATACAATATGGAGTGTTACAAAGGCAGGAAATGGAATGGTAAGAAGGCCAATTTAGTTAAAAGATAGTATGAAGGGGAAGCCAGTGACGGAGACCATGTAATCAACTTAGATAAAACATTTTTTATTTTTAACCAGATTGTGAAAAATTTTAAATGCCAAGCTGTGAAGTTGTGTTTTATTGTAGAAGCAATGAAGAACTGCTTCTTAAGCAGGAGAGCATAGTCCAGCCTGAATTTTAGGAATATTAAATTGGATCTGGATGAAGAATGGATTAGGAAGGAGAGAAATTGATTATCAAGAGACATATAATGCAAGCGTCAGAGTTGATGAAGGGTTGACTTGTTTTTTTTTTCATAGTGAAGAAGATGGGAGGGATTTAAGAGATATTGAAGAGATGAAATCTGTAAGACTTTATAGGATATATAACTGATATATCCAATATCTGGAAACTGATAGGATATATAAAGTGAAGGAGAATGAAAAGACCTGGATGATTGGAAGAATATTGTTGTCCTAACCAGAAATGGGGAAGATAAGAGGAAACTTGGGTTTGGGTAAAAGATAATGAACTCTCCTTTAGATGTATTGAATTTGAGACATTAGGACTTTCAATAGGCAGTGGGAGATAGGGGACTGAGGCTCAGGGGAGAAATGAGGGTATGAATATATAGATTTCATAGTCATCCATAAAGAGATGATTGTTGAATCTGTGGGAGATAATGTGATTGCCAATTGTTCTATATTTTGTCAAACAAAAAGAGGAGAGGACCCAAGACAGATATAATTGTTAGGGGATCAATGATGATCTAGCAGAAAACAACCAAGGACTGGTCAGATAATTGGGAAGAGAATAGTGACAGACCATTGTCTGGAAAATGTGAGGAAGAGATAGTATACAAAAGGAAGGGGTGGTCAACAATGTCAAATGTTGCAGAGGTCAAGATGTGGGACAACAAGAGATTGTACTTTGTAATAAAGAATTCTTTGGTGACTTTGAAAAAATAGTTTCAAGGCAATAGTGGGAATGGGCACCATATTTCCAGGGGTTGAGAAGTAGGTGGAAATATGAAGCAGAGGTAATGAGTGTGGATATATAGGGAGAAGTTTCCTGGATGTGAAAAGTCAAAGTGATAAGAGATAAAAGCTTGAAGGGAAGATGATTGGGTCAAATGTTTATTTTATGAAGAGTAGAAGAATTTTAAGCATGTTTCTAAGCATCTGGGAAAGAGTCAGTGGGTAAGGGGAGGTGAAAAATTAGGGAGAGAGAGAGAAAAAATTAAAAAATGAAGAGATGGGATCAAAAGTACAAGGAGAAATGTCATTGGGCTAGGAGATGGAACCTTCTAATACTGAAGTAAAGAAGGGGACAATGGGGGATTATGTTGAGTTGGAATTAGGAATGAGAGGGACTCTATGGCTGTAGATGTTTCAGTGAGTATATAGGTGATGTCCTATAGTGATAGGAAATAGAAGAGTAGTGCAGGTGCATAGCAATAAATAGGTTTTGAATAGGCATATTGTGGAGTGTGATAGAAAGCTTATCAGGACTGAGGCACAGTAGTTAGCTGCCAGCTGAATTGGAGTAGATTCAGACAACAAAGTGTGTTATTTCATTCATTAGCATCCAGTGATATGAAGAGCAGAATAGGCAGTAGGGGTAATTCAGGGTTGATACTTGAAAAAGGATGAGTAGCCTTTGGACTATAGAGCAAGGAATTTCAAGGGTAGGGCCAGTAGAAAGTGGAATTGGTCCATTAATTGGTCAAGATTTTGAAGGAAGATAAATGAAGTCAAATTTCCTAAATAATAACCTAAAGAAAAAACAAAGGTTGAAATGACTAGAAGTTACCTGGAATACATAGAATATGCTTTGGAATGGTGAATTGCTAGGAGAGCTGAAATGGTTTGTGGTTATGGTCAGAGAAAGGAGTTTTAAAGTTATGAATTGTGACAGTGGAAAACTCCTTGACCAGTGTTAAAATCAAGTGGGCAGTGGATAAAGAGCTGGACCTGGAGATAGGAAAATCTGAGTCCAATTCTGCCCTCAGACATTTACTGTGTGAGCTTGAGTAAGTCATTTAATCTTGTTTGCCTCAATTTCATCATTTTAAAAAATGAGCATCATGAAAAGCCAAGCCACTTTGCCAAGGAAATCTCAATTAAATGACATGAAGTCAGACATGACTGACAATAACAATTATAGAGTTGGAATTGAGGGACTTCAGAGATTGTATTATCAATGACATCATTTAATGCCTGAGGAAAGTGAGGCTGACATATTAATTAAGATCTATCACTTTCCGAAAGTCACACGGAGGTACTAAATGACAAAGGCAAAATTCAAACCCAAGTTATCTGAATCCATATTGCAGCTTCTTTTCATTGATATATTATACATTGACCAAAAGTGTGTGGTTGAGATGGGGTGAAGATGTGGCTCATGAAGTTTAAGAAGTTTTTGAACTGAATATCAAGGACATTTGAAGGGTTGGCAATGATAGAGTATAAAGGGGGTGGGAAAGACTTGCCAAGTTTGGAGGCAAAATTTAAGTGTACTGCAAAGTTCCTGTTGGGAGGTAGTGACAGTTAATTGGACAGTTACTTTGGGTCCATATTATGGAGAGATATGTATATCAGCTACAGAGTTTGAACTTAAGTATATGGAAATAAGAAACCATAAGGCAATGATATGATGAAAGAATGGTTTTGAGGATGATTAATTGGGAAGTGGGAAAGTGCCTAAGATGAAGAGAAAGAGTCTACAGACAGGAAGACTTCTGAAGAATCTTTACAATGGGCCAGGTGTGAGGATTTGTGACCTGAATATGGGGTAATGACTTGGAAAAGAAGAAATAGGTGAATTACTATCCTGTAATCTGAATAGTAGGGGTAAACAAGGATAAGTAAAAGATAAATTTCAAGTTTCAAGCATCGATCATTGGGAGAAAGATGCCCCTCTTGGTTCAGTGCCAGACATGAATCTTTTATATAATAGATACGTGACAATTATTTGTTGATTATCTCTCTGACTGATTGGTTGAGTGGAAAAAACCCCAAAGAAATAAGAAGGGAAAGCTGATTTTGGAAAGAAGAACATTAGTTTGGTTTTAGACGCACCAAGTTTGAGATGACAGAGGGATAGACATTAAAATGGGAATATTCATTTGGCAAGTTCAAGATGTAGGAAGAAGATAATGATTTGGGAGTCATCCAGATAGTGATGTGGGAGTCATCCACATAGTGATAATTGAAACCATAAGGATAAATGAATAATTCTAGGGAGTGTTGAAAGAGAAGAGCAGAGAGTTGAGGATTTAGAAAACAGAAAATTTGGAAAAAAAACCAGTATAATTTTGTGTCTTGTTGAAGTGGCCAAGGGAAGAAGTTCCAAAGAAGGATGTGTGGCCAAGAGCATCAAATACTGAGGATTTCATCGATTCAATTAATCATCATCAGTTTTGGGGAGCCTGGTGCCAAAGAAGTGCATGATATACTCCTTGCCCTTAAGACATTTATAATTTGACTGGGAAATAATTTATGCACAAGAAATAACTAGAGAACAATATAGTACAATTTAATAAAGTGATAGATTATGTGTACAGAGTAGTGCAATTCGTGTTTGGAGACTGAGGAAAGTGTGTAGGTGTGAATAGTCAGAGAAACTTTCATGGAGTAATGTGGCCTTGAAATTAATGAGTTGAAGGATGAGTAGAATTGGATAGAAAGAAAGGAACAAAGAGATTGTTCAAGTTTAAAGTTAATATCAAAAGTTTGGAGGCAGAAATGAGTATAATGTGTGTGTGTGGAAAATAAAACAATGAAGCGAAGCAGGGTTTGTATTGGGGAACTGGGCAGGGGGCAGGCTCTACCACGTTGTGAGAAAAGGCATTATAAACAATGAAGCATTACATAAATCTGAGCCATTATTATTACTATTATTGACAAAGGATAGAAAGGATGCAGTAGAAATCGTCTCATAGAAGGCATGAATATCAGGCTGAAAAGTTTAGACTTGTTATGTCAATAAATACCCATTACAGTTTCTTGAATAGAAGGCTCATGATAAAGGCTTGATTATTAGGATGATTAATTTGCAATCAATATATAGGCTATATTGGAAGCAGCATTATTACAGGAAGTAGTGTGAGAATGTTGAGTCAAGTCACCATCTTGAAAGGGATAGGTTAGTTCCATTGTTCATACTTCTATTTTATGGATATATTAAGGCAGGCAGTGAGTAGTGAGGGGTTTAAGGAGGAAAGCAAAGTATATACACTATACTGCTAGTGTATATAAATTTTAATAGTTCCTTAGGAAAATGATTTACATCTTAGTGAGTCTAGAGTTTGGGAACAGGGTAGTTGTGTAGCCAAGACCCCTTGAAGATGAATTTCTGTTTTTAAGAGTTAATGATGACTCCATATTTTCCCTGTCACTGATCCCTGATGAGTGGGAATTAAGTTTATATTTTTCTTCCCTCAGGAATCTGTGTTCTGTAGCTACAGTTGGGACTTTCTCATTGGATGTTCATATGTGTGATAAGTGATTTCTGGTATCAAGTAAATGATTAGACCCGTCTAGAAATAAGGAAATATCTGTAATATAACATTGTCTGACATACTTATCATTTAATTTTAGAAGTAAATTGAGAGTCTGTTTTTAAAAATATTTTCATTTTCCCCAGTTACATGTAAGATAATTATTTACATTTGTTTTTAAAACTTTGAGTTATAGATTCTCACCTTTCCTCTCCCACCCCCATTGGGAAGGCACATGCGAACTTATACAAACCATTTTCATAAAAATTATGTTGCAAAAGAAAACACAGATTATCCCCCAAAACCATCCTAAAATAAAATGAAAAAAAAATATATGCTTCAATCTATTTTCAGACACAATCAGTTCTCTCTTTGGCATTGGATAATATTTTTTATAATAAGTTCTTTAAGGTCATCTTGGAGCATTGCATTGCTGAGAACAGCTAATCATCCCACAACATTGCTATTACTTTGTAAATAGTACATTCAACTTTGCTTGGATTCATGCAGGATTTTCCAGGTTTTTCCGAAAGCATCCAGCTCATCGTTTTTTATTTAGAAAATAACATTCTATCATAATCACATACCACAGTTTATTCAGCCATTCTTCAGTTGGATGGCTATCCCCTTAATTTCCAATTCTTGGCCCTGAGAAAAGAGCTGCTAAAAATATTTTTCACACACATCTTTTCCATTTCTCCCCCTTTTTAACCTCTTTTGGGATACATATCTAGTAGGGGTATTACTGGGTCAAAGGCTGTGCCCTTTGGGCATAGTTCATATCTTTTGACCAATTATCAATTGGGGCATGGCTTTTATTTTTCATAAATTTGACTCAGTTCCTTATACATTTGAGAAATAAGGCCTATCCTCATTGAACGTACTTCAGAATTCTTTTCATAGTTACTGTTGCTGACTGTATTTTTTTTTCTGTTTATTCCTACTGTTCTTTCACCCTGTCCCTCCTCAAAAATGTTTTGCTTCTGATCACCCCTCCCCCAATATACCCTCCTTTCTATTATCTTTCCCCTTTTCATATCTCTTTCCCCTCCTGTTTTCCTGCTGGGTAAGATAGATTTCTGTGCCCATATTGAGTGTGCATGTTATTTCCTCTTTGAGTCAATTCTGATGAGAGAAGGTTATCTTATATTCCCTCCCCTCCCCCTCTTCCTCTATCATAAAAGCTTTTTCTTGCCTCTTTTATGGCAGACAATTTACATCATTCCACTTTCCTTTTTTCCCTTTCTCCTAGTACATTCCTCTCTCACCCCTCAATTTTATTTTCTTAGATATTATCCCTTCAGGTTCAGTTCAACACCTGTCCCTGCCCCTCTGTCTCTCTCTCTATAGTATATAATATATTACATATACTTCTTTCAACTGCCATATAATGAGAAAGTTCTTATAAGTTACAAGTATCATTCTCCTATGTAGGAATGTAAACAGATTAACCTGTATTAAGTCTATTAAGATTTTCTTTTTCTTATTATCTTATGCTTCTCCTGAGCCCTGTATTTAAAAATCAAAAATTATATTCAGTTCTGATCTTTTCATCATGAATACTTGAAACTCTTTTTTATTTCATTGAATGTCCATATTTTCCCTGAAGGATTATTCTCAGTTTTGCCAGATAGGTGATTCTTGATTGTAATTCCAGATTCATTACTCTCCAGAATATAATATTTCGCAATACTTTTGGATTTAGCAGAAGCCACTAAATCTTATGTTATCCTAACTGTGATTCCATTACACTTGGAATTGTTTCTTTCTGGATGCTCACAATATTTTCCCCTTGACTTGGGAGTTCCAGAATTTGATTATAACATTCATAGGAGTTTTCATCTTAGGATCTCTTTCAGGAGGTGATCAATAGATTCTTTCAATTTCTATTTTAGCCTCTGGTTCTAGAATATCAGGAAAGTGTTCCTTGATAATTTCTTGAAAATTATGTCTTTTTATCATGGCTTTCAGATAGGGTAATAATTTTAAAACAATCTCTTCTGGATCTATTTTCCATCTTGTTTTTCCAATGAGATATTTCACATTGTTTTCTTTTTTTTCATTCTTATGGGGTTTTTTATTGTTTCTTAATTTCTCATAAAGTTATTAACTTCCATTTACTCAATTCTAATTTTTCAGGAATTATTTTCCTCAGTGAGCTTTTATACCTTCCTTTCTTTGCTTTTTAAGGTATTCTCCTCCTCATTAGCTTTTGGTGTTTCCTTTTGCATCACTCTCATTTCTCTTCCCAGTTTCTCTTGAACCTAACTTACTTGATTTTCAAAAATTCCTTTAAGCTCTTCCATAGCCTGAGACCAATTCTTATTTTTCTTGGAGGTTTTGGATATAGGAGCTCTGACTTTGTGATCTTCTGAGTGTATATTTTGATTTTCCTTGTCACCATAATGATTTTCTATGGTCAGAATATTTCTCTGTTGTTTGGTCATTACCCCAGCCTATTATTTGGCTTTTAATTATTTGTTAATATAGGGCTTTGCTTCCAGGATGGAGTAGCCAAAACTTAAGGGGTTTTGTGAGCTGTTTTCTGAGGTCCTTCTGGGGACCTGTACCATAAGCCAGCACCCAAAACTTCCTCCCTTTTCTAGGGCTCCCTTCACCCACTAAAGCGACAGACCTTTCCTGCCAGCTTTCCAAGTTATCCTTGGTGTCTGGGGCTGAGAGGTCTAGAGATTGCTGCTGCTGGCTCCCTGGGACCCGTGCTGTGCTGGTGTGGCCTGCTCTGTGGCTGTGCTCCAGACCCACGTCGGTACAACAGACCCTTTGACAGGCGTTTGGAGCGGTTTGGGGGAACTGGGGTGAGACCCTGCTTTCAATCCACCATCTTTATTCTGCCTCAAAAGTCTTAGCATTCTGAAAGATGGAGGCAAGGGGAGAAAGATGGAAAGATGAAGACCATTTAGGAGTCAGGGTGGAGAGAGCATGGAGAGGCCTTAGAACAAGGTGGTTATATGGAAAGAAAGGGAGCAAATTCAAGAAACATCTTAAAAGGAGAGCCACCAGATCAGTATCTTTGTGTGGGAGATGAAGGAAAGAAGACAGAGGTTGGGGGTCTGAGAGACTGGTAATGATAGGGTAGTGCCCCTTGTGCTGCCCTCCCCCCCAGCAGGCTCAGTAGGCATGAAGCTGAGCCAGGGGCTGGATGTATTTGATGGAGGGGCCATAACCCTCATTCCCCATTTTAGAGAAGGCGTAGATAGGCTTTGCTCTGTATAAGTAACCATGATCCTATTGGAAAAAACAATATTGCCCCCTTCTCCTCTGCTGGCAAGGGAGTACAACAGAAATGGGGAACTGGAAAGGAAGACGATTTGGGAAGAAAAGGTTTTACAATGACAAAAAGTCCAAATGGAAATTTACCATGGATTGGAAAATACAGTGGGAGCTAAGGAATAAAAGCGGTTGGGACCCAATGATGAAACTTTGGAAAACACCCATTATTTAAAAGGAGCTGGGAAAAGAAAAGTAGGATAAGACCCAAGAACGTTTTAATAGTGTGGTGTTAAAGAAGTCAAGAGGGGGGAAAGGAAATATAGTTTTGACCTTTCCTCCCACCAACAATAGTTAATAAATATTTTTAACAGTGAGGAAATGCTTATAGACCTAAGTCTGAGCAACCCTTGTTGCTATGATACAAAACTGTGGTCATTTTCCTTGAAACCTCAGTTTCCTCATCTATGAAATAAGAATAATGTTTGTAATTGCTGCATCACAGAATCATTCTGTTGAGAGCGATTTGTAAGCCACAAAGTACAATGTCTATAATGATGATGATGATGATGATGATGGTAATTTGTCTTGTACTTCAAATCCTAACAGAATTCTGATGAGAGAGATTCTGACTACAGACTACTACTTCCCCTAAACACTATCTCAGTATGCACTGGGAGCAGGGAGAGAGAGCTGGTGGATCTAATCTCTTTGGGGAATAATATTTAATGAAAATTAGAATAATTCTTTGAAGTTGTTTCATTCCTGGACAAGAACAATAAAATTTTTCAGCATCATACATGCACATCACAAAGATCAATTAATTAAAATGAATTTGTTCTCTATCACAAATTTCTAAATTAGATTGCCCTGGCTTGTTGGAAAATATATCAATTTGTGAGCATCAGTTATTTTTCTGGTGTTGCTGTTAAGGCATTCACTGAGTGGGATAACTTGAAAATTAATGAAGTCATTTACCTCTAACAAAACAATATTAATTCCTAACATTTACCTACTACTTTTTTGTGTCAGACACTGTGCTAAGTGCTATCCACTGAAAGGAGGAACTGCCTTTTTCATGTTCTCTTTCTATGCTCAGAAACATTAATTCTGATGAAAAGTAGTAGGTTTTGTGGGAATATAATAGCAATAAATATTTCAATGTGGAGAAAAAGAAATATTGGCAATTATTTACAAAGTTGTTGTTCCTCTTCATCTTTTATTTTTTATGTCTCTGAAGAGAAGCAAATATATTTTAATGTCAAAACATACTATAGTGTTTAGCAGTTTATAAATTCTGTGCAGGAAGGTAGTGTAGATGGTTTAGGTTCAAATTCAGAAGATTCCTACAGACATATCAAAACTTAAATCACTGGAGTAGAGAAGAAAACCCTGAGGAGGTTATCAGCTATTTTGTTTTATCTGTGCTGATTAAGCATTTGCACAGATGATTGAGAGTTGGTTGCAGGACATAATGGTATGACAACAAAGGACAAGAGTAGCAGGGTATTTGCCCATTTTTTAAAATATGTATCATTCCTATGGGAAAAAATATGTAAATCTTGCGTCATGTAAGACAGAGTATAAGGATTGCTAGTGTGTTAGGAAAAGAAAACCACCAATTCAAGGCACTTCCAATAGACTTGTGATGGAAAGAGCTATCTGTATACAGAGAGAGAATTATGGAGACTGAATGTGTATCAAAGCATAGTATTTTCACCTTTTTGGTAGTGGTGTTTGTTTTCCTTTCTTATGTATTTTTTTTCTTTTGATCTGATTTTTCTTGCATGACATGATAAATATGGAAATATGTTTTAGATTTTCAGATGTTTAACCTATATTGAATTGCTTTCTGTGTTGGGGAGGGGGCAGACAGGAACGGAGAGAAAAATTAGGAACACAAGGTTTTGCAAAGGTGAATGTTGAAAACTGTCTTTGCATGTACTTGGAAAAATGAAAAGTTATTTTAAAAAAACAACTAAGATGATATCTATGCTCATAAAAGAAAATCATCTTGGTAGGATTCAGATTTATTTGTGTTTCTTTCTATAATTATAAGGCTTCTCTGTCTAGTTTGTCAATGAACTCCTGCTAATCTTTAGGAACCTACCAGATTCAATTCATCTTTGTACATTCCAATCACAGAAACTGAAACTAAAAAGATATAAGAGGTCTTGGAGACCATTTAATCTAATTCAGAACTGAAAAATAATCATTTGTAGGCTCTCTCCAACAAAGGAGTATGAAGCTTTCTGCTTTAAGGTCCTACTTCCTCAGTTGCTGTTTTTGTTCAGTTGTGTCTGACTTCATAATTCCATTTTGGGTTTTCTTGGCAGAGATACTGGAGTGATTTGCCATTTCCTTTTCTAGTTTTTTATATAGATGAAGAATTGAGGGAAACTAGGTGAACTGACTTGGCCCATATTGCAGAAGTTATAAGTGTCTGAGGCTGGATTTGAACTCATGAAGATGAGTGATCCTGATTCCAAACCCAGTGTTCCATTTATCTGCTGTAGCTCCTTAGAAAAAGCCCATTTTCCTTTTTAATAACTCTGATGATCAGGAAATTTTCTCTTACACTAAATCTGTCTCTCTTCACCTTCTGCCCTTTGCAGAAGGGTCCAACCAGAACAATTCTAAAGCCTATCCATGGAAGAGACATCAAATATTTACCATGTTGATGTCCAATTCTTTGAACTGCCACTACTACTACTGCTGCTGCTGCTGCTGCTGCTACTACTACTACTACTAAATTAATAATAATAATAATAATAAATGTTAATTATAACAGCTAGCTCTTATATACTGGTTCAATGTTTGCAAATAATTTTATATAATCTCATTTGATTCTCACAAAAACCCTATGAGGTAGGCACAATTTTACAAATGAGGAAGCTGAAGTGACTTACATGCTCAGGATCACACAACTTGTAATTGACGTAGTCAGGATTCAAATTCAGGTCTTCCTTATCTTTCAATTGTTCTTTATATTGTCACAAACTCAAAATGATCCCTCACCATCCTATTGTCCTACACACATATAGTGCATGTTTATCAATGCTCAAGTCATGGAAAATAGGAAAGTCAGAAACTTAGTTATGAATTTTACACATTCTATCCTTAATAGATTTTTAAGAACCCATAATAAAATAAAAAAGCTCAAACTAACTCTTACTTCAGTGAAAGCTAATTCTTTACCATCAAAATAACTGACCTTTATGTAGTATTTTGTGAGTTACAAAACACTTTTAAAAATTTTCTCATTTGATCCTTGCAACTCTGTGAAGTAGAGAGAGTCTAAGATGTTATTCTCATGTTATATTTGACAAAGCAGTGGCCTAGAATGTTTACTGACTAGTAAACACACTTTATGCTGTTCTTCTGTTAATCTGGGTTAATCGTATGACCGCGGCGGCTGGCACGAAATTTACCAACCCTTTTTACTATGATTTAGTCAAACTTTCGTTTATTGCTCAATATTAGTCACTGCTGTTTCCTGTGGGGGTGTGGCTAAGCAAGGTGTCATGGGCTACATGGTGAATGTTACATGTTACATGGTGAATAAATGTCGAGATGTATCTTGAACTCTGTTCCAAATGTAATGTTTCTTCTGCATAGAATTTTAGAATTGCATGAAACCTTATAGATAAACTAGTGCAACCTTCTCATTTTCTAAGAGAGAAAGCAAAAGCCCAGAACTTTGGTGACTTACCTAAAGTATTAAATGCTAAAGTCTTCCCTGAATGAATCTAGTTTAGTTTCTGTTACATTGATCTTTTTTTATTAATACAGAAAGAATAGTACATTTGAGTATAAAAACAAATATAATTCATATTCTCCAAAACAGTTTGATGAAAGTTTCTTAAAATTATAAATATTAATAAAAATAATTAACATATATAATAGTCCTTTAAAATAAACTTTTTTCTTATCTTTTTGAGAAAGTTTATGTTTTTGCAGAGTTATGATAGAAATTGGGTGGACAAGAATACTTTCATTACAAGAATGGCTATTCTAGTTAGTATTCCATACTCCCAATCATATAATATTTCAAACAGAATTTTTAGTATTTCCCAGGTTTCCAAGGAGGATTGGAAAGTTGTAATGGTAAAGTAAAAATAATAAGTTTAGTTCTTTAACCTATTATGCCCACAGAGCTTCAAAAAATCTAATGCCTTTCATCTCAAGAAATGAAACTTCTTATGAAAAATTGACTTTAATACTATTATTAGACTTACCTAAAATTAGGATAATTATATTTATGCCTTGTTGGAATTTTAATATTTTTAAAGCAATGGTTCAGTAAAATAAAGTTGGTTGAAACATGAAGTATTGCAAAATGCTCTTAGCATTATAATTAAAAAAATCAGTTTATACATATATACATATCTCATTGAAGTTAGAAGACCTGTTTCTACTCTTTCCCCCCACTCTCCCACCCCTGTCTCTTATAATTCTTCCTTTATGTGAATATATATATATATTATATACAAATACTTTTGTGTATAATTTCAATTTTTTTAAACAAGACCTGTGATTTCATCAGTGTAGAGGCAAAAATTCTTCCACCAATACAAATGAACAATTAATCTGAATTTTAAATGATTTGCCTTTTGTATGTTAGTCCTTGAATGTAGGTGTTCCTAGCTCCAAGAATGGTTCTTTGTTCATTGTGTCATAGTGTCTTTCATATATGAATACACACATGTATATGGATGTGAATTATTTGGGATGTTCCAGCAATTTCCAGGGAAGACAGGCCTACAACAAACTTAGCTGTAAAGGTGAGTAGCATATTTAATAGAAATTCAGGTGGTTCTAACTTCTACCAAGTATTTTAAGACTCACTTTTTAAATAAGTAAAGTTTATTTGAAACATTAATTCTTTGGAAAGGCACTTGTTATATAGCAACTTAAATTGCTTTATATAGAATGGGATAAGATTATGGGTTTGTGGAATTTCATAGATTACTGTCAAATCAGAATAGCAATTGTAATTTTGTTTCTGTCTCATTTTGGCAAAAGTGAGAACCTGACTAAAAATTTATAGTGGATAGTGCTTTTCACAGATTGTTGATCATTTATGCTATTATTTCTGGCAAATGCTGTTGCTAAAAGCATGAATATTATTTTTTCATTGAAATTTCCTTTTAACTGGATATGGTGAGCTACACATGTAATCCTTGCCTTTGTCAGACTGGGACTTATAGATCCCTTCAGTTCTGGGGCTTTAAGTTGTGATAGGACTAAAGCTGTTCAAGTACTAAGTCCGGCACCAAAGTGGGGAACTCTTTATGAGCACAGGGGCCAACAAGCTCCATAAGGAAGGAGCTCAGATCAGAAATGGAGGAGGCTCTGTGCATGCCGATCAGCATTGGGGAGAATCTGAACTTCTAATTTAGGCAAAAGTCTCCAAAAAAGGCAGGGGAGAGGAAAAAGAGAAGGAATGCGGAAAAACTCTACTATTAATACTTAGAAATTTTAAATACTTTTGCAATATTTGCCCAGTTGGTCTTCATAAATATGTCAAATATTATATCTTTGATTACATTGGATTACAGAAAATAAAAATAAATCTACACTTGATAAGAGTTCTAAAACTGTCATTTTGTTTTCTATAAAAACAGCATTTTGCAAATAGTTTTTATGAGGTAAATAAGGTTCCCTGGAAAATTGCAAATGTCCTCCTTCCACTCTACCCCCCCCCAGCCAACTGCCCCAAACTTTTTAATGTAAAATTGTGTGTTATCAAAAAGTTGTGACTTTTTTTTCTAATATGAAATTAGGCTTAATTTCCTTTTCATCTTACTCAAAATATGCCCAAACTCTTTTTGTTATAGGGTTATTCCAAACTCTTATTACTGACCCTGACTTTTTAATATTTTGTCTATATTGCAACCTCCAAAGTTTTCTGTGGTCAAATTATTTGGGAAACATTGCATTACTGTTCCATGGCTGATCCTGTGAAGTTTATTCCTTTAATTTTTCTTTTTCACATAGAAAGCAAAAGGGGCATTTTGTCCTCTAGCCAAGCATTTTGAGAAAAGCAAGATAAAGCGCAAATATTGGAATACTCATGTATCTTCATAGTAATTAATTTCATGCATGTGTGAAAGATAATAGATATGATTCCCAGATGCTAAATATTTCTGAGCTGTTGCTATATGGTAGTACTATCTGGCGCATAATAAAATTAACTCCTGCAGACTGGCAAATTACTGCAAATAATGAAGTTGAAGAAATTCATTCATCTTAATCAATTTATGTATTTCCATTCTAATCTTGATGAAACAGCACAATACATTTGGAAGTCAAATCTATTGATAACAGTTCTTTCAAGACAAATGTACAGCTGAATTTTTTGGTTTTTTTTTTTTGGTGATAAACAGAATTTTTTTTTTCTTACATGACTCTGTTTTTCTTTTAGTGGCAAAGCATTTCTATAACATTGGTTGAGAAAGTTCAGATGATTGCTGTAATCCTAGGATCACTGTTCTTAATAGCAAGTGTGACTTGGCTTCTGTGGTCAGCCTTCAGCCCCTATGCGGTATGGCAAAGGAAGGACATCCTCTTTCAAATCTGCTATGGGATGTATGGTTTTATGGATCTAGTGTGCATAGGTAAGTTTATGACATCAAATTATGAAAATTGTGAATAATATATTTGTTATTCTCTTTTTGTAAATTCTGCCTACAGCAGTGTGATGTGATTGATATTTTCTTGATTCTTCAGATCATTAACTTATTTGAGAGTGGTGGAGGGGAAGCAGAACTTTTTAAATATAAGATTCAACAATTTTTACATGCAATTGCGAAAAGTAAAATATTATTAATGTAAAACTTAAAAAAATAAAATTAATTAATATAACATTTATTTTTTTTCCAAATTAGAGCAAATAGTTCCCTAAATTCCTCCCTCCTATCCCACTCCCTTAAAAAAAATTATTTCATTCAAAAATGTGTTTGTCTGTTTTGGAAATAAAGGGTTAAGGAAGTTGAGGAAACCATTACATATATGGATGATATTAGGACAAAGATTTCCATTGTGAAATAACAGGGGATAGTGACATCTTTCATATGTTTGATATGCTTTAACTGATGTGAATGGGAGGATGATACTATTTAGGGAGACAATGGAATTGATTCTCCTAGGACATTAAGCTACTTTCAGAAATTATTGGACACCCTAGGAAAGATTTATTACCCCTTCAAGCCACAAGGTACTATTTAGTAAATTAAATGGCTTGGTAAAGAATGAAATTGAAACTTTTGGCAAAAATGAGACTTTAAATTGCTACCTGTAGTTTTCAGTCATGCAAGTTTGACCCCTCTCAGTGTGGCCACAAAGATAACTGAGTTGATAATGGAAAGCATATATAATTAACATTTTTAGAGCCATGATATATCTGTAAGCCAAGAAGTTTAGAAAGTGAGTTGCATTAACCTTTTCAGGTCACTTACAATTTCCATTCAAGTTTCATTTTAACTGATGGATAAGTTATAAACTGGACAGTCATTACCTGAACAACTCAATTATCTCTTGCATGAATTACTGCATTTTGTTTTCAGTGGAGAACAACTGAATTGATTGGACAGTTTATAGAATCATTTTGTTAGAAAAGAGTTAGTCCTATTTTTCCACACCAGTATTTTAAAGAGTTATTGCCTATTGCTATTGATAAGAAAATATCATTTAAATGTAAGTTTTTTCTTCCCCCAATCCCCAAAATAAGAATTTTATTCAGTTTTTGACTTATTAGAATCCTGAAAACTTGTTAGTTTCATGAGTCAGAAAAGATTTTTTTATATTTGATAATTTTTAAAATATTATTTCTTATGATGTAATAAATGATGAAAATTTTGGTTGTTCTAACAAAACATTTTAATTACTCAATCCAGTATTTAAATAATTTGAGTGTTAAATCATAATAACAAATTATTGTAACCAATGTAAAATAATGTGTTATCCTTCACAAAGTTTTTAGCATTTTTTTGAAAGCACAGTTTGCTAGGTAATCAATTAAGCAATTATTGTCTTTTTCTTGAATCGTTTGGGAGTTAATATTTTCATTAATTTAGTATTTTTCATATTGGTAGTGCTTTACAATATCTTTTGATGAATTGATTCACACATCATCACTAAATTATTCCTAAACTACTGAAAAATATGAAAGAATTCATAGTAAAAAATATTGTTTTGTTTACATGGCAGCCTCATAAATCTGTGTAAACTAGTTCAAAAGAGTATGAGCCTCTTAGAAGTATATTCAAGACCATTAATTTATTCAGCAGTTATTTTACATCTCATATATGTGCAAGAAAACATGCTAAATACCATGGGAGATTGGAAAATAAATAAGGCAAGATATTCATAATTAATAATAGCAACTAACATTTCTGTGGGACCGATTACAATGTGCCATTGATTATTATCTAATTTGGTCTGTCTTTAACACAACCTGGGAGATAGGTGCTATTATTATTATTATTATTATTATTATTATCATCATCACCACTATTATTCTCATTTTACAGATAAAGAAACTGAGACAGAGTAAGTGACTTTCCTGGGGTCACATAACTAGTAAGTGTTTATATTGCAGATTCATAGGATCATAGATTTAGAGCTCGAAGGTGGTTTTCTGTTTGGAGATCATGTTGGTTGGTATTATGGATTTCACCACTTCTTAGAGGGGAAGTAGATGTAGACAGGACTCCACTAAGATGCTGAAGCACTTGCTATAGATCTTTTCTTCTTGTGATTCTGGTCATAACTCGGAAGAAGACTTTCAATCAATAAGCATTTATTAAGTACTAAAGAAGTCTGCTTGTTTAACACATGGTTTAGTATGTATCAAGTAGGACATAAAATCTATAAAATATTTTGTTAAAATAGTTAATGATTCTTGTTTATTATATTTTTTGTTGAGCTGTTTCATTTGAGGTTTTCTTGGTAAAGATGCTGGAATGCCCTGAAGTCAGGAGGATCTGAATTCAAATCTGGTCTGAGACACTTAACACTTCCTAGCTTTGTGACCCTGGGCAAGTCACTTAAAACCAATTGTCTCAGCAAGAAAAAAAAAAGATGCTGGAGTGATTTGCCATTTTCTTCAGCTCATTTTACAACTGAGGAAGTGAGGGAAAAAGGGTTAAGTGTCTTTCCCATGGTCGCATAACTAGTAGGTATTTAAGGTTGGATTTGAATTCTTTCTCCTGAGCCTGGTGCTCTATTTCCCAGCTTCATAAACTGTGAGCTACATCCCCATGTGGGATCTCATAAATGAATGTGGGAGAAGCAAAATTATGATTTATTATCAATGAATGTTTGATTTTTATACTTATTTTATATACCTATATACCAGGGACACATAAAAATCTCTCAGGCAAATAGGAGTCATGAGTGGAAAAAGTTTAAGAAGTCCTGCTCTATTCACTGTGACACCTAGCTGCCCTAATTATATTAATAATCTTTGAAAATAATTTTTTGAAACTTGTGAAACATAAGAAAACTTCCCTGACTCAAGAAGCCATTTTCCTTTTAATATTCTAAAGTGCCACAAAGTGAATGTGGAAGTTGATTGATAAGTTATTTTCCATTTTTTTTTCCTGCATATGAGGCAAATACAAATGAGCTTCAACTTCAGCATGGGGATTTAGGTCATCTATAAGTAAAAACTTCCTGACAGTGAGGATTATCACAAAAATTATAGAATGAAGTTAGACCTTTTGATTCTTTGGAGGTCTTGGGCAAAAATAGAGCGCTATCAGTTTATGTTAGTATGGGAAACTGAATTAAGTTTCATCTACAGGGCCAAGGCAAGACACTAATTAGCCCCTTAAAGGCTTCCTTTGTGGCTCTCATTCTATGCATACATGAAAAATAATGTTCAAACCATAGCATCCTCTAGTTAACTAATAAATAAGTTATCAACTTTAGAGCAAAATATATAAATGCAGTTTAATTTCTTTTTTTAAAAAGCCAGTCACTTAAATAGGAATTTGGTTATATGTTTTCAGGATGAACATATTCTGGTTGTTTAGGACTTTGTTAAATATTTAATGATGTGCCTATTCACCTTTTCCATTGTTTGACTTTCTCTTTATATTAATTTATTGGTGGAAGTGTCAGGGTCTAGATATTATGGGATTGAAATAGATAGGTGGATAGATTGATAGATGGATAAATGGCTCAGTAAACTATATTATCTGGTTCCTATAAATGGGTTTGCATTTTCTAAATGGCAATGGAAGTCTGTGTTCCAAGAGAAATGATTAAAGTAAGAATGAGATCAACAGTTTCTGGAGAAGGGTATTCAAGGTTAGAGAGTAATTGCAAGGAGGTAGAGGAGAGATAATCCATAAAAGGCAGCAAGCCTCTTCAGCAGATGGCCTTTTTCTGTTACTAACCTTTCTTATGATACTTCTGTGGATTAGGTTCACATTCAATCTCTGAGCTATTTCTATAGCACACTACTTTATCAACTATACTTCACTGCTAGAATAATGGAAATGCAAAGAAATATAATTTTATATTGTATTTTGGAGGCTCTTTTTAATATTTAAATAGGTGGCATTCAGACTGTGGTCATGTAGAAAGAAACCAATATAAAAGATTTAAATCACTACAACACTGCAACCCAATGGCAGTAATTTGGAAAGAAGTAATAACCAAAATTTCTTGTGCTGGATTCCTTTTAAGATTTCTACTATGTACAAATGAAGATTAACAAACTGAGGAATAAATTGAAGGGAAAATGCAGATTTGGAGATATGGTAACACTTTCAGCCCAAGTTTTGCTTCTTAATATCCTATTTGTAATATGCTACAGAATAAACTACCATTAGACATGACTGAAGTAGTAAAGCATTTTGCTACAGGATGAATGCATTTGTAATACTATTCAATTTAATAAATTCAACAAGCCTACTATGTGCAAGGATATTATGTCCTAGTTACTGAACCCTCATAGTTAAAAATGAAAAACACTTTTTGCTCTCAGAAGAGATTCTGTTCTACTGTGGGTTAAGGGAAGGGACACACTATGTATAGAATTAAGTAAATGTAAAGTAATTTGAGGACAGAGTGGCATTAACAAATGGGAGGATCGATCTGAGCCTTGAAAAAAGCTTATAATTCTAAGAGGCTTAGGTTAAAAAGTGTCTATATCCCGGGCATGAAACACAGAGACGGGAATTGGTAGATTGTAGTTGGGTAACAATTGCCAGCCACTTTGGCAGGAACATAGACTCTGCAAAAGGGGAATGAGATGACATGAGTCTGGGAAAGCTGAGGAATTTGCTGCAAAGAAGGGCATCACTGAAGATTTTCAGCAGGAGGTGTGTGAATGTGGGTACTATAAAAAAAAGATTACCTGAAATTCAGGCCAGTTCCAATGGTCTTGTGATGGAGAGCCATTTGCACCCAGAGAGAAGACTGTGTGTGGATCTCAATATAGTATTTTCACCTTTTTTGTTATTTTTTGCTTGCATTTTGTTTTCTTTCTCAGGTTTTTTCTTGTTGATATGATTTTTTCTTGTGCAATATGATAATGGTAGAAATATGTATAGAAGAATTACACATGCTTAACATATATATTGGATGGCTTGCCATTTAGGGGAGAAGGTGAGGAGAAGGGAGGGAGAAAAAAAATTTGGAACACAAAGTTTTGCAAGGGTGCATGTTGAAGACTATGCATGTGTTTTGAAAATAAAAAGCTTTATTTAAAAAAAAAGATTACCTGAGCTTTAGAAAATCATGTTGCCAGCAGGATTGACCAAGGAGAAACAGGTAGCTGGGAGACCACATTTGAAGCTAAGTCATCAAACTATGAGATGAGATTTTGAAGCTAATGGAGAAAAGGGGGGTAGATGAGAGAAAAATTGTAGTTGTGGAAGACTTGACTTCCAGTTGGTTGTGGGAGTTCAGGGTAGAAGAGTCATCAAGGTGGAAAACCTGAGTAGCCAAAAGGATGTTGCTAACCTCCACAAAAATGGAGAACTTTGGAAAAGGGAGGATAATTGAATTCTCTTAGCAACATAATGAGTTTGAGATGTCAGTGGACCAAATTAGATGGAGATATCAAATTGGCTATACAGAATAGAGAGAAACTGGGGATATATATATTGAAGTCATTATATAAAAGTATCAGTTGAACTAAAGGGAATAGGTGAGGCCATCAAAGGAGGCAGTATGGTAAGAGAAGAGGCCCTAGAACAGAGTCTTGGAAGATACCAATGTTTACAAGATGGAAGACATCAAATTGATGATAGAATATCAGTAGACTGAAGGGAAGCTTTAAAACAATTCACTTTAGTTCAGTTAAATAAACATTCATTAGGTGCCTATTATGTGCTAGGCACTGTACCAAGTCCTGAGGATAAAAAAGAGGCAGTGAAATGGGGAAGAAAATATGCAAACAAATATATACAAAGTAAGCAATGTACAAGATAAAGAGTGAAAGCATTGGAGGGGTTAGGGAAGTTTGTGTCTATAAGGTGGGATTTTATTTGGTACTTAAAGGAAGTCAGAGAGGTCAGTAGTGGGAGTGGAGTAGGACAAGTATTCCAGCTATGGGGGTCAGCCATTTGTGGAACAGCCAGGAGGCTAATGTCCCTAGATGGAGGGTTATGTGTTGGGAACCAAAATGTAAAAATACTGGAAAGTAGGAGGGGGCTGGGTAATGAAGGGCTTGGAATGCTAAACAAAGCACCATGTATTTTCTTCTGGAGGCAATAAGAAACCACTGGAGTTTATAGAGTGAGGGAGCAATCAGATGGGGATTTTTAAAAATGAATAGAAAATGGATTGGAGTGGGGCGACTTAAGGAAGCAGCTTCACCAGGAGATTTTACTGTGAGATGATTAAGGAGAGTATCAGGGAAGTAGCAGAAATGTTGCAAAAGTAAAATGAATGGGTCTTGGCAACAGAATGGATATAGAGGTTGAGAAATAGTAAAGAATCCCACATGATTCCTAGGTTACAAGTTTGAGGAACTGAAAAAGATAGCGTTACCTTCTACAATAGTAAAGAAAGTAGGAGATAGGGAGGATTTAGCCAGAAACATGATGAATTTGATTTTAGAAATAATGTGTTTAAGATGTCTTCTGGATTTCTGTTTTGAGATGTCTGAAAGGCAATTGGAGATAAGAGATTGGAGATCAGCAGAGATGTTAGGGCAGGAAAAGTTGATTTGAGAATCATCAGCATAGAGATGGTAATTAATTCACAGGAGGTAATGAGATCATTAAGTGGAATATCATAGAGGGAGAACAGAAAAGGACCCAGGCAAAACTTTGAGAGACACTTATGGTTAGAGGACATGATATGGAGAAGAATCTATCAAAGGAAACAGAGAAGGAGCAGTCAGATATAGGTAGGCTGAGAAAATGGTGTCCCTAAAACCTGAGAAGAGAAAATGATCAAGAGTATCAAAGAGAATGAAGTTTAAGAAAAGGCTGTTGGATTTGGAAACTAAGAGATCATTAGTCACTTTGGAGAGAGCAGTTTCAGTAGTGATAAGGTTGAAAGTCAGATTTTAAGGGGTTATGAAGAAAATGAGAGGAAAGAAGTGAAGATATTTATGGTAGATGATCCTCTCGAGGATTTTAGCTACAAAGGGCAGAAGAGAAACTGAATGATACTTAGCAGAAATGGAAGGAGAGGGTTTTGTTTTTGTTTTTGTTTTGTTTTGTTTTTTTCAGGATAGGGAAGACAGGAGCATGTAGGAAATACGAAAATGAACCAAGACAGAGGAAGAAATTGAAAATAAGTGAAACAGAGTGGACAGTCTGTTAGAAGAGATGTAGTGGAATAGAATTGCTTGGACAAATAGAAGGATTAGCTTTGGAAAGGAATAAGGCCATGGCCTCATGTTAAATAGCAGTGAAGGAGGGAAAAATGGCAGAAGGCACTTGTGACAGGAGATGAAGAAAGAGGGAGAAGAGAGAATTCATTTGTTTTTGTAAAATAAGGCACAACATTCTCAGCTGAGAGAGGAAGAAGGGAAAGAAAGGTGTGGGAAATTTGAAAAGATATGAAAAGGTTTGAATAAGCCAATGTGGAGAGTAGTATAGGGATAAGGGCAGTATAGTAGAATTGCCTATTATCAGTGAGGACCTAGTTGAGGTTATGCAAGATAAATTGGTAGTAGATATGGTCAGAATAATTAGACGATTTTCTTCACCTTTGTTCAGCATTATGGGTACAGATGCAGTGATTATAGATTGTGGGAGTTATCTAAGGCTGAGGCTAAAGGGCATACCCAGAAGTATGATAAAGGAACTAGGGATTCCAGAGAAAACTCTGCAGAATTGAATTGGTTCACCAAAGAATCAAGATGGGGAGATGAGGAAGTGGTTAATGCTGAGAGATGGCCTGGGAGAGAACTGAGGGGTCAAATGGCTAGAGATCAGGGTGAGAATGAAGAGTAGGATTCTATCAGGGAAGGTACCAAGAGAAGGGGAAAGTCAAAAGATTAGGCTCAAATAAAGGGATTTCATAGAAGAAAAGAACCAGGAGAGACCAAGATTATCCAAGGGGAAGAGGTTAATTTGTCAGAAGCTACCGAAAGGGCAAATAGCATGAAGACCTAACATCGGCTGCTGAATTTAGCAGTTAAGAGATTAGTCATGAGTATGTAATGTTGTTTCAGCATTTGTTTGATGCATTGTTTGAAGCACACACATAGACATGCACACAATACACATATATTATGTATTCCTATATGTATACAGATATAAATACTGTTTTGTGATTTGCTTTGCCAGCAGTTTTAAATTTATCTAGTCCTTTTTGCAGTCAATGAATAAAATGACATATTGATTCAGGAACAACAACTATGAAGTAAAGATAATAACAGTGTTTGCTCCTTCCCTAATTAATGTCATAATTAATGTCTAGAAAATGTTTTGATTCCTTCTGAGACTCTGAGAAAGAATAATTATTGCTATAAAATTAGATATCTTGGATTAAAATTTTGAAAAATGGTAGCTTTAAAATGTGTCTTTTATTAGTGATTCATATAATATTATTTGGTTTTCTTTGAAGAATTTCTAAAAATCATTTATCTGTTTTTGCATGAAATCATTTTATTTTATTGGCCATTGGATCAGCCTCATGGTTCAACAAAGATATGTTGTGGAAACTTATAATTGCTGTCCTTGAAATCTTTTTCAAAGGTTAGGGATACTACAAACATATTTTTTAAGTTATTGGCTGCTCTTTTATTTTTAATGCAATTTTGTTTTATTTTCAATTTCAGTTTTTTTTCTTTCTATTTTCCCTCCTTTACCATTGAGAAGTAAAGAAAATCAAATCCCTCTATAGAAGAGAGTAGATAAAGGAGCAGAAAAAGAAAAAAGAAGATATGTTTCTTTTTTAATGGAAAAATAACCTGGGGGAAGTTAGGTGGTGCAGTGGATAGAGGACCAGCCCTGAAGTCAGGAGGACCTAAGTTCAAATATGGCTTCAGACACTTAATGCTTCCTAGCTGTGTGACCTTAGGCACTTAACTCCAGTTGCCTCAGGAAAAAAAAAATTAGCCTGTACTTACAGTATAAAACTATCCTTAAGTTCATGGGATTTGCTTTAATGATTTTTCTTGAAAACTCTCCATAATGCTACTAATTTTCCAAATAAGTATTCCAGTAGGAAATAGCTGTAGATGGTTTGGCAGTTTCTGTGACATAATGCACTATTTTGGAGTAAAATTCATTTACTCCCAATTCTGTGGTGAAAATGCTTGATCATATTACTCTTTGATGCAGTTTCAGTGGATGTAGAAATATCCAAATTGAGTTATACTTATTCAATGGAAATATCAGGTAATCATAAGAGGGTTTTTTTTTGTTGTTTTTACAAATGGGTTCAAATCATTTTGTCAATCTGAGAGATTATTAACTATGCCTTATTTTTATGGAGCTTAAAATAAAGGTGACCTTCTTAAAAATAAAAGTCAAGGTGTCTGTGTCCTGGTAGAAATAGTTTAAGCTATTAACAACGTGCTGAATTAACTTCTCATCACAAAGTTCCAAATAATGCACTTGAGAGACAAATATTACTTAACTGCATTTTACAACCTGTAGTTATTTTAAATATGAACAAGAATCCCTAACATAAGGCATTAGGCAACTAAAGTAAAGTTTGCTACTCGTGTTTTATAAAGGACCATTGCTTCTCCCCACTGTTCATAACTCTCTAGAAAATAAACTGTAGCTCAATTATTGCTTATTTAATATTATGCCTTCACAGAGATATTTAGTGCCCAAAACAGAAAAACAAGTACAAAGTAATTTGTTTATTTATTCTTTTTTCCTTTTTTCATTCATTTTAAACCTAAATAAAAATAGGAAAAGAAGAAAAAATCCATTGCTATGTGCACAGCAGAACATATGAGAGAATTCAAAATATAAAGCAATAAATCTCCATTTCAAGAAATCCTATATTATAGATATTACACATTATATTCAGAGTTGTCCATCTTTTCTTTGCTGATTTTCTTTTGTTCTCTACTGTGTACTTTTTACTTTATTCCCTCCTGGCTTCCTGAAGGCTACAATTAAGTAAGGGGAGAAAGGAGAGAGAAAGAGAGAGAAACAGAAACAGAGAGAGAGAGAGAGATGTGTAGGTATACCCACATACACACATGATATGCATATGTATACATACACATATACATACATGCATATATATACACATAGATAACTATAATCATATACATATCTACACATACACATTTACATGCATCTATGTAAGGACCTTAAGTCCTTTGTTTCTTTGAAGGTGGATAACCTCTTCCTTCATAAGCTCAAGTCTTTCCATGTTTTTCTAATTCTGCCGACATTATTTCCTATACCATCACAATATTCCAATCTTATACAGTCTTGTTATTTTAATAGTCTAAAACAATATTGATTAATATGGCTGACATATAATGGATTTTTTCTGTCTTTGTTTTAATTAAATCTATTATATCTTTGATTTTGACCTAGATCATGATTTCTACCCCTACCTTTTTTTTTTTTAACATAAATTACACTTCTGATCTTTATTTTATATCTTATTTCCTATTCCTCCTGACTCCTCTGTTTTACTTCTACCCACAACTTAGTCTCTCCATTACTTAACCTATCTTCTCCTTTCTTCAGGAACCCTACCTTATCCTCTCCTCCCACCTTTATGTCTTGCCCTCTTGTTTCTCTGAATTTAGAAGATTTTTCTAGTCATATATATGTCATTTCCTCTTTATCCCATTCCTGTCAATCTACACACTCTTCAATACTCCCCATGCTATTATTTCCTCATCTTCTTATTTCTTTATAAATTTAGAATACTTTTCTTCCCTTCTAAATGTTTTTCTCTTTTTAACCCAAATCTGATATATGAGTAGAGTTCCCTCTAAAAAATACCTCCCTTATCCTCTCCTCCCTCCCTATCCCCTTTCTAAATTTAGAAGACTTTTATAAAAGTGTGTTTGTATATGTATAGATGGATGTATGTGTGTATGCATGTATATATGTATGTATATTGGGTTCCCTCTTTAACCCATTCTCAATACAAAACTACCAGTCCTCTTCCCTCATCTAATTCCTCTGCGACATTCTTCCTCTTGTATCTCATTTGTATAAGATAATTTTTTTTATCTTTTCCTCCATGATTTTGCTTTTTAGAATCATATTATACTTAGCTCTGCCCCCATCTTGCTTTTGACCACCTCATATGACAATCTTAGTCATATGGCTTACCTTTCCAAGTATAAAAAATAGTTTGTTCCTATTGAGTCCCTTATAATTAGTTTTTGATAGTTACCTTATATTTCTCTTGGATCTTGTATTTCAAATTTCCTGTTAAGTTCAAGTCTTTTTGCTGCAGAATCCTGAAAGTCTGGCCATACATTGAATATTTTTTTTTTGCTGGGTATGATATTTTTGGCCTCAATTCCAGTTATTTGTGTGTGTGTGTGTGTGTGTATGTGTGTGTGTGTGTGTGTGTATATATAGTATATATACATATGTTGTATATATATATATATATTGCATATATATATATATATATTGTGTTCCAAGACCCATGGTCTTCTAATGTAGCTGCTTCTAGGTCCTGTGTGATTTTAATTGAATTTTTTTATTATTTGAATTTTTTTTCTTGATGCTATGATATTTTCTTCTTCTCCTTCTCCTTCTCCTTCTCCTTCTCCTTCTCCTTCTCCTTCTCCTTCTCCTTCTCCTCCTTCTCCTTCTCCTTCTCCTCCTCCTCCTCCTCCCTCCTCCTTCTCTTTTTGCTGAGGCAATTGGGGTTAAGTGACTTGCCCAGGGTCACACAGCTAGGGAATGTTAAGTGTCTGAGATCAGATTTTAATGCAGGTCCTCCTGACTTCAGGGCTGGTGCTCTATTCACTGCGCCACCTAGCTGCCCCATGATATTTTTTTCTTGACCTGGAAGTTTTGAAATTTGGCTATGATACTCCTGGAGATTTTCCTAGTAGGATTTCTTCCTGTTGGTTGAATTTTTTTTATTTCTACTTTCCCCTCTTGTTCTAACATTACAGGATAATTATCTTTAATTATTTCTTGTATTATTGTATCAAGATTCTTTTTTTTTTATTGTAGCTTTTGTTTATTTCAATTATTCCGATGTTTTCTCTTCTTGCTCTATTCTCCAGAACAGTTGTTTTTCTTATGGGTTGTTTCATTTTTTTTCATTCTTTGTATCTAATTTCATTTATCTCATTTTACTTGATTTTTCATTTATCACATTATTTTTTTCTGGCTTTCCTTTGCCCAATTCTAATTTTCAAGAAGTTGTTTTCTTCTTTAAGATTCTAGATGTCCTTTTTCAGTTAATTGATTTTCTTTTCATAATCTTCTTGGATTTTTTTTGTTCTTTTAAAAATTTTTTTCAATCTCTTTTCATTTGATTTTTTTTTTTGAGTTCTTCTGTGAATTCTTTTTGGGCCAGAAGAGGGTTTTTTTTTCCTTCAGTATCCTCTTGAGAAGATGAACACCATACCAACTTTGGGTTCTTTCTCCTTTGCCTGCTCTTTTTTATAGCAATGTTACTGTAGTCACCTCTAGTCATGATCATTGATCATCTCTTTTTTCCCCATTGCTTTTTTCCCCATAAATTCTACTTTGCCATCTTCTAAAATCCTCTACCCAAAACAATTTGGTTTTGAGAATAATTTAACATGAAATTTTACAAATGAAATTTGTAAAGACCAAAATTCACATTTGTTCCAATAGATGGCAAAAAATTACATTAAAAACTATAGCGAAAATAATCCTATATGTCTCTATATGTAATTGGATGCAATTGTGTCATGTACACTAAAAGTCTTTTCTAAATACTCATCTCAGATCAATTGAAGACCACTCTCCATTCAATATTGTCATTCTGCAAGATAAATTGCTATATCATTTGCAACTATTTATCCACACCCTTCTTTAACATAGCTGGTAATTTTCTGGTTACTCACTCAGTATGCTTTGTCATACATGCTTTGTTTACCTCAGCCATGTCTCCTGGTGCCATCTTGGCCACTAGCCACAGTCCCCCTTTAGGTTGTTTCTCTTGCTTCCTATATACTTTTTGTTGCTATGAAATTTTGATTTCACACTAACCAGAATCAATATGATGATAGCTGTTTTCTAATAAATTCTTCATTGGTTATCTTTATATATGATAAAACAGAATCTTCTTTCATTTGTTATGTTATCCATAGGAAGTTCAATATCCTCAACCTTTCCAAATGTTCCAAAATATTCTTTGATTTGTTCTTTATATGTATTTGTGTTCTCTTTACCCACAAATGCTTTTTTGAGGAGCTCTTCCCCTTTTAAAGCATTAACCCTTTGGGGGACTTATCATCTTGCCATTTAGTTTGTTTTCTTTGAGTTCCAGGACTCATCAACACTGGCAGCATCTTTGAAAAGCACAAATCCAAATCCTTTTGGTCTTCCAGTGACTGGATCTGTTTTAATTGTGCAATCTCCAGACTCTTCAAAATGAGACAGGTACTCAATTAGATCTTTCTTGCTCATATCCCAGTTTAGCCCTTTATTAGACATTTTATTGTCATCCTTCTGGTTCTTGCTGATGTTGATTTTGGAGAAATCAGTGAACTCGATAATTCTGTATTCATTCATGTCCTCCGTGGTGGTAGGTTTGTGAGCTAGGGGCAGATGGCACAGAAAGTGATATGTTGTATGAAGTTATTTTTAAAATGGCAAAGAAGAGAACAATATATGTTTCAATGAGCACTCGAGTCCATCATCTGAGTCATCCTCTCTCTGGAGGGGATAGCATGCTTCATCATGAGTCCTTTGATTGGTGGTTGTGTTGAACAGAGTTCTTAAGTCTTTCAAAGTATTCGGTCCATATAATGTTACTGTTATTGTATACATAGTTATTCTTGCTCTGCTCATTTCCTTGTACATCAGTTCATACAAGTTTTCCCAGGTTTTTCTGAAGCCATCTCCTTCAGCATTTCTTACATACAGTAGTATTCCATCATATTCATATAACATAATTTGTTCAACTATTCCCCAATTGATGGACATCTCCTTATTTTCCAATTCTTTGCTACCATAAAAAGAAATGCTGTAAGTATGTTTTGTAAATATAGATCTTTTTTCCTTTCTTTTTGAGGCAGATATTTAATTATAGTATTGCTAGGTATAGTTCCAAATCACTTTCCAGAGGGATTATACCAATTCATAGTTCTACCAACAGTACAGTAGTGTACCTGTTTTCCCCCAGCCTCTCCAGCATTTGTCTTTTTTTTTTTTTTGGTCAGTTTAGGCAATCTGATTAGTATTAAATGGTATCTCAGACTTGTTTTATTTTACATTTCTTTAAATTATTAGTGATTTAGAGCAATGATATCAAACTCAAAAAAAAAGGATATATATACCATATATAAGGATCTCTGTAGGTTGAATGTCAACTTAGAAAGCCACATATTAACATAATTTAGTTTCTATTATATTTTATTTGTTTTTAAACATATCCCTAAATGATATTTTAATCTGGTTCAAATTACACTTGGGCAATGAATTTAGCACTTATGATTTGGAGCATTTTTTCATAGAGATATTTATAACTTAGATTTTTTTTCTTTGAATTGTCTATATCTTTTGACCATTTATCAGCTGGAGAATGGCTCTTAATCCTATATATTTGATTCAGAAATGAAAACATATATCAGAGTAACTTGCTGCAAAGATTTTCCTCCAATTTCCTGTTTCTCTTCTAATTTTTGGTTTCATTGGTATGTATGTGTGTACATATGTGTGTGTGAAAACTTATAGAATTTTTATCAAAAGTGTTTATTTTACCTCCTGTGATTTTCTTTATCTCTTGGTTTGGTCATGACCACTTCCTCTGTCCACAAATATAAATGGTAATTCCTTCCATGTCCCTCTAGTTTGCTTAATATAACTCCATAAACATCTTGATTTCCCTTAGAAAATTTTTTTGGCTCTGTCTTCTTTGCCTTTATGTCAACTGTTTCTTTATATATAATCAGTCAATGCCATGTGGTATATGAGACTGAGAATTAGGGGATATGAACTTTATTTCCTGATTCACCACTCACTAGAATTAAAAACCTGTGGAAATCGTTTTGCACTTTGTATCTGAGTTCTTTGTCTATAAAAAATATGGGGCTGAAAAAATGGGGCTTCTCTTTTTCTAGTGCTACATTTCTATGACTCTATGAAAACTTTTGGGAGTAATGAATTCTCTGCATGTACAACCTGCTCTTTTTATTTGTCTTAAACTGACTTTATTTAGGCTTTAAGGGAGGTTCCCCTTGTTAGTATCCTTTGGAAATTAGAGAACCTAGACTTCTTCACTTTGTCTCTAGCCTTCACAATTTTATAGATTTTGATCATATCCTCTCTCAGACTTCTTTTGAGACTAAAAAAGTACAATCCCTTTTTTGTCCATCTTCATACAGCTTCTGCTGTCCTCTTTTTTTGTATACATAATTTTCATGGTTACATGTAAAACATTTTTTTACATTTGTTTTTTAAAACTTTGAATTCCAGATTCTTTTCTTTCCTCCCTTTTCATCTCCCATGCATGCATTTCCATAAAAGTCATGTTCCTGCTATCCTTTTGATCATCTTGGCTACCTTTCTCTATTTCTCTGCTATCATCCTGAAAATGCACTGATCACAATTCCTCACACTATTCCAAATATAGACATACCATAGTTTTATATAAGGATAGAATATTCTTTGTCTAGAAAACTAGTCAGTCAAGCATTGCTAGGCTGAGGCCAGAAGGCATCTTTCTTTCTCCAATCCATGTCCTTCACCTCCTTTCTCTTTTTGTCTTAAGTTCCTTGCTTTGACATTGTTTGTTTTCTCCATAGGAGAATTAGGCTCACAGGTGTTCCAATTTCATTTTGACTTAAGATATCTAAAGAACAGTTCTACTTGTAGCTCTAGGTTAAGGGGAGATCCTCGGCTAGGTGGGTGGGAAAAGTAAAATGCTTCCCAGAATGCATAAAGGAACCAGGTATGACACAGGAAGATATATTCTGACATAGAAAAGAAATGCTAAGCAATAATAAGTCATGGGATAAACATAATCAGTTAGCAGGTTAATAGATCAGCCTCCTTGGACATTTGCACCAGGACGACTCATTTGCTGTTTTCCATATCACTTCTATTAAATATAACCTAAGGAATGCCAGGGGACCTATTTTATTTTTTCTGGTGGGTTCTCTCCCTGTGGGCAATTCTTTCTGTCTTGGTGGGTCTGCTGCCATTATTACTGAGTCTGTTTCTGTGGCTGATTTCTTGGGATGGTGGAAAATGTGAGATGCCTTTTAAGAATCACAGGATCTCACCAAGGAAAAGAAGAAGTCAGAGGCACAGGCCCATGTACTCATGAGCTGGAGGAGTCCTTCCTTTGAGCTCAGAAAGTGATCTTTGTACCTGAAGCCAGTAGGAATTTCTTCTTTGGCACATCCTCAGAATTCCTGTCCTGTAGCCAGTGAAAATTGTCTTCGTGATCATTAGGAGATAGAAAGCATCTATACCAGTTCAGAAGGAGTGCAAAGATGTGACACCTGATATAAGCTAAAGGTGGTTCTTTTTTTGAAAGATCTTGATTACCAGAATCTTCAAGAAACAATCTATAATAACTTTTCTAGGTCACAATCTATGTTTCATATTTTTTTATGTTTAAGTACTTCATAACTGGAACATTTTCCACCCTCATATATAAAAATACACATATTTTGGCACCTGAACTGTGTTAAAATACTTCAAATAACTAAATGAGAGATATTCAAAGACAGTAATTTGACAATAATGTGTTTATAAGGTTGAAAGTAGTCTTTCAAACTCAGAGTGCTAATGTCCAAAAGAACAAGAAATGTTCTAATATTAAAGTCTATGATGATTTAGCCTAACTAGATAAAGAACCATCTTGGAAATACTAGGTTAAATCTCTTCTTGAGGGAAAGAAGAAAGACAGGAAACAAGTATTTATCAAGTGCCTACTATGTGTCTGGCACTATGCTAAGTGCTTTACAAATATTATCTCATTTGGTCCTCACAATAGCTTCTGTATATTAGGTGCTGCTATTATCCTGATTTTATATTTGAGGAAACTGAGGAAGAAGTTAAATATCTTATAATTGAAGAGTTGTTTTGAATTCTGATCTTCCTGCATTCAGGTCCAACATTCTATGAATTGCTCTATCTAGCTGCCTTTAAGGATTTAGTTTCACCTTGTTTCACATATATATATATATATATAGTTCTCTTACTTAGGAACACTAGAAATTCATATGGCTAGGTCAATAATCATTACCATCTGAAAAGCAATAATATACATGAATTTGTTAAATACAAACAACGAAATAGACAATTCATGTCTTTATGAGATCTTTTTATGACTGGATATTGTAATTTTTTTAAACCCATAGTATTATTACCTGGGGCTCATGAAATAAGTCTGAACAGCTTATTATTACTGTAAGCAAGGTGACCAGTTCATTAAGAACTTTCTGATTTTTCTCACTCCATCTTAGTTAAGTTTTTCTTAAAAGATTTTGCTGCTATTACTCTTTCCCATCTTGCTCTTGACTCCTTTGTCAGAGTGTTGTTTCCCAGAAGTCCATAAAAAAGCAGCACTTCCTTGAGCTATGTTTTTCAGAAGCTGCATATTTATGCCATTGCTTGCCTAGTCTCCACTTTATGCTCTGTTAATGTAGCTTAAATTGATTGGACATTCAGTTCATTTGGCTAAGATGTAAAGTCTAAATAATTATAGACCGTGAAGATAAAAGGTAGAAGGAAATCAGCACTGAATATGAAGCTTTGTATGACCTTGAAGAGTATATTTGAAAAATCTGTAGGAATTCTGTTCAATTTAACAAGCATTTGTTAAATGCTTACTATGTACAAAGCATTGTAAATTGGAGATACAAAGCTGAAAGTCCAATAGCCCTTTGCCTTCTCTGGTACTGATACAAACAATACATTTGAAGAGAAAAAAGTAGAAGTGACTGGCCATGGCACATAAAATGTATATTTGTAGCTAAGGTTAATTGTGTTCTCAGAGCTTCACAGAAAACAAGCAAGGATAGAGAGGGAGACTGATTTGATATTTAATTCTAATATTTTAGAGTTTATTAAGCACTGTGTACTAGGCACTGAGTTAGATACTGGAGATTCAAAGATATAAATAGAATAACCTCTGTTGTTGAGGAACTTAATATTATACAGGGAGAATGATGGAAAGCATCTACCCAGAAAATAAAATAAAAAAAACATGCAAAATAATTGCAAAGCAATTTTAATTTAGGGGTAGAGACAAAAGTACAGATATTAGAGATAGAACACAAGCATTAGGCAGTGGAATAGTTTGGCTGGATCATAGAAATATAAGAGGAAATGTAAAATCAGTCTAAAACACATTTGGAGGAAAAGTGAGTACGATTTTGAATGACAAAAAAAGGGTTTGTTGTTAAGATCTGAACAAAGATTAATGTGATGGTTTAATCTGTTTAGAATATAACAACCTCCTATTTTATCTTCTGTTACTAATGAAGAGAAGGAAGTTATATATTTACGACTCAACAAAAAAGACCGGGATTATTAGTTCTGGTGAATTCCCACACCAATAATGGAAGAGAATGAGTTCTATTCTGTCCCTGTTAAACTTGAAATAGCTATATAGAATTCAGATGAAGATATCCAGCAGAATTGTGGAGTTTAGGAGAGAGAGGAGGGCAGGACATGGAATTTTGTTTAGAAATTGTGACTGAAGCCTTGGGTGATGAGATTTAGGAGAGTATTGGGAGTATTTAGCAATAGAAAAGATGTTTTTTGATTGATAACTACAGAGAAAAGAAGGTTTTCTAGTCCATAATCCTAAGCACCTCACAATTTTTTGTGTGTGTGATATATCAGAGACCATCTAGAACAACCCCTTTTATAGATTAGAAAATTAAGATCTAGGTAGAGCAAGTTTTGTGTTAAAGGCCAGACAGGTAATCACTATGCAAGTTAAATTTTCTACTTCACTACAATACAGTGCAAATAATAGCCCACTTTAATTATCTGAACTATTGTTGAATGGCAAGGTTGGGAGGGTAAAGAAAAAGAGAATCTAAACATCATTCAATTTGATTTTAGTACTTCTCACATTAGAATGTAAATGTGTATGGTCTTCAGGGAATTTAATTTAAATCAAAGTATTAATCTACACTGAGGAATGATGTATTATCCAGAAAGCAGTTTGGCTTTCTTATCCTGAAATCATCCCTTTAATGCACTCCATTTTAGGAGTAGTGAACATCATTCAGACTTAATGATGTAGACCTTTAGCCTTAAAGTGGTGCTACTCTTTCTCAAAGCTTTCTGAGAACAGAAAAATGACTATTAGTTAAGTGTTGGAATTTCAAATTGAGAGCCAAAATGTCAACAAAGTTAGTACTTGAAGATGTTAACTGCCAAGAACCAGAAAAGCAAAATTTGCCTTTAGTTGCTATGCAAATAAAACTTCTCTTGTTTAATTTCATTAAAAATCAGTTGATTTATTTGGTAGTTTTGCCCCTAAAATATTTCTTAGGGAATTGATTGATTCTCCAAACACTTCACTTTTGTCTTCCTTATAAATAACTTAAGGAGAATTGATAAGAGTTCCTGGAGCAGTTTTCACAAGGACTTTGCTACTCAAATTTTTCCTGAATTTTCCAAAATAAGCCAAGCTTAGGTCATTTTCTTTTATCATATGTATTTTACATCAGATAGTATTCATTTCTCATCCTTTTTATCTTTAACAGAGAAGTGCTTCCTAAAATTGTTTTGTGGAAAAATTGTTTCCATCAATTGGTTCTATTGGTTTTATTTTATTTTGCTTCTGTTGCTTGGTTCTATTGCTAAAGTATGCTTTTTATTATTGCTTATATTTCATATTACTTTATTTCTGAAATTAAAGGATAAATAGTCAGGACAAAAAGTGATCAATGGAAACTTACCCATTCCCAAAGACAAAAATATCTGTCTTGGTCCTCTTGAATTTTTCATGTTGATTTTTTTTTAAGCTAGAGGGATTAAGAGATAAAAGAGGAGCCTAAAGCTCTTTACTTGATTTAAATATACCAGAATGATTACCAGGTTGAGATATGTCTACCTTTTTACATTAATTGTAATATAAACTAAGAATTTTTCCCTTTAGTAAAGTCATATTTAGCAAAAGACAGTTTTATATAGTTGTAATAGTACTTCATAGTTGACAAAATCCATGCAAAACATTGTGGGTATATATTACAGCCCTTTTGAAAATCAATTTAAAATAATTCATAATTTATCCAGCCACAGCTACTTGGGGATGCATAAAAAAATCTATTTTAAGGATATGCACAAACTGGAAAACATATTGGGCATCTCAGTACCTAGTGGTAAACACAGCACGGTTATGTATTCATGTGCCACATTTACCTGAACATTGACCTTTTAAAGGATCAGCATTTGCCTTATATTTTTGACAGTTAAGCATCTGTTATTTTGTTTTAATAGCAAAGAAATGAAAAAAACATGATTTTGGACATTATAATCACAAAGCTTAAAATCTAATAATAAATGTTCCTTGAGGAAAGAGAAGGATTTCTTTTTCTCTCTTCTAAATACCTAGAAACTAGCACAATATTTAGCACCATAGAATGAAAATACATATTTCTTTGAAAAATGAGAACATATATTGAGAAGTCATAAAAAGTTTTTCACTTCTAATTTTAGTTCTATCTAGCCATTAGTTATCCACATTGAGTTTCACCTACTCTATGGGTTTCGTGCAGTAAATTCTTAATTCCAGTAGCTTAATTCCATGGTTCAGAGAATATAGCCCTACTTTTAATATTATCTAAAATAAAATATAATAAGGAAAGAAGATCTAGTGCTAAAAAAAGTATAGCATGTATTCCAAGCAACAATAAAATGATTTGTGCATTATCCACTCTTTTGGATCATTTATGAAAATGCATTTAAAAATGGAACTATTTAATTTGTGAAAAGAGATTTTTAAAATTTCTTGTCATCTTCTGAAGCATATAGCACTGTGGATTGTACATAGAAAATATTCAGTAAATTTTTATTATGAATGATTGGTTGTTTAGATGAAAAGATTAAATATAATGAATGATGTTAATGGCTTCTGGTCTCAGGCCTCTTTCCTGATAATAATGCCTATGAGGCAGGGGAATAATAACTTGGTGGTGACAACCAGCTATATTCTGACATGAGTCACTAAATAGGAGTTTTCTAAAGAAATGTCCCTTGTCAAGTCAACAAGCATTTGTAAACGTTTTACTTTGTGATAGCACTGTGAAGCACAGATTCAAGACTTTCCTCCAAGTTGTTTAGATTCTTATGTTGGAAGACAATTAATAAAAGTAAGCTACAATGAAGGGAGGAAAGGAAAGAAATAAACATTTATGTAGCACTGCTAGATGACAGGCACTGTGATAAGCACATTACATGTCTTATGTCATCTTCATAACAGGCCTGCCAAGGTAGGTATTGTTTCTGTTTTTTGGATCATGCATTTTCATGAATGATCCAAGAGTGGATAATGCACAAATCATTTTATTGTTGCTTGGAATACATGCTATTTTTTTTTAGCACTAGATCTTCTTTCCTAATTATGTTTTATTTTAGATAATATTAAAAGTAGGGCTACATTATTTGGAAGTTTCACAGGTGAGGAAATTGAGGTGGACAGAAGTTAAATGATTTACCCAGAATCAGAGAGGCCAGATTTAAATTTAGGTATTCCTGACTCCAGACCCAACTATCCACTGTAGCTGCCTCAGGAGAAGAAAAAAGGATGCCCAAGAGGCACATTGAAGAGAAAGTAGAGAAAGTCCAAGAGAAAGATCAGCAAGACAGCCTGGGGAAGAATAAAGGCAAACATGGGGAGCCTCTTTAAGTTGGGAGGGATCAAGGAACTTCCAATGTATTCAGTCCAGATCTGGAGTGAGTTTCCAGGGTGGATAGCTTTCTTAAGCATTATAAGCAAAAGTCCAGCAGGAAAATTAGGAATACAATCTGAAAGGAAAGCTGTTAGATATTACTCAGCAGATTGTGAGCATTTATTAAGTATCTGCTATGTTCCAGGGGCCATACTAAGGAGACTGGCAATGCAGAGAAAGGAAAAAGAGTTCCTGTCTTCAAGGATTTTACAATCTGATGGGGAGGACAACAGGCATTAAATAAACATGTTCAGCAACAACCAAATTTAACTGAGGGAAGACATTAGAATTAAGAAGTATAGGGAAAGGCTATCTATAGAAAGTAAGATTTTAGTTGAGACTCAGAAGAAGGTAGGGAAGCCAGGAAACAACCTTGGAAGTGGGAATTTAACACAAAACACAGAGAATGATTTAAAGGAATAAACAAATTCCATCAAAAAAAGGACTTCTTGGGAAAAGTCATCAAAAAGATTTGAATGATAACTTTTGCTGCAGAAATGCTCCCTCAAAGTCACCAAAAGATTAAAAAAATCCTTTTTCCTCATAAATAAAAGAATAACCTTTGAGAAAGTTTTAAATATTCTACCATTTGGGTCATTAGAGGTAGTTTCAAGATGAAAAATAATTAGAATGAATATAAAATGTATTTATCACTTTAGTAGTTAGAATTTTCTTAGTGGTAAAACAATCATAAATTGCTGTTCACAGCTCTGAGAAGAAAGAACGGGAGACTCAGGATTCAGAAAATCACTGAAAACTTATCTATTAGAGCCTTTTATGCCTTTCCATTACAGGATGAGATAGATGGCCTCAGGACTAGGTAGTCTTCTGGGAGCCTATGTTCCCAGACAGGGGTCCCTGACCTGGAGCACTTTAGGGATGGCAGCTAATGCCAGGTGCCCACCAGGATAGCCCTCTAAGGCCAGAGAACACTAGCCCATTCCTCTTACCTCAGTTCCTGAGTAGCCACAACCTCCAAACTCCTACAATTTCAGCGGTCAGTATCCTGCAACATTTACACATCTCGATGATTTATACAGTGTCTCCCTACATTTTCAAAGATGTTAAGACTTGAGGGAAATCAAAAGTAACTCATGTTCAGGAAAGATTGGGAGTCTCTGATTCAAGACATCACCAGGAAAAATCCAGTCAACCTAATTTAAGTGCCAGATAATGTGCTGTGTACTGGAAATAACAAAGGCAGGCAAAAACACTCACTTTCCTTAAGAAGCTTCCAATCTTAATGGCAGAGACATGTAAATCGATACATACAAAGAACCTTACAGAGTAGATGAGATATAATCTTCGTCTTCTCCTCCCTATGTCCAATATAAAATTATTTATTTTAAGAAATGGAATTCCATCTTTTACCTGCTAAACATCACTTGGAAGTAACAGAGCATTAAAAACTAATAAGGGAAATCCTCAAAAACTAGGGCTGGGGTTTAGAAGGCTTTCCAGATAACATGACCTAGATGGGCTAGGAAGGGCAGAGCATGGGCGTTAAGTGATGGTTCCATCTAAATGGTATTGTTCTCTAGGGGGACTCAGAGCTGAAAGGAACCCCAGGGGTCAGCTAGCCCAGTCTGTACCTGAACAACACTCCTTCAATATGTCTAACCAGGGGTTATCCAGCCTGGAGTTGGGTCAGACAGGAGGAATGGGGGGAAAGGCACTGAGCTCCACCACCTCGTGGGGGGCTCTTCAGGAAAATTACCTAGCCTTTGGCTCCACAGATCACCACAATGTACCCTTTAGAACCACAGCTCCTTGCTGTTGTAGGGAAAGAGCAAACAAATAGCTCCCAATCCTTGGCTTAAATTTCAGAGCTTCCATCAAAGAGTTTTATAAAGGATTTGGATGTAGGGCTAAATTGTAATTAAAATAAGATTACTAAATATGACCTGGTTATGGCTACTACTACCAGATCTATTCTTTTCTGTGTATGCACACATACATGTTTGAGCACATCCCACATACACCCCTCTCACACATACAAATTTACCCTTCCCTAAAATACCCCCTCTCCATACAGCAGGCCTTACCTCTGGAGAAGCTGATAAACTTCATTTTAATTTTATATAAATGTGTATGTATACATACACATATTCAGCCAGGTGTTGCTACTTATTTTTATAAGCATTTTTTATGGATAGATTATTTTTACACACACACACACACACACACAGCATGTCCATACTATGAAATGTAATAATGGCCTGGTTAGTTTAATAATAGTGGGACTTCTTTGCCTGAAACATTACATGGAAAGATTATCTTACTCTACCTTAGACTGTGATAATAGTGATTTGGTAGGCAATTCTCTATTTCTAAAGATTTCTTGAATCCTGAATGCAGCAGACCTTTCTTCTCATTGACTGCAAAATAGTAAGTCTCCTTAGGGAGAAAAGAACAGAGGTTCTTTGTTATTTAAAAATATAATAATACTACCACTAAATTTTTTCCTTAAATTATGTGTTTTGGGAAGTCATTAATCATGTTTATTAATTTCTTTAAAGATCATTATCTTACTGGATTACTATTGAAATGTTGCCTTTTATTCCCAGGAGAAGAAAAAAAAAAGAAATTTTAAAATAAGCAAGTCTAGAACCTAAGTTTCTAGGGTCAACATTCTATTCATTGTTTTTCTTATACTGTTCCAGGAAGAACTATTTCCATTGCATTTACATTCTGGTATAGCTTTGTGGTGACTCTATAGTCTTGTCAAGTTTCAAAGCTTATTAGAGAAATTAATATTAGTTTCTTTAAATTTTTTAAACTATAGAGCCCAAAGCCAAACTGACTAAGCATAGGTATCTTTACCAATTTTGTAGACAAAAGGGGGAAATAGGTGTCACTCTTTTAGAATCACAATTTTTTTTTCTCCTTAAATCTTTTTCTCTCTTACATGTATATAAGCCCTGGTTATGGAAGAACAAAAATGTAGAATGATGATACTAGAATTTCCCCGCAAATCTCTGAGCCGAGTAGACAGTATCAAACTATAAAAACTTACAAGTTTGGAAAAGATAGTTTAGACCAGCTCATACAAATCTGTTAACTGAAGAGGACATTTTTCTCTTGGAAAATAGTACAATGTGGTTTTTTGTTATAGTAGCTTTAATATGTGTCTGAAGAATAGCTCTGGGGGCACAGGAAAGATGATTCCTTTAAAGCTAAACATTTTGGGTTGCTTTTTAAAAGGTGAATCTCTTTATAAGTCCAGCATCCAAGGCTTCATCTTCTTGTAACTTGGAACTTTTCGAGGCAGTGAAAAGTCAGTAGCTTAATTTCTACAAAAAATTGTTTTATTGGAGGAAAATTGCTGATGAAGAAGCTGATAGTATCCAAACAGTGATTTCCAGAGAAATCATTCATTTAGCAGCAACAACAAAAATGATAACAATGTAGTTCAATGAACATTCCTCCCCTCTCAGACTTCACCTGATTAGGAACATTTCTCAGCTGGAAACACTAAGTGGGGGAAATACAAAGCTTTAGAATGTGGGCCACCTGTTTTCTCATCTGCCACTAAGTAAGTGGACCCGAGGATGTTGAGGGGTAAACGAAATGCTTCAGCTGTATGTGTAATAACTAAGACTATCAATATAAATGAATATTCTCCTGTTGCAGGAGAATCTTGTAGAATTTTTTCTAAATACATAGAGCAAGGAACTGTAATGACTCAGACATTCAGGCCAAGGAGAGTGCAATTCTCTCCTCAGGATATTATTTCAGAATGACAATGTGTAACAAAGGAGCACATACCTATTTAGGCTTACAGGAAATATCTGTCCAAGGTCTCAGTGGAGAGTTATTTAATTATAGACAAGATGAAGAATATTTTCTTTCTAAAAACCTAAGGGGTAATGTGGTTTGGTGTGTCCAGTCTCAAAAGCTTTCATCTATGCTATTACAGAAAGGAATGTTCCCTCACAGTGGCTTATATCAGCAAAGAGAAGGGAAAACATCTGACTCATTGTACCAGAAACCACGGGAAATGGTCAGTGAAATGCTCTTTTCATGAGAGTCATCTGTGTCAAGTATTCATGTTTCAGCTTTGGACTTGGTGAATGGATCTTGATAGAAGCTAAAATCTAGATAATTGTGTATACTAGTTGATTCCTATTTTCTTGGCACTGATATTAGATGAACAGAAGAAATTTTTTTTCCAGGAGAGTAGGAAAAAAGTAAGTTACTGCTGTGACATGACATTTGTGTATCCTAGGCAAAGTTGGAACATTATATATCCCCTGGGTTTTTACTGTCTACCAGGGAGTCTTCACTATAACACATACAACTTGACTTAAATCAAAATAAAAAAATGTTCATGTCACATAGAATAGACTTTTTCTGATATTAAACATATGGGTATCTAGAGACTATATTAAAAAGCAGCCCTTATCAGTCATACTCTTTTGTGTGTCAGACCCCAGGTGGAAGCCACCTGTCTTTCCAATTCTCTTCTCCAAGTTCTCTATATGAGTGTAGCTTCTGATTTGTACATACATTATTGAAAACAATCCCACTACCTTAAACCTGTAAGACCAGGAAAACAAAAATATGGTCATTTATCAAAGAACGTGAGTTTTAATTAGACATTTCAATTTAGATCTGTTAAAATATTCCCAGAAAAGAACCTGATAATGTAAATATGTATGATTTTCTTTGAAAATGATTATAATCAAATCCTGTGAATACAGGCAAGGCAATTTAGCTATTGAAGAGGTAAGAGATAATTAAGTGTAGTTATTTTCCCTTTTCTTGTTACAAGGACACGTCCACTGACAGCTTTTTCTAGGAAACAGAGTACAAACTAAGCCATCTAGGGAGGGGACAGATAAAATAAAATGGTTTAACCCAAGTAAGCTCAGTCCCAGAAAATGTTCATTTGCAGAATATGGGTATTGTTGAGTTCTGAAGGCAAGAACATTGTTTGCAATCAGATCAGGGTTTGCATTCTAATTTGTGATCAGAAGCTGTGAGGAACACGTGAGATTCTGCTTTTCTTTTTCATCCAGAAGGACGCGGCAGTGCACCCCATAGGGCAGAGAGGGGGGAAAAACTTAATACTCTCAGCCTTTAGCCCTCGCTCGCCTAGGGGCTGTTGCCAGATGAGCATTATGTTTGCTTTGCCCAATTGATCAGGAAGTTCCTACAGGAAAGCAGGTTTCCAGCTGTTTAGAAGGCACAGCAGAAGCAATATCTTTATCTAAGTCCTGGAGCTACCCCCTAAAAGGTTTCCCACATTTGCTTCTCTTCAACTACATTTCCCCACCCCAGCAACATAAATCCGTTTGTTGGATGATACTTGTATCATGGTAATCTATGAAGAAACAGAAGTTTTCTTAATTTTAAACTTGGTGATTACAAGAATCCTTATTCCTTGAGTAGGACCTGAGGAGTTTTATCTAGTGCAATACCTTCTGCAGATACTCTAGATAGATGGTCAAAACTACCCAGATAGTATTGGGCATCAGGAGTGAAATCAACAGGGGACAGAAAGCTGGACCTGGAAGTAGGAAGGCAAGTTTAAATTCAGCCTTAGACCCTGGGCAAATCCCCTGACCCGTGCCTCAATTTCCCCAACAATAATAGGGATAATAACAGAACCTACTTCCTAAGGTTGTTATGGGGGTAAAAGGAAATAATATTTCTAAATGGCTTTGCACTTTTTAAAGTGCTGTATAAATACTAGCTAATCATTATAGCTAGGGAGAAATCAGCACATACTTTTGATAAAAATTAAGTATATTGATAATGTCAGATTTATGACACTGATTTCTGCATGATGAACAACTGAGACATATTGCTTCCTATATTCCCACACATATGCACGCACACACACAATTTATTTGAACAGAGTGACAGGTACACATATCCATGCATTGTGGCTCAGGCTGTCCTGGCTTTAGAAACTAGCCCTATTATTATCAACTTTATTGTTCATGTAGCAGCCTTTTTTCCTTCATGTTAAATATGTTCACAGATTTATTGTTGGACTTAGTGTAGTTGTTATCTGTACCGCTGTCAACACTAAAGAGGGTGGGGGTGAGAAGTGGTCAACTGGACTTGATGAGAAATGTGCTTACTAGTTAGAAAAACTCCCATCTCTCAAAGAAAAAGGGGCAAGCATTCATTGTAGTATATGGCTCATCAGGCAACAAAGTCTATTCTTATGTCACTCTACCTATAGGAATATTTCTGGTGTTTTACTGCTTCAGCAGAAATGAAGGGCATTAATGGGGATCTGGCACATGTGACTGACTCCCAAGTGATTTTCCTAGTCTCCATGACTAAATCATGAAATAGATTCATCCTTCCTGCCTTCAAAATGTTTTCTAGAACTAGTACATCATGAAGTTGTTGTGAAGATCAAATGAGATAATAATGTATGCATAATGCTTTGCAAAGCTTGGAATTGCCAAGAATAGTGACCTACACCATACATACAGCATAGACACTCACTCTCAATTCCAAATGCTTTAGTCCATAATTTGGGGTGCACATGGTTTATAAATAAGTCCTTTTTTGGTATTCAAATATTACAAGATTTATTTACAGCTAAAATTGTGTTGGTTTTTGAAATGTGATTCTCTAGGATGAGATTTTTAGTTCACACCTGTGAGCAGGATAATCAAATCAGATGGCATTGACAAGGAGAAGCAAAAGGGAAATAATGGAACTGAAAACTCCAGAAAGAAATGAAATCCCTTTCTTAAATTGGGGACATTTATATAGAATTTTAATGTATTTTTCTTGCTTTGACATGACAAGCACAATACAAAAAAGTTGTAGAGCAATTCTAATTTTTTCTAATAAGTTTATTAACTCTATGCTTCCTCATCTGTAAAATAAAAGGTTAACTATTTGGCTCTTGAAGTTTCTTCTGCCTATAGATATGTGATCTTAAGATAAAATCACCACATTGGTGAAGTCACCATTTTCTCACCTTGTAACCTAATGTGAGTTCAGAAAACACAAGGCAAAGATTATGATTTGTCTCCTTCCATAACCCTCCTCCATAATGAGATTTAATTATCAATAAGCAAAGTTGTTAATGTATTTTATTGGAAAAAAATAAAATACAGATGGATCAGTTTCTTTTTTTAGAAGTTATGTTGAAGTGAATCCTGTTCCTTGGACTTTAGAAGACACAGGGGTCATGCCATGTTTTCTGGCAATATCAGTTGGAAGAATTTTTCTAGAAAATTCAAAAAAGGAAGAAAAGATAAAAACTGTACAACATGTTTGACATTGACCTTATTTTAGTGAACTGAAAATTTCCAGAGTTCAAAGATGATGTCTCTGTGCTAATGGAAAGAATTCATCTAAACTAAACACACCACTAATATCTCAAAATGCAATTAAAAAGAGGCAACATAGACCCAGAATTTCCAGAGGGCTGTACTTTCAAGAGATATTCAAATTGGAAATTCTCTTCAAATTAATTTTTAAATGTACTCTACACATATATGGTATTTATTGCTGATCATTTGATAGATTTGCATATTTAGAAAAGAGCTATTGGAAAATTAGCCTCAGAAAGTGACGTTAAAATTTGAATGACTGTTTTGATTTCTGGCCTTGCCCAAGAAATCAGTAGAAAATCTTAGAGCTTTCCAAATTCAAAAGTGGGGGTCTTCAATTGAATTGTTCCTTTTCATAGCATGCATTTACAATGAACTTATTTCATGATGTAATTATTTGGTCAAGTGTGAATGAATGTTCCTCACTATATGGTATTGATTTAAAAAAATAATATTGCCATTGTGCATTTATATGGTTTCTGTGTCTTAATTGTCAGATGAGATGTGATTTATCCTCATTACTAGCCTAGTAAAGGCAAAGGCCACATATTAGAACTGCTATTTTAGTTAGGATCGAATCAAACCCAAAAGGCTAAATAATTCTTAATAATCTACACTATTCACAAAAGTAGCAATTAAAAGCCAGTTCTCCTGAATCAGGTATTCTACTTATGACACTGAAATATCCTGTCAATTTGGTTCAATTTTTATTTTTTACTAATTGGATATAAAATTACTTTAACTGAATTCTTACATTTTTACCCAGATATTTTGGTGCCAAGCCAGCAGCTTAGAGAGATTATTAGGACATATTTATTCATAATGCTTTTGGTATCTACCTTAACAGTGGATAACTATTCCCAATAGCTAGCACAAAACCAGGAACATGGCAGCCATTTGGAACACAAATTCTTCTAGGTTGGTTAATTGCTTGATTGATACCTAAATCAATTGTTGATGAAGGGACAGAATCATTTTCAATGGATATTTGTGGATACTTGATAGATTCATGTGGACATGAATGATAAATACTGATTTAACTCAATTTCTATTAAGCAGCATTTCTGCATATAATATGATTTAGTAAATTTCTGATAGTCTTTAGCATAATACTTTGAATGTAGTAAGAACTTGGCTAGAATCAAAATTTTACCAGTTCATGTTTTCTTTCGATTGATAGATTGAGTGTATACTTTCCATACTTTTCTTATCCAATGTGGTTCTGGTCTATGTTTTCCAGTAAATCCCCCATACTATAATCACTATACAGTCCATTTTATATTGACCTTTTATCATTGACCAATGAGTTGCATAAAGGAATGCTCAGTAAATGTTTATTGGACTCCATGATTTTGTTGCACTCTACCCTTATGATATAGAAATAAACCTTGGGGAAGTTCCTAGGAGGAATTTAGTCAACAGTACTACTTTGAGGATGTGTGCTGGCATCAGTACATGCAAATTGAAATGGTCAGGGACCTGAGAGAGTCTCTAATCTAAGCCCTTTATTTTACAGCTGGAGAAACTGGAGCATAAATTGTTTGTTACATACCCAAGGGTTCTGGACTTTCTTCTAGAGTGTTGTGGTTTTGCATAATAAAAAATAGATATTCAAAATAACAGTCCTGAAATGAGCAAAATTCTCACTCACTAAAGAAAGGTTAAATTATGTTCACTTTGTTATATTAATTCTTGCAGGAAAATATATATTATAGAAAGATTTTCAACAATAGAAATTGGAAAAAAAATCTGAATCTTAAGTGACTAGATTATTCAGCTAACTAATAATTCAATCCAATAAACATTTATTAAAAACTTACTACATGCCACTTAAGTGCTGGGGGATAGAATTAATAAAAAGAAAAGTAGAGTGTCCTCAAAAGAGCTTACAGTCTAGGAGGAGGAGGTATACAAGGAGGAGATATACAAAAGGAGGCAGGAAAAGAGGGAAGGGGACTGGACCCAAAGGAGTACCCAGCCTGGAATATCTAGAATTGAAACCAGGCAGAGCAGCAGGTGCAGAGTGGATTGAGCCCCCAAGTAAAGTTTCTGGCCTTTATAGAGGAAGGCATCAGGAGAAGTTTGGTACCCAGCTATGTTGCCCTTCAGTCAGAGAGAAGAAAAGACTGAAGGAGGAGATATCCTGAGTTTGCTAGCTTGGAAAGGTCCACTTATTCCATAGACTTAAAACCAGGCAGAGAAGCAGAAACAAAGTGGAATCAGAGCTGCTCACATTCCCTGAATATTCTAGTTAGTTAAAGTTACATAATGATATTGCACCTTCATAATAATGACCCGAAGGAGATGAAAGGTCCTACAGTGCCTTCTGAAACATCAAAGAAAGTCAAACTGAGCTTATTTCTGTTTTTAGTAAAATGTTTGTTGCACTCTCATTCTTAGTGGTAATCTATTTCTTAGGAATTACAGTATTAATTCAAATACAACACTCTCTTCCTTGGCCAGGTTATGGAACAGAGAATTGATCAGACCTTGAATTGCATTCGTCCATTAAGATCATGCTCCTAATCTGGATTGTAACTTTGGCCTTTTTTTCCCCTGGATTTCAGGTCTCATTGTACATGAAGGGGCAGCAGTTTACAGAGTATTTAAGCGCTGGAGGGCGGTTAATTTGCACTGGGATGTATTAAATTACGACAAAGCCACAGATATAGAAGAAAGTAGCCGAGGAGAGTCTTCAACAAGTAGGACATTGTGGTTGCCACTGACAGCTTTGCGAAATAGAAACTTAGTTCACCCAACACAATTAACCTCACCAAGATTTCAGTGTGGCTATGTACTGTTACACCTGTTCAATCGAATGAGGCCCCATGAAGACTTGTCAGAAGATAACAGCTCGGGGGAGGTTGTGATGAGAGTGACTTCAGTGTAATGAAAATGTAAGGATGATGCACTGTGGACCATCGAAACAGCATTTTGGAATGTAGTTGCAATGAATGGTGAAACCATAGCACTTCTAAAAACATATATGACCTTTTTAAAATTTATGCTTTTTATATGAACAATGGAATTGCAAATACATTTTCTGAAAAAAAAAGTTCCTTTGCTCTTTGTTTTCTGATTTATGACATCTTTTTATAAGTTGGTACTTGGAATCATTTGAAATATAATTTACATGTTATTAGTTGACACAATGAAGAAACTGATCCTAACAGCCAAAAATATTTTTCTTGCTTGTTTTAAATATATTTTTATCAAACTTTTTTTGCGCTATGTGTAATTTTTCAGCTTTGCAACTGAGAAAGATTTTAGGTGATGGTTACAGACATACACTAAAGAACTATTAAATAAGTGAGTCAGATGTACACTTGTATGCACTCTGCAAATAATCTCTTTCCTCAGATTGATGGCACCAAAGTGTCTTTTTGGATTAATTATCCAAGGTGGCACAGATCATCACACCCTCTGCTGGGATTAGAATCCAGGTCTCTGGATTGATATGGGATCATTATGCAGAATTAAGAACTCACACCTAACATGTTTTCTAACTTTAAAAAATACTTGTTACTATGACTTAAATTTTCAACTCTGTAAAATACCCTATATTTTTGCATCAGTAAGCTGATAGAGAATGCTACTTGTCTAAACAAGGGCTTCTTAAACTTTTTTCCACTAGTGATCTGTTTTCACCCAAGAAATTTTTACATGACCCCAAGTACATAGGTTTATAAACTAGTTATACAAATCAAACATTTACTCATAAGTCATAATTTTGCAATCCCTACTTTCAGTTCCATGGTCCCATATGGGGTTGCAACCCACACTTTAACTGATCTTATCCTTGGCAACAAATTGCAGTCTGTTAACTAACAGTTCTATTAACTTCACTGGCTTTTAGTTTTTGAAACTGTATGTCTAATTAATCATCTTAACACCGATCTTAATGGTGAGTAAACTATTTCCTGAAAGGATTATTTCTTTCCAGCCTTAAGGATTTTTTTTTAGTTTTAGAATGACTACTTGCTACAAACTTCACTGCTTCAAGGACTTAGGGTTCTATAAATACTGCTTTTGATTCCCCCCCCAATCAAGGGTTTTCATAATTGACTGTGGCTGAAAAACTTGGTCATCTACTGGCCAATTATTTATTGACAAGTCAGTTTCACTAAACACACTTGTGCTGGCTCTTAAAAACAGGCACACACTCCATTGCCAGGTGCACGTGCATACAATTCTTACAGCATTGTCAGGATTTACCAGACCTTATATTCCACTAACAAAAGCCTTAATAATCCAAGGTTAGTTCCATGTTAGGCTGAGGAATCAGAGATGGACTTGAAGCCATTCATTAAATGAAGGAAAAAAATACATCTTTCAAAGTCAAGCGGTTTTTTTCCTTGAGAAATATTGTTAGCTGGTAATAACTGTGAATTTTCTACTTTTCTAAACCTCTTGAAATATATAATATATTTCAATGTATAATTCTTAGAGAAATGAGGAGACAAATATGAACATGTGGGTACTTAAGTATTTCTTGAGTTTAATTAAAAGAAGTAGGTTTGATTAATGAATGGATTAAAAGGCAGGTGATATGAGGCACGTTATTACTTAATAACTTACAAATAATTATAAATGAAATACTTAATATTTGCAAACAGCATTTGTATACCAAACTAACAAATCCTACAGATGTTTGACTTAATATTATTGCCAATAACAAATGACTCTCTAATTAGACAGAAATATGGGAACTGAAGAGAAACTTAAAGAATAAGCTATGGTTGAAAAACCAATGGAAGGAGGGAAATGTTGGATGATGAACCTCTGCCAAAATAGTAACTAATCATTTGTACCTAAGATTTTTTTTGTCCTTGTCATGAAAATCATCAGACACATAGAATGAAAAATAGAGATAATGTTGGCATTCAGTTTTACAATCTAATGCTCCAATTGCATAGTAAAGAGACTTCAGACACAAATTAGGTATCAGAATCATAACGTATCTGACCAACCCCAATAATTAGACTCTTGGGTCCTGATTAACTGACTTAACCCTCTCCCCAGTTTTGAGATAGAAGGTACTAGATCCTTTCACTGAATTATGCATTGAATGGACACTTCAGCCGAAAAGAGAATCTGCTTGGCAAGGTCCTCCCTACTTCCAGTCTTCTGCCCTTTCCCAGCAACAGTGGCTGTGTCCATATCTATGGTATAGGAAGAGAATAGTCAGACATATCCCCTTCAGTCCAATGAAAATTGCACCCTTTATTAACATTGCTTTACTTTTCAAGGGAAAGAAGTATGTGATTAAAAGACATTGAATGTTACTACAGAGTTACCCAAAGAAAAGAACACAGGGTGAGGCTTAATAGTATTTTCAGTATTGTCAAAATCTCATCAGTTTGTGTGTGGAAAAATTATCTTCATAAATATAAACCTAAAATTTCAAAGGGGAACAACATAACATTCCAACCTCACTCCAAAGAAACCTCCACAAAACAATAAAATAAAATAAAACAGAAAAAAATGGAAATCACATTTTTGTATTGTGAACATCAACTAAAATATTTTATGTCTCCTTTTGAGTTTTTTTTAAAAAGATTATCTAATGAGATTCCTAAGAAGAACTGAGGAAATTACTCATTCTCTTTTCTTTGGCAGGATACTATTTACTTCATCCAATGAAATAAAAATTAACTTTATATTTAAAGACAGCTGGTATTTTATGACATCCTCCATAAAACTTCTTTCTGTAGCTCATATTCAAATATGGTAATCCATCATATTTCAATAAATAGGCTGTTCCAAGCAATCTTTCTCAGATCTATAGATATCAATATCAATATGCCTTTATTTTTTTCCAGAGGTTCTCAAGTGGAAGGTAGGATTAAAAAGTGATAAGATATATGAAGCAGTCCTCCATTAGTCAGTACTTGAGAAGTCATCAACAGAGAAATGTTGGGATGTAGTTGATGGTAAAACATTCTTGACATTTTCTTTCTAGCATGCTCTGAATTTATAAGGAAAAAGAAAAGCATTATATGGATCATGAAATCTAATTTTTCCTTTCATAAATACCATAAGCCTCTATCACAGCCACTTACAAGATCACAGACTTAGAGCTAGAAGAGACCTCTGAAGTCATCTAAATCAATTGATTCTCTTTTTACCCTTAAGATAATTGAGACCCGCAGAAGTTCCAGATTAAATAAGTAGCGGGTAGCCAAGCCAACATACAAATCCAGGTTTTTTGCATTATTTTCATTATATCAAACTGTCAACTATTTCATTTACACTGAACATCATATTTCCATTTTTAATTTCTTAATACACTTTAGATGATACAGGCTAAAATATAGCAAAGCCTGCTGATATTTTATTTTGTTTTGCTTCTGATTCATTGTTTTCTGAGCTAGTGTTGTATAAAGCCTTAGGGTTTTGATAAAACATAATTGTTGATAATAGATAAGGTACGGAGTTATTCAAAGGGACAATCAACTTTTGCTATTTGATGTATTTCATTAAGTCTCTGCTAGCAATCAATGCCAACATATTCTTGATTACCAGGACATATAATTTGTTGACACTTATTTTTATTATCTTCATTTTGTACAGTGCTATGCATTTGAATTCACCAGATAATTACTATTTTGATGATTGTTTTCAGATTTGTCCTATATCTAGAGTAAGATACCAAAGGATAGTTCCTCTTCCATAATTTCTCACAGTTAAAACAATGTTGTTTAGTGTTCGTTGTAGCATGGAACTTTTGATTTAAAATTCTTAGAAAGATGCTGAGATAAAGATATCTCTGCTTTAACTACTCAGAAAAAATGAGTCCCAACCCATCTGTGCTGCATACAGAATAGCAGGGAGAAAGACTAAGGAATAACTCAACAAAAGGTACATGCCCCAGAGGCACCTTCACATGGATCCATGTTTCCTGACTGTTCTTCCCTATCCAGTTAGTCTAGCTAGTCATTCATGGTTAACAATAGATTTCTTTTTTCTTCCTGGGGAAAAAGCAGGTAGCAGTTCAAAATAATTAGGTGAATGGCATTTTGACACAATGATGGAAAAACAAAAGAAAAATCTTTCCAATAAAATTTTAAAGGCTTGTTTTTTTTTTAAAGCATAATGTTAAAACTACATATTTTATCTATTTTTTCACAATAAATTATTTTGTTTTGTTTCAAAGTGGTTGTTCCAGGTCCAATATATCTTTTCTCAAGAAGTATATATTTTTTTCAGAATGGAAGTAGATTTTTTTCTAAGAGTTACAGAGGCCAGATCCTAACTTAAGAAAGTATTAATAGTACCTTTGGTATTTGAAAAAAAAAACTTGCTTTATAAAGCTATCCAACAGGAAATATTCTTCACAGCTGATAGACTACAGAAGGTACATTAGCTATGACTGAGAGATCTATAGAAAAGAGCATCTTATTACAATGGTACATTTAGCTGTTCATCACAGTTGTAGAGAGTCTTTGTTTTAACCTTCCCTAAAACTGTAGTATCATCAGGGAGCAAAGTGAACAGGGAACAGGAGGGCTAAGTGGGAAAATGTTCTCATTATACCTACAAAGTTATGGAAATTACCATGGGAATTTTAAGATGTAATGATAGGAAGGAAATAGAGTCCTACCTAGGGAGACCAATATCATTGATTAGGAGAGAGATCTAATAATAAAAGCCATGTTATTAAACTATATCTTTGTAATTATAGTGTTTAGTTCATTTTCATAGAGCCAATTGTCAAAACTATAACTTTGGCTAACTTTACTCCATTATTCATTCAACTGGGATCTGACAATAAAAATGGGATCATTATCTCTGGATGGCCACTATTAAAAATCTACATTTTCAAAAAATGGAGAGAAGCTCAATGACTCTCCCATTGGTTTAATAGTGTGGATTGTAAGATTTGTTGGTTGACACCTTGGAAGGCACAGAGAATAGCACTAAGATAATAGATAATAGCAAGAAAGGTAAGATGCAATGAGACTTAAAGTCAAGAAAAGAAGGAATATGGTAGTAACAAACACAATTAGGGAACAAAAGGAAGCAAGGAACTTCATTGAGGGCCTTTATATCTGGAAAGTCTTATACATTGTTCAGAACACTTAATAAATACTTGTTGATTAGCTGAGTGATTGAAAGGTTTGTCTAAAGTGGAATATGAGAAAGATGAAGACCAAGTTCAGGGTGGATTGGGGAAGGCAAGAAACCAGTTCGGTTCATATTCATATTCATACTACTTTTAAGAAATGACTATGTTTTTAATTGCCTGAAAAAAAACAAGTAAGACTCTTAATAATTGTTTATACTTTTTTCTGGTCCTGATTTATGATTTCAACAGTATTTTTTGTTGTTGTTGCTGTTGTTGGAAAGCCAGGTAATGCAGTGTCTTAAAGTCAGGAAGACTCATCTTCCTCACTTACAAGCTATATGACCCTGGATAACTTTATCTACCTCTGTTCTCATCTGTAAAATGAGCTGGAGAAGGCAAACTACTCTAGTATCTTTTGCCAAGAAAACCTCAAATGAGATTGCAAAGAGTTAAGACACAGAGGCAGCTAGATGGTGTGGTGGATAGAGCTCCATGGAGTCCTGGATTCAGGAGCACTTGAGTTCAAATACGCCCTCAGACATTTAATATTTACTAACTGTGTGACTGGGCAAGTCACTTAATTCCAGTTGTCTTTCCAAAAACAATAATAATAATGAGTATGAAGAAGTGAACAGTAACAACAAAAAGGGAACTCAGTATAGACTCCTATCAATGCAAATCAGCAATTCCCCTATAATTTATAGAATCTAAAAAAAAAGTTAACATTTATAAGGTTCCTATCATGTGCCAGACATAGCCAGCATCGTATCATAGACCAGACTTTTTAACACAGGCTTTCCTGACTTCAAAGTCAGCTCTTTATGCACTGCATTGCCTTGTTGCCAGATTTTAGATGATTAAAGAATAGTCTTAAACACAGCATCAGTGTGGGCAGTGGGAAGTCCTAATCTTTCAACTTTGTGACAATGCTGTTTATTATGTTTTAACCATTCAGTATCCATCAGGAATACTACACAATGGGTTCCTACAGTGGGTGGGAGCCTAACTCCATCAGCTGGATTCTGATGTCCCCCCAACTCTGTAGTTATATTATTGTTGACCAATGAATTCAGTTCAATTCAACAGTTTATTATAATTCTGTTGTGCACAGATCATCACCATAAATAATAGCAGCAGCCTCTATAATTGTAGTTAACCCTTTCATCAATTTTTGTTTCCTAAAAAAAGGATTCTGTGTACCAATATATCATACCCACTGTTCCTTGGCCCTTTCTGAAGTTAGCGCTGGAGTAGATGACCATCTTCCAGGTGAAGGATCATCCACCTGGAAGAGGATTCTTAGATGAATCTTGCCAGCCTTGACTAAGAGAGAAACCCACCTGTGATTGTCACACAACAACCGGTTTTCCTTTTCCTTTACATAGATGGACAATGAAGAATCTTTGATCTTTTTTTTGGGGGGGGATTAACTCCTCTTGCCATATAACCCAGAAGTTTCTGTATAAGAAATGAACTCCTTTCCCTTGTAAATCTCTGCTAGGATGGAATCAGTGCCAGGGGCTGCCACATGAAGGGAAAACACTCTCCACCCATACATAGAGCCATTGGTTACAGCATCTGGAGAATGCACCATACCTAAAAACTGAGCTGCCTCCATTTGAATTGTCTTAAGAAGATTTGGAAGATTACCTGACTATACGGTACCAGATTCTGAGGTTCTCTCCCAAATTAAACTGTCAAGCATTCCAGCTCTGCTGCAGAGTGCAAGTTTCACAGGTTGGCTCCATGGCTTGCATGTCAAATGCCTGTTGAACCAAAACTATTTTGGTGAAAACTCACACAAGGCAAAAAATGGTCACACAGAGGTCAGAAAGGATGTTCTCTCTGAAGAGCTTTATTATCAATTATGAGACATAGGAGATGCACAGGACTTCCCAGTCTGGTATGTCCATATATGCTCTAAGAGCAAGGCAGAATCACAGTAGCACATGAGATACACAAATCGAGACATCTCCATCCCCAAAACTCCAAAGGACTATTTGTGTCCTTCCAAAGCTTGTATTAAACTGATAAGACACAGTAGAAAACAATGATATCATTGGTTCTCTTTGAGTTACAAAGGATGAAAAATTGATTGGTTTCTTAAGATCTTATATACCAACCCCCCCCCCAAAAAAAAACAACAAAAGTTCTAATAAGCTATTTAAGCACCAGCTAGACTCTGTAGATTGTTTTTTTAAAAGTTCCCTCCTTGAACTATCAAAATTCCTTTTTAAGTATGATCTTAATCCCCTCTCCAGTTCATTTCTGATCCATAGGCTTACATTAAACCAATCTACTTAGGCAGAGAGAACTTCCCAGACTGAGGGATGAGCTCCAAGATCTAGCTATAATGGGAACTCTGACTTGTAATGAAAATGGAAAATTAGCAGGCACTTTTAAAAGGCAACTTTTAGCTCTGCTGTTTGGGAATATGTAAAGGAGAAGGGAAGAAGCATTTATATAGTGCCTATTATGTCCTGGTCACTGTGCTAAGCACTTAACAAATATTATCTCTGGACATGTTAGGAAGTTTGTTTTTCCCCCTCCTCTTAAACTTGTTCTAATGTACTTTTAAAATAAGAATGTAAATGAAAAGATAAAAAAAGGATTTGGCTCAGTTATTTAATCCAAAACAAGCTCTGAAAAAATTCCATCAACTAGCAATGAAGTAATGTTGTCTAAACTTTGACAATTGTCTATAGCTTTATTTTTAGGCCATTACATTCCTTCCCACAATTTCAAGAAAACGAAGACCAAGAGGCTCTGAGACCTATTTTGGGCACCCTCAGTATGTCTGCAGCTACTTACTCTGTCCAGTCCCTCTTCTAGATTTCTCCAGAGGCATTGATAGTAAATGTTTAACAGCTAGCTTCTGGGGTGGAGGGGAGGGAAGAAGAATTTATACAAAATTTTGAAAAATTCAAGCTGCATCATTAACATTTTATCTACCACCTTCTTAAAACTGAACAATTATTACAACAATAATTTAAGCTTTGATTTGTACCATTTGCTGATTTTCAAGATATATATATATATATATATATATATATGTATATATAATTTGTTGTTCAGTTGCTTTTTATGTCTGATTATTTGTGATCCAAATTGGGGTTTTCTTGGCAGATACCATTTCCTTCTCCATTTTCCGTATGTAAATGATCATACCTAAAATTTAACGGTTGACTTTCTGCCTTGGTTTTGGCCCACCCCATCTGAGGGGAGAAAAAGGAAGAGTGAGTTTCTGTTTGAGTTTTTAGGTAGAAGAAACAGCAGAAGCAGTCAATTGAGTCCTAGGAGTACCTAGGGCTGGTGATACATTTATCAATATGCCCACTGCCCTTTCTCTGCTTCTTAAAGATCTCACTGAAGCCACCCTGTAATAACAACCTCCTAACACATTGAAAATGTAGTTTATCCTTAATCATTTCCCTGAACCCTGGGATGAGAATAGGGTTTCCACCTGTGATTTTATTTGTACAGGGAGCTCTCAATGAGGAACCTTCCTTTATCAATGCAAGTTGGCACCTCCGTCATAAGTCATAACCTTAAGAGAATTGCCTGGAACATTGAGGAAATTTAAGTGACTTGTCCAAAGGAAATCTGAATCCAGGTCTGGGGATGGCTAGCTATCCGCTATGTTAGGGAATTTTCTGGGAGCACAGGAATTAAGAATTATGAGTTAATAAGCCAAAGAGCAGCATTCTGACTGTCAGCCAGCACCACAAGTACAGAAAGATGCAAACTGGGGATCCCAGGGATGAGGCACTGTGTGGCTTCTTTGGAAGCTTTTGCAAGGCAGCTCTTGGGGGTTGGGGAGTATAGATCTCAATCCAAAGGATACTCCCAGAATATGGTCATCACTAATTCCTAAGCCCTTAAATTAGAAGGCTGGCAGAATCCTGCTGTCTTTTATACACTGAGACCATCCTACAAATGAAAGATGGGAAGGGATAAAATGCATCCACCCTTTTTCTCACCACACTTTCCCCTTCCCTCTATTCCATACCCCCATGATCCTTCTCTCCCCCCTTAGATGCAGTGGTCAACTAGTAAAGCCAAACTTTAATTGCTCTCTGCTAGTCTCAGCAGTCTTGCACAAGTTCTGAAATTGCTTATACAGTACCTGCTCAGTCTCCATGAAGCCCCCATCACAGAGCAATCTGCTTCAGTTCCTTAGTAATCCCTTTATGGCAGAGAACTCCATTACCCAGGGACCGCCTCTCGAATTAAGAAGCCCTATGGATTTAGAGAGAGGAGGGGGAGGATTCACACACTCTTGAAAGCATAATTAACTGGCAGCTCCTCTTTTTGTCTTTTTTTTTCCTTTCGCTGATTTCATTCTGATTTTAAAAGAATATTAATGGGGATCTCATCAGAAAGACACAGCTTTGAATTTAAAACAACTAAATTGATTTGAGGCTAGGGTTGTGGTCCAGATGTGAGACTCCATCAGTTTAGGGAGAACCCAGATGGGAAAGTCTTTCCTGCCCATCCATGTAGATCTGTTTTTGATCTATAAATAGTCTTAGGAAATTGCCTGGGAACTTGACAGGTAAAGCGCCTAGCCCTCAGTTACAAACCCAATATGTGTCAAAGGAGGGAACAGCATCAACAACAGTAACAAGAACCTCTTTTGAGTATGTCCACAATTATTCTTTTCATTATGACTATCTAGGTGAATAATCATTGATGAATTTCTATATATCTAGCTTTAGTTTTTTTTTCTAGATTCCTCTCTGTCTCCTTTTCCTTCCCTAGAAATCAGAATTAGTATCATGTATTTTTGATGTGATGCTTTAAAACAGAATTTCCCTATCCTTCCAGTCCACAGAACATGAAAATGTAAGAAATTCCATGACTCAAACCCACTCTTCTGAGCCCAGTTCTGCCTGCAGCAGAAAAGGGGTGTTTTGCTTAAATTTCCTAATTGTCTTAGTATTACACTGTGGATTGGTCAATTATTTATTAATTGAGCTAAGTCTCTCTGGAGGCTTTTTGACATTTTTAACCCATCCAACCTTTGCAGGGTAATGAGATATCATTGCAAATTGTTATTTGGATGTCAGTGGAAATCATGGGGTGAGAAATGAAAAATAGGCCTTCATAAGTCAGTACCAAATGACCAGAGTGGGTTAATGCAACAATAAATAAATAAATAAATAAATAAGATTGCTTTCTTCTGTGGATCTCAGAGCACTTATAGTAAGGCATCTTGTTGAGGCTCACAGCATGGATGGAAAAGGGAAAGTAAACATTCTAAGGTTCAAGAGGAGGTATATTGGGAAGAAAAATGACTTTTGAGGTCAAACCAAAAAAAAAATCATTAAATCAGCATTTGAAAGGACTTCAGAGTTGAGTTTAATACATTCTTGAACAGGAACGTCCCCTAAAACTTTCTTGGTAAGTTTTCATCCAGTTTAAAAACTTCAGGATGGGGAACCCACTAATTCCCAAGGTGGAAACTCCATTTAGGGATAGTTCTAATTGTTAGGAAGTTATAAAGCAAAATCTGCCTTTACAATTTTTATCCATTGTTCCTACTATTTTCCCCTTTAGAACAAATTTAATTTCTCTCCCATGTGACACCCTATCAAATTCTTAAAAATGACTATCATGTTTCTTCTGAGTCTTCTTTTTTCTAGGTTGAACATTTCAAGCCTGTTAAACTGATCTTCATTTGGTGTGATCTCAAGGACTTTCACTATCCTGGTGCCTCTGTGAAAACTTCCCAGTTTAATGATAGTCACAAAATATGGTACGCAAAACTGAACATAATATTCCAAATGTAGTTTGGACAGTGTGGAGAATGATGGGAACAATCCCTCACTGGTCCTGGATATTGGGTTTTGCAATGTAGCCTAAAATTCATTAAGCTTTTTTATGTGGCTTGAAGTACACGAAAACTCTTAGTTTTTTTTTTTCAAACAAGCTAACATCTAGTCATATCTTCCCTTCCACCACCATCACTGCTTGCTTGTGAAATTGATTTTTTTAAAAATTGAGTTGTACTAATTTTTTTAAAGCAAAGTCTTTCCAGATTTTTTCCATCCCTTTGTTGTTCAGACCCTTTCAGTTCATTATTATTCTTTTTGTTATATTGCTAAACTGGGAGGCTAGATAGGTTTCTAAAATGCATTTTTCATGTACGTTGTTATATATGTGTTTATATATACATACATATGAAATATACACATATACTTCAATACTTTAACAGATTCATTATTTCTACAACTGTAGGGCACAATTCTTCCATGAAGTTAATGGATAATTATAAAATTAATATTATATTATAATAAAGATGAAAATCATCACCAGGTAACCAACATTCTGGCCCTATGCTTTTCAGTCTGTTTCCAGGTATATGCTTTAATACAGAGAATGATTTCTGCTAAGACAGTATTTGAGAATCCAAGGTCACATCTACATCATGATGAGACATTAAATGAAGAGAATTTTAAATGGAATGCTAGACAAAGACAGACAGATGGATAGCTCAAGCACTCAAAAAGATCTGTGATGTCACTGATGTGAAAATTAACTCTGATGATGTGGGCCATAGCTCAGCCCTGACTGTCTACCCTGTGCTAGCTGTGTTCCATTCCATTAGTTTATTATTACTGTAATGTCCTTCCATTAATTTACATAGGGGTTCCTAACATCAATTGGAGTGTGGGGGAGAGTGGGGCATACTTATATATGCATAAGCCTAAAACACTTAATGTAGGACAAATAATATATTTTCACTTTATTTAAGGAATTATAAGGAATTTTAAAATAATCCAGTATATTTTTATTTCCCTCCCCAAATGTATAAAATTATCTGAAAATTAGCCATGAAATGATAGCTACTTAAAATGTAAATATAAGTAATTCTTTGATAATTCTTAGACCTAGAGAGCCAATTACTAATATAAGTAAAGATGATTTTTTTTCCTCTGAAATTGACCAAAATTTTAAATGTGAGAAGGATTTCTGGGAAGAAATGAGTCATTTTATGTTTTTTCCCCATCATCCCATCATACTTACTGTCTTGCCAAACAAAGGAATTTTCATCAGGTATTTTTTGAATATCTAAGAAACACACTTCATATTCCTTGGATTAGAGATTATTACATTATTGTGCTTATGAAGAACTTGTACTTCCACTAATTCCCCTTCCCCCAACAAATAAAAATAAATCTAAATTTGCTGATGGAATTTCTGGGTTTTAATTTACAAATATTTAATTTGTCCCTCTTAAATTTAAAGCCCAATCCTAGGAGTGCTGCTTTATTTGATTTTGTTTCTACTTCTAGGAGATCAGAATTCAAGCGATGCTTTGTTGATAGAACTTTTATGATAAAATTGAGTATCTCTTTAGAATATAATTGTATTAAAACATGTAATTGCTTTTAACAGGAAAACCACAACAACAACACAACAACATTTCCAGATCAAAATTGTCTGAGTGTAGCTGGATATCCTGATTGACACCTGGGGGTGTCAGTGAGTCAACTTGTGTCAGCATTGTGTTCAGCACTACATGATTGGAGACATGAATTTTGTGACTAACAATAACAGGGCTCCATCATTTTTGTTATTTGGATGTGCTAGGCTATTTCTATGGCTCTGTTGAGACTATACTAAAAGGAACCAAATGCACAATATTTTCCAGTCATTTAAAATAGATACTTTAACTCTGTGCTTCCACATGGAGCAAAATTAACATTTTCATTGAACTGATGTGACCAGAAAAAGGAGATGAAGTGGGCACAGAAAGAATTACCAGGGGGCTTTAATTGAAGGTCAGATGAGTACTTATGTAGTATATTGGAGAGGAGATTCTTTTCAGGAAACAGAACAAGTGGCCTTTGAGATCATTTCCAAATTCTGAAATTTGGTAATTTATTACTTATTTTGCAAAATAGAAAAAAATTTCCTCCCTCCCTCTCTCCCTTTTCCCTCCCTCTTTTCCTTCCCTCCTTCCCTCCTTCCTTCCCTCCTTCCCTCCTTCTTTCCCTCCTTCCTTCCTTCCTTCCCTCCTTCCCTCCTTCCTTCCCTCCTTCCCTCCTTCCTTCCTTCCTTCCCTCCTTCCCTCTTTCCTTGCTTCCTTCCTTCCTTCCTTCCTTCCTTCCTTCCTTCCTTCCTTCCTTCCTTCCTACCTTCCTTCCTTCCTTCCTTCCTTTCCTTCCTTTCCTTCCTTCCTTCCTTTCTCCAAATATGTGAAAGATACCAATTACAGGAGATACAAAAAGAAGCCAGTCCCAGTCCCTTCTATTGATTTTTTTAGAGGCAATTAGGTTGAGTGGCTTGCCCAAGCAAGGTAGGTGTATGGAGCCTGATTTTTAACTCGTGTTCCCCTGAACCCAGGACTAGTGCTCTATCTACTAGACTGTGGTGGAATTTTGTTGGGCATAAAGGAAGGGAGCAAAATAATTAAAATGTGGAAGCTGCCATTGGACCTATACACAGTCACCAAATCAGACACAGGATAATTGAAACATTTTCTTCATTAGGTGGGAAGCAAGTGCTTGGATGAGGTAAAATGGGGGGAAATGACTTTAATGGTCTAATCATTTTCTGAAATGATGCAAATCACCTATTGCTCATTACTCACGGGAGGACCCTCAACTTCCTTCCGTTGTTGTCTGTCAGGTTCATTTCAGGCCCACAGCATCATGGAAAGGTACTCTGTAGCATCTGAGTGCCCTGGACAATAATATGTGTAAACATTAAACAACAGATTCTGATGCACTTTTTGTGACCCAAATATAAAGATAGATTTTTCTTTGACATTCATGTTCCATATAGCAAGAATTAGCTCTCATCAAAAGACTCAGCATCTCTGAACCTCTTGAACTTCCAGCCTGGACATGACTATTTTGTGATCAATGCTCATTTACCTAAGATCAGAAAAAAAAAAAAAACTACATACAAAAGATGCATCTTAAAAGTGAGACAGAACATGGGTTCTAATGTTCAGGGCCCATGGGAACCTTTACTATTCCCCACTTCCTAGGAAGGTGAGGATTCCAGATGGAAGAGCAAAGTAAAAGAGAGCTAGAAGCAGAATAAATCCCTTAAAAATTCTAAGCTAATCATTCCTCCTGGGTTAGTGGCCAGTCCTGTCTGATGCATCCCTGCTCCGATGATCCCCAGGATAGCAGATAAAAAGACTGCCTGGAGTCAGCTGCATTGTCCCAGACTGGCAAGATCAGCATCAGATTTATGCCCATGATTCTACAGAAGTGACTAGGACGACAGTTGTTGTTTCCATAGGCTCCTTCCGTGGGTGCTCCTTGGGTACTTTAACCGGCACTGCAAAGTGAAGGCTTAAGTTTTATCCTTTCATTATTTCATCCTTCATAATGTTCTTCTCTGGTTTGTGGGAGACCCTAGCTTCTCTAAGGCTATGTCAGCAAAGCACCAGCTCTTGGAGTCATACCAAGTTTGAAAGACTTGAAGTACAAAAGTCATCCAAGGACCAGTTGAAGCAAATTCAGAAAGAATTGTCCTTTTCAGACAATTGGTCACAGCCGTTCTTGAAACCATTAAAGTGTAAGTAGGTTTTCACCTTCATTGTGTACATTCTATCCACTGATACAGATCTCACCCCATCTATACCTTTGTAGGTATCCATCATGATGAAATCACAGATGCTTACAGTATCATTCATTCTTGCAAAAAGTACTTTCTATGTGATTAGCACTGTATTAGATTTTGGAAATGATGCAAAGTAAATGTGATCATGACCCATGAAAAGACTGCAATTTAGTCAAAGAATAAGACATGCACATATAAAACATCTAGCAAACAACAGGCAGGCCTTATGCATGCATTCAGATAGTGTTAAGTCAAAATTATGTAAGCTGAATCTGGTTTTAGCATAGAAACAGGAGCAAGCAATGGTGGGGTTCCAGCATGGGAAAGCAGCCTTCTGCTTATGAATTTCCCTTAGGGAAGAGCCTATTTATCAAAATCCTCAGCAAGAAGGCACAAGATACCTGTCCAGGTAAGGAACAAAAATCCAAAAGGAAAGCAGAAAATGCTAAAAGGAGGGTCTTGATGAAAATGAGGAGGAAGTGGAAGAAAAAGAAAAGCCCTTCCGGAGCTGCTATTATAGCAATAGATGCCTAATCTATGCTGAATATAATGATTGTTTCTTTTTACCATTTTACCATACTTTGGACAGTATCCAGATTAAGCTTAACAAATGAAGGCCCATAAAACCAGCAAAGGATTTTGTTTTCTTCATTTTTTCTACCTCTATCCTTCCACTGCTCAGAAATTCACAGTGACTTCCCGCTGTCCATCTGAATCCATCTCAACTCAGCAGCCTACAATCAAACTTTCTCCCACCTACCTTGCTGATTGCACCTGGTCTGGCCCTCTTCCCCAATAGGAACAGGGTCATTCTGGGGAGATAACAGTGAGTCTCATACTGAGTTCAAATTCTATCTCTGACTTAATTAAATGGCTAACAATGAGCAAATTACCTTAATCTCTTGAACCTGCTTCCACCTCACAAAATGGGGATAACAATAATATGTGTATTATCTACCTCAGGATTGTTGTGAGATCAAATAAAATAATGTGTGATTAGAATTTAGAAAACTTTGTGGAGCTATGTAAATATTAGCTGTTATTATTGATGACTTCCAATGAAATTTTACTTGAATGTGTTTATATTTATGGTACTCAATCCATTACCAGCACCAAGAAACTCCTAAATGAACTTATGTAGTCAAAATAGGTTAGCATAGTGCAGTGAAAGATTTGAAGTCAGAAGATTTCATCCAAATCCAACTCTCCCACTTGATACTTGGATGATATTGGAGAAATCATTTAAATTCACTGATCCTTGCAACCTAACCTTCCCCTCCAACCTTTCCTGTGTAACTTATTTTTTCACCCTCTTCCTCAGGCCCTAGTAGCAGGATACATCCCTTCTCTAAGGATTCTGGGATTTAAGCAATATAAGAGTATATGTGTAAAACTAAACAGAGTGAATGAATGAATGAAGGGGACACAAACTGAAAAATCAAGACAGCCCCCCGACTCTTAAGAGGTATGGCAGAACAGAGCAAATTAAAGACAGGGAGGTGATGAAAATGACATAGGGCCAAGACAAAAGGACCTATGAAAATAATCAGACTGATTTATCTGTGTGCTTCATCAATTGAAGGCATTTTTAAAGAAGATGCTTTTGTTGTTGCTATTGCTCTAGTATTAGCTTCATAGGAGGAAGGACACAACCCCTGTGGAAGGGAACAATATTCACTTAAATATCTAAGTTTTGTTGTGTTCCTTCTAAAAGCCAATGCCTTTATTTTACAGTCACGCAATACAATCTCCTGGAATCCTTGTAAACAACTGATGGGAAAAACTGTGAACTGCACAGGGAGTCGGTTATCATAATTCACAGTGCAGGGCTTGAGGCTGAGATGGCAAGGCTGGATTTTGTCACAGCGGGTGTCTATTGAGCCCTCTGCACCTTGGGGCCTGGATGCCATTCAAACCAAAGTTTCATGCCTGAAACCACCAGATGAGGAGAGATGATGGAGAAATCAGGGCAAATAAGGGCCAAGCTCAGTGATTTTAAAGAAAGATATATGTATCTTGCATAATGTCAGGGCACAAGCAAGGTAAATCTTTGAGTGTGGCAGCTCCAGGCTGTTGGATAACCAAGAGCTGGAGCAACAACTCCCGGTCTAGCCACAGGCAGATCTACAAAGAGTAAAAAGAAAGAGGCAAAATAAATATACCTCCCTCAGTTTCTTGAAGAAGTCATTGAGTGATCTTTAACTTCAATCCAAATATTTCCATGAAGGTGCCTCTCTAAATTCACTCAGGGAATTAGTTGGTTTATTCCCCTTGATTTATTGAGACAAAAATAAAGCAGAAATTATGAAGAAGATGGATGTTTTGTATAGTATCTATGATAATGTGGAGATAGATGGAGGGGCAGAGAATGTGACTCAATCAATATTCAATTGTGTTAGATGGTGTGTGTGTGTGTGTGTGTGTGTGTGTGTGTGTATGTAATAACCCATGCTTTTATGACAAATTCACCTGGTCACAGAGTCCTTTGGAAATAGGATACATATTTCTTTTTTTTTTGAAACTTTTCTTCTTTTTTATTAAAGCTTTTTGTTTTCAAAACATATGCATAGATAATTTTCAACATTCACCCTTGCAAAATCTTGCATCCAAAATTTTTTCCTCTCCAGCAAATATTAAATGTGTGCAATTCTTCTATATATATTTCTACAATTATCATATTACACAAGAAAAATTATATCAAAAAGGAAAAAAATGAGAAAGAAAACAAAATGCAAGCAAACCACAACAAAAAGAGTGAAAATACTATGTTGTGATCCACACTCAGTTTCCACGATCTTCTCTCTGGGTGTAGATGGCTCTTTTCATCATAAGGTCATTGGAACTAGCCTGAATCATTTCATTGTTGAAAAGAATCACGTCCATTAGAATTGATCATTATATAATCTTGCTGTTGCTGTGTATGATGATCTCTTGGTTCTACTCACTTTACTTAGCATCAGTTCATGTAAGTCTTTGCAGGTCTCTCTGAAATCATCCTGCTGATCATTTTTTTTTTAAATTTTATTTTATTTGCATAACATATGTGTGGGTAATTCTTCAACAATAACCCTTACATAGCTTTCCGTTACAAATTTTTCCCCCCAACTTCCCCACCCCTTCCCTAGATGGCAGGATATCCACTACATGTTAATTATGTTAAAATATTGGCAAATCGAATATATGTATACATATTTCCAAACTTATCATTGTTGTGCAAGAAAAATCTTATCTACACAAACAATATATCAGATAAAGGAAACACAATGTAAGCAAACATCAATCAAGGAGTATGAGAATGTTATGTTGTGGTCCACATTTTGCATCCCTCTCTCTGGGTGTATATGGCTTTCTTCAGTGAACAATTGGAGGTGGTTTGAAACATATCATTGTTGAAGAGAGCCATGTCCATCAGAATTAATTGTCATATAGTACTGTTGTTGCCGTGTATAATGATCTCCTGGTTCTGCTCATTTCACTCAGCATCAGTTCATGTAAGTCTCTCCAGGCCTCTCTGAAATCATCTTGCTGGTCATTTCTTACAGAACAATAATATTAGGATACATATTTCAATGAAAGAATTCCATTCTAAGCCCTCCTGCAAAGGCCTCTGTGCTGGGCACTAAGAAAATTCACCTGGGAGGTTTAAATTTCAGATGCACCAGAGAATGACACAGAAGATTCCCCTGACTGAAATAGATTATGTGTCACACAAGCTAAAATTAATCTACTAAGGTATTTTGCCATTTCCTCTTTTAGGACATATTTAAGGTAGGAAACAAAAAATAATGAGAATCTGTTGCTTAATTTTCACGTGTTATTGTGCAGCTCACTCAGAACCTAGATACTTTCCCATGATGCTGTAGGCCTGAGACCAACATGACACAGACAACAGTGGAAGGAAGCTGAGTGTCTTCCTGTGATCTCAAAGTCCCAAGACATATAAGTGATACAAAGAAGAAGGGTTTTCTGGATTTTATGCGCACATAAGAAGAGTGGTGACAACTTAGAGATATAGCTAGTGAGTTTCTGAGGCCAGATTTGAACGAATATTTTCTTGACTTCTGACCCAATGCTCTATCCATGATACTATCTAGCTGAAAGATTTTCAAAATGTAAAATTTTCCAAAATGTAAAATATCCTTTAAGTTCCCATATAGCACATTTTGGGAACTGTGTTATTAAATGGTTTTATATTATGTTATATTAATATTATATTATATACATATTATATAATATACATATATATCAAATAGTTATAAATATAAATATATATTTAAATGGTTATATTAAATTATATATATATATATATATATATAAATGGTTTTGAGAACACAAAACCAGGTCTTACTGACTCCAAGTCTGTTGTCCTATTCTCTACATCAAGCTGTCACTGCAAGGAATTATTGTTTCACTGATGTTGACATGACTGTGGTACCCACAAAAGTTGTAAATAACTTGGAGACATTACTAATGAGTAATATGAGTTTTCTTGACATATAACTACTCCCTGACAAGTGGGCTCTGATGCAAGTTCCTTTGTTCACTCTTTTAAAAAGTCAATTCTATGTTATGGAATATTATGGTTCCATAAAAAAACAGTCAGCAGAATGATTTTAGAAAGGCCTGGAGAGACCTATATGAACTGATGCTGAGTGAAATGAGCAGAACCAGGAGATTATTGTACCTGGCAAAAGCAAGATTTTGGATGATCAGCTCTGATGGTTGTGGCTCTTTTCAACGCTGAGGTGATTCAGGCCAGTTCCAATGGTCTTGTGATGGAGAGAGCCCTCTGCACTCAGAGAGAACTGTGGGACTGAATGCAGATCACAACATAGTATTTTCACTTTTTGTTGTTTGCTTGCTTTTTGTTTTCTTTCTCACTTTCTTTCCTTTTTGATCTCATTTTCTTGTGCAGCATGATAATTATGGAAATGTGTATAGAAGAATTGAACATGTTTAACATATGGGATCACTTGCTGTCTGGGGAGGGGATGGGTTGAAGGAAGGGAAAATTTTTGGAACACAAGGGTTAATTTTGAAAGTAATCTATGCATATATTTTGAAAATTAAAAAAAACTTTAATAAAAATAAGTCAATTCTATGCTGAAAGTTTTTGTGAGCCTACAGCATTTGAAAATACTGGGTGAATGAAGGACATGGCCCACAGAAGCAAGAACAAGTTAAATTCAGACATCCTCCAAATTTCCAGGGATAGGGGCAGATCAAACCATGAAGATGATATTTAAGAGCTGTCTCCAACACTGACTCCAGTTCATGTGAACATATGTGAGCCATAGATTTTATATATAAAACTCTTGCTTCTCAGAATACTCCCAAATTCTAGAGAGTTAAGATTAAAACATCCCCCTACAGCCCACCCCTACAATCTCCCACTATTTTCCTGATCACAGTTGAAACAAAAGGATACTCCAAGCTTTGGGGTTAATGCCCAGTGCCAGCTTTCTGCTTACTGCTCACTAGTGGGAATTCTTTGTCTTCTTTCATTTCAGGGATTCAGAAACAGTCTCTTGCTCTCCAGAGCCTAACAAACACTTCATTTCTTTCCTGAATAAAATAATTGAACAGGAGGCTTAGCATTGAAAATGAGAAGGGGCACAAGGTAATCAAAATCCTACTGCCTCTGACTGAGTAGGACCAAATGGGAGTCACCTTGATGTCTGTGAACAGCATCCAGAGGGCACGCTCAGGGTCATTTACTTTATGGTACTTGATGGTAAAGGGCAGTTAAAGAAATTTCCTCAGGCCTAGGGTCTGAAGCACTCCTTCAAGCCTGGGCCTAAATGCAGAACTTCTTTCCAGCTGTGACCCAGAAGACTCCTTTGGATTGGGTTTCTGAGAGCTTAGTTTCAGAAACATCCCTGATTATCATCACCAATAAGCTTTTAGTATCCACAAAACGCCAGACACCGAATGAGGTGCTAGACAGAAAATCCAGACAAAATAGGCTGCTTGCTCTCAAGTTGCTTATGTTCTACTACCTAAAGTTAAATAAAATTTATCAGACATTTCTTGTTGGCCAATTATGTGTGTCCATTATGGGCAAGGCATAGTGCTGGGCACCAGGCTTCACATTGCCCCCCTTATAATCCTGTCTTTTTGTGTTAATTTTAATTTGGAATGGGGCAGAATCCAGCTGCGACCAGTGCTCAGCCAAGCCTGTAAAATAATTTATGAGCATTTTTAGACAGCAAACTGCCATTTTTCCAGGCATATATATTCCCATCCTTTGAATTATCTTCTATTTTTCTTCATGAGAAAAATCTGTTTCTGATTCTTTTCTGCTCAGCTGAGCAGATTTTTCTTTTTAAAGAGCATATTTGGCTTCTCAGAACACTACCACCACACTGGTTTATAAAAAAAAACTCTTGTCTCTGAGGAGATAATATTGTAATGTTTTATTACTTATATGTGTGTAGGTATATATGAACATACATATATAGAACATAAAGATATACATACATGATAAAAGTATATGTCATGCACAATTATATATGAAAACATTCATATATATGTATGTGATCTATGTCATATATGTATATATACATGTATATGAATATATATCTATGTCTATGTATTTATCTATAGAAATTTCTGTCAACATCTGTCTCTTACTCTGTCTCTCTGTCTCTTTTTCTGTCTCTGTCTCTCTGTCTCTTTTTCTGTCTCTGTCTCTCTGTCTCTGTCTTTCCATCTCTTTCCTTACATTTTTTCTCCTCTGTTAGAATGAGAGCACCTTGAGGACAGGAATAGGAACAGGATTTTTGCCCTGTGGCTTATGTAGGGAAGAACTTAAATTCTTGTTACTAACTCCTAGAGCTCAATTCCAGGCTAAGCAACTTGAGAGCAATGATCACAAGTTCTATTGTCTTTGCCTCTATTTTTTTATCCCTCCAAGTACCATCAACATTGCATAAGTTCACAAAGGATGCAGAATCTATAGTGATGAATGACAGGAAAATTCCTGTAGAAATGGCTAAATTTGACTTTACTGTCACCATCATCTAACTCAAAACATTCACTCTTCAGACATTTTTTTTGAATACCTCCTATGTGCAAGATGCTGTAATGAATTTTAGTTCTTTCTTAGTAATAGATTTGAAAGCCAAGGACTATTATTGGTTGTGTGTGTGTGTGTGTGTGTGTGTGTGTGTGTGTGTGCGTGTGTGTGCTAGAGAGAGCAAGAGAAGATAAGAAAGAAAAGAGATACTGAATAATTAACAAAGTTTGAAAATACCGGAATACAGTGGATACAAACATACTTTAGGGCTGGCCTTGTATAAAGTCTTTTGAAACCTATCTTCAGGATATAAGTAAATTTAGAATTTTTTTTCTTTCTTGTCCATGACCTCTTTTTTTCTCACTGATGTATCATTTACCCGCAAAAAAGAAAGACAACTATGGCTAGCTATTGGAATGTCCCATTCTTCAATTCAATTATCATTTGGAACAATATGCTATCAGTTCCAGTTTGAATTAATTGAAAAGCTTCATTGATGTTTAGGAGAACTGAAAATTCTATTTTAATTTTATTTTAGCTTTTCTAAATAGGTATTTTCTTAAACTCTTCAGAGATTGGGAAATATGACTGATAATACTGATTTTCTACAATCAAAATTAAATGGACAATAAATTTTTTTCAGGCAGATCTAAATAGCCAAGGACACAAAAAGTGAATTTGAGAGAAAACTAAATGAATTGACTGGATGGCTTGTATTTATAATCCAAATGCTTTTTTCAGATGCACATACTATTTTTTCCTTTGTTTTTGCCCTTCCCATCCTACTTTTGGGCTGCTTATTTGATACGAAAACTGGGCCATTCCCTTTCTGTTGACCCTGTTCCTTTATATAACCCAGTCTGTCAGCTAGTCAATAGACATTTATTAAGTACTAACAGTATACCAGATACTTTCTGGGGATACAAATGTGAAAAAGAATGACAGTTTCTGTCATCAAGCAACTTACAATTAAATGAGGGGAAACTACATACAAAAGGAAGCTGAAAGGGGAAGGTACCTAATAGTGGGAAAGGAAAAATCCAAAGGAGTGGCTGGTAGGTGATGAAGAGAAACCTGGCCTTTGGGGGCTTTGCCCTCCAATTCTTATTGCTCATCTAGCTTCCCAAGATTTTCATCACTGTATAATCTGACCTGTATGTCATAATATCAGACATGAGCAGGAACTGAAAGTCCTCTAACAAAATGGACATTTTCCATAATTTTTTCCATAATCCCCTTCACAAAAAACAATCCAACTTCTGTTTAAAAATATCTAGTGATTCATTTTTTTTGATAGCTTTGTTGGTTAGGGACTTTCTCGTTTATTCCAGTCAAAATATGTCTCAGCAACTTGTATCCAATACTCCTGAATTTTCTCTTTGGAAGAAATTAAATATGCTAATATCTATCCTACATGATAGGCCTTCAAATATTTGAAGATACCTGTCCCCAATCTCAGTTTAGCCCCACTCCCCTCACAATCCATCCCTTCTTCTCCAGACTAGTCTTAGTTCCTTCAAAAGTCTTTAATTGACGCATAACTTTCTGTGTTCTAACCTGCCTAGTTAGCATTACTTAAAAATGCTTCATTTACAAAGTCCTTTCTAAAAAGAGTTGTCCAGGACAATACTCCAAATTTATTCTCATTTGAACAGCGGGACCATCACTTCTCTCACACAGCTTAAAATTAAATTAGCATTTTTGTTTATGCTGTCATGCTATTATTTCTTATTCAACTTGTAGCCTACTAAAATATATAGATCTTAAAAAGAACTAGTATACCATGTTGTACAGATCATGCTCTATATTCATGTGATTTTTTTGAACACTTCACATTTGAACTTTGAACTTCACATTTATCCCTATTACATTTAATCTTATTAGATTTAGGTTCTCATTCCAGCCTGTCGAGATTGATTGGATCCTGATTCTCATCCATCATATTAATTTTCCCTCCATGCTCTGTGTACATTGGATAAAAGTACAATTTATTCAGAACCATCACCAATTTAAACAAAGCAATGCTCCCCGTGGACAGAATTTAGAGGGGGATAAATTGGTTCAAGTATGGAGAGGGAAGAGCTATAGATTATCCACTAGAGGGGATAAAACAAGAGGCAGAGAGTCACCCATATTTTTTGCCTTCTCTGTTTTCCTTTGTCACTCCTGCCTATCCCTCTCTCATCCCCCAATATTTGAGGGAAGTCAGAATCAGACATCATTTCTTCCTGCATCTCTTCCTGTTTATGGCTCCAACTCCCTGACTATTTCCCATTTGAGTTGAGAGCAAAAGAAATTATGAGCTAGAGAGCTGGACAATGTTGATTCCTTAAATAGTGGTGGTGGCATCCCTCAGAAGCCTAAGAGAAGAACTGTGACCTTCCACTTAATTTGTGGAATGGCCATCTATATCCTGCACCCTAGCTATAAGTGTCATTCAAAACTTCACTCTGGAGTCCTTTTCTTTTCTCCTCTCTATGTCCTATCATTAGATCTTATGGGCTAAATTATTATTTTCCATGTTGATTACCATATCAATTAATCCAGTCTTAGTATAACTTTTAAGCTTGAATCCTGGATCAAGTGTTCATTGGAAATCTCCATCTTGATCTGGATGACATATAGACATCTCAAATTCAATAGATATACCATAAAAGTATTTAATTTTGAACCTAAACCTATTCTTGAACCAAACTTCCCTAAATAGTTCTTTTAATCAAGCAACCCATAGGCATTTACTAAACACCTACTTAATGTTCCTCATCTAATATTTTCAAATTATAAGTCTTATGGAGACTATCTTTAGAAAATCTGTACATTCATGCCATCAGAGATGACTGTTTAGATTGTCATTAAGTCATTAACTTCTACTCCTTGAGTCAGGCTATTGGACCCATTTATTTCATTGTATTTTTACATAGTTCACAGTGTGAACTCTAGTGCTTAGTATGGTGCATTTAAGTGCTTTCTTCATTCCTTCCTTCCTTCCTTGTGAGTATATCCTGAAAGTCTTGATCAAATGCCAAGTATATGGATATACTATGTCTCTGGAAATAGATTAATCTGATGATAACTCTCTTACAAAGGCAAAAAGATAGTCCCTTATTTCGAGTCAAAAAAATGATGAATTGAGAGGAGCCAGTTCTTGATGAACCTGTTTTTCTTGGTTTCCCTTATATTCAATAAACATTCTTTTAATAATTTATTACATATTCATTATTGTTGTCACTTCAGTCCTGTTCAATTCTACAATACCCCATTTGGGATTTTCATGGCAAAAAAAAAAACTGGACTGGTTTGCTGTTCCTTCTCTAGCCCATTTTACAGATGAGGAAACCAAGGCAAATAGAGTGAAATGATTTTCTGAGAGTCCCACATGTCCAGATGCACATTAACATGCACTATTTTATTGGATAATAATAGCTCACATTTGTAAGTCTTTAAGTTTTCTAAATTGCTTTCTTTGCAGTGTCCCTATGAGGTAGGTTGTATAAATAGCATTATTTCCATAGCTCAAGGGACATACTGCTGAGTTTTAGAAGAATCTGATTAGAACCAGAAGATTCTGAGTCCAGATTTGAACTTAGAAAGATGAATTTTTCTAACTCCAGACCTGTCTGTGATGCCATTTAGTTACCCTCAATATATTTTATTAGCTGTTTTCCTAGTGGATTGAGCAATCTGAATAATCTTGATATTATTAATTTGCTCAGTCATTCTAGATCATTTGGTGTTCAATTATTTCAATTCTCTTTCACCTGGGCAAAAGACTCTTGGGACAGCCTACCCAACTTGGTTTTTCCTACCACCACTTCTCCCCCCCTAAGTGATCACCAAAATTAATGACCAGGAAAGTGCTGCTAGTCTACATTTCCATAATTGCATGCCATCTGTTTTCTATAAAGTATTTGTAGATAAATTATTATTCGTGCTTGCTCATTTTATAACATTATTAGTTCAAGAGAAAAACTTATGAACCACACTGAAGAATGTTATGAACCCCAGATTGTATAGAGAATCACTGGTCTCATTTTATCACCATGGTGCTTTGGTTCTGACGCTAGCTTTGTGCCCTTAATGGCCAGTTACTTAAACTCCCTAAACTTTGGTTTCCCCATATGTAAATAGAGATAACAACACATATACTATCTACCTCGTAATTACTTATAACTGAATCACAAAAATTAGATCTTTGTCTCTTTAGGTTAGGCCATTAAATCAGGGTGTTTAAAAATTAGCCTCAGAAATTTTTAATCGTATATTGGAGAGAACAGCAGATTAGAAATCAGGAGACTTGCATTGCTAATCAGGTTCTTCTAAAACTCAGCAGTATGTCTCTTAAGTTTTTCTGTACCACACTTTTCTCATCTACCAAATGGAGATAATGCTATTTATACAGCCTTCTTCACAGGGACATTGTAAAGAAAACACTTTATAAAACTTAAAGTACTTATAAATGTGAACTGTTACTATCCAATAAAAAAGTGCATGTGAACGTGCTTTGAAAAGAGTAAGACATTGTACAAACAATCAACACTCTTTCCATATTGCCAGGGAATGATTGGCCATTCAGATGAGTCATAAGATAATGTAGAAAGAATGTTGATAGAACCAGAACTTGACATGAGTCCAGCTCTCTTTAACTGAAACCTGACCAAGGGGAATTGATTTGGAATAATTCACTGGGGAGACTGAACCGAGGAAAACAAATCAAAAAGCAGTGGGGGAAGGGGAATAGCATTAGTAATAAGATTAACAAATAAGAATAAAATTAATCCTCGTGATAGTAATTATGCAGGTATCCAAGAAAGATTTTTTTTCATTACTTGGGTTTCTTTGGTTAAAAGAAAATTCTCTCTTGTAAATCAATCTTCTAAAATTATTCCTGTATCCAAGAAGAAGCATCAAAGACATCATCAAGGACATATAAGACCATAAAAGAATGTGAAATGATAGACAGCCAAAATACTTTGGTTTGCCCGAGGTAGCAAGGGAAGCAGAGAAGGGCTTTTAGCACACTGGATTTGTCAAAAGAGATGTCATGGAAAGCACTTTGTAAACTTTAAGAGCAATATATAAATGTCAGTTATTAATTAATTAACCTTCTATGGAGGATTTATGGAGAAATGCAAAAAAATTAATTTCATAGGCTGAGAATCAGTGAAGAGGTTATGCACTATATGAGCATAGTGAGGAACCACTGTGATGAAACCATGAAACATCAGGGAAATTACAAAGAAAGGTAAGGGGATGAAGAATAAGGACCAAAGGTCAAGGACACTTCTACTTAGGAGGTAAGACCCAAGGCAATAATCTGACATGTTTCGGTTATTTGATGACAACTAGCATTGGTCTAAATTTTTTTCTGTTAATATTATTCCATGATTTGATGGATCTGGAGTCTCACTGATGCAGGGATCCCCTTCAATTCAATTCAATAAAAATTCATTAAGTGTATTCTATGTACTACATACTGTGATAGGTATTGTTGGCATCATGCTAGGCAACAATAAATGAATGAATGAAAAAAATGTTCATTAAGTATTTACTACATGTCAATAGTTGTGCCAAATGTTGGGGATACAAATATAATTATCTCTCTCTCTCTCTCTCTCTCTCTCTCTCTCTCTCTCTCTCTCTCT
>JAJPUD010002114.1:120411-147275 GCA_023553655.1 Myrmecobius fasciatus | reverse complement strand
TCTCTCTCTCTCTCTCTCTCTCTCTCTCTCTCTCTCTCTCTCTCTCTCTCTCTCTATCTATCAAACAGTCCTTGTCCTAATCAGCTTACATTCTAAGGAGACAATATATCTAGGGGAATAGATACTCCAGAATACATCAGAAAGGGTGTTTTGGTCTGAAAAATCATAGAAATGGTGAATGGAACAATTGGGCAATAGAATCATTGATATGAATGTGAATTTTGTTGAAGCTCTTGAGGCAAGAGGTGGAAATTAAGGGGGTGGGATTATTCTCATTGCAGGGTGACAGAGGAGGGAATGAGAAAGGTGAAAAAAACAGGCAGCCAGCTAGACAGAATAGCTACTTATAAATCAGGAAAGCATGACCCTAAGGTAGCAGTTATAGTTTAGTGTCTATACCAAAGACAAAAATTAAACAGCCGCTTCCCCCAGAAATATCCATCCCAGTGAGAGTCTATCTGGATAAAAATGAGTATAAGAGAATTTGAGGCAAGAGAGAACACTAACCACTGGGGGGGAGAGACAATTAGGGAAGGTTTAAAGGTGGAGATGGTACCCTTGGTGAAGCTGGAAGAGAGGAAAGATTATTAGAGGAAAAGATGAAGAGGGAATGAATTCCAGGTATGGGAGAAATTTGTGTGAATGCAAGGAAATGGGACATGGAATATTAAGTTCAGGAAGCAGCTCAAAACCGTTCCTGGCTGAAACATAGATTTCATGAAGGGGAGTATTATGCAGAAAGGCTGGCAAGGTGGATGGGAGAGAGATTTAAGAGATCTTAAATGTAGAACCAAGGCGTTTGTATTTTATTCTATAAGCAATGGGACAGACTGAAATTGTGGGGTTTTTTCTATTGGCATGGTTAAACTTGAGACTTGGGAAGTTTATTTGGCAAGCTTGGTGGAGGATAAATTGGAAAGAGAAGAGACTTGAAGCAAGGAGACCAATTAGGAAACTGTACCCATGATCAGGCAAGAGATGATGTGAGAGAAGAATAAAGAATGACTTCAAGTCAACAAACCTGAGTAACTTGGAAAATAGCAATGCTTTCAGTCATCTCACTGAATGAAACTCTTATTTCTTTATTTCTAGAAATCCTCCATAGAAGAACTACCCATTGTATTCAAAACCAATTTCTGGTTGTTTTAAGATTTTTAAGATTTTTAGGGCAATTCTCAGGTTATCTATCCATCATTCCTTCACTTTCTTTTTAAAAATTAATGATTTTTTAAAATGTGTGGAGTAAAACAAAATTTTTCATAACATAGTACAGTAAAAAAGATGATTGTACATGAAAGCACAAATTCACTATGTACAACTTGTTGTTCCTTTTAAATATACAACAAAGTTATCATGTGAATTGTTTTCCCCTCTTTATGCTCCCTTTCCATCCCATCTCAGAAATGACTGTCATTAGACAGAACTGGCCCCCTGGCTTTTCCCCTTTTTGATTAGTTTTCTTCAGTTCTTGTATACAAAATGTTCTTGGTTATAGCCTGCTGATATCTGCCAAATATATCTTCCCACTGCTAAGTGGCACAGTGGACTTGGGGTCAGAAAGACCCCTGTCCCTGGAGGGACATGATGTCATCTAATTGCCTAGAGATTGAAGGACCTGGGAAAATCACTTAGCCTCAGTTTCCTCATCTGCAAAAGTAGGGATAATATATTCAGCTCATGGGGCTGTCATGAGAATAAAGTGAGATAACATATATTAAACCCTTTGAAAACCTTAGAGTATTATACAAATTGTAGCTATTACTATGATTCTGATTGCTATTAACCTTTTAGATTCTTGTTATTTTAGTTCCCCTAAGATCTTAACGTTCCATTATTCACAGCCATATATCATCACTTCAAAAACAAGAATAAAGCTAGGGATGGGAATTTGAACTGTAATTTCATTGTTACAGAGAACTCCCAAATGTTGAAAGTTCTATAGGTGCAGGTTGTTACCTTCTTTGAAACTCATGACCTTGCTTGCCTCCTGGAACCCTATGAAGTTAAATAACTTGCCCAGGCTCACATAGCTAATAGGCTTTAGAGATGGTATCTGAACCCAGATCTCCCTGATTTCAGAAACAACTGGGCTTTTGCATTTAATAACTTGATAGTAATGAAAACATTGCGGTTTCCTTTACAAAATCTAGCCTGATCTTCTGTAATTCTACTTCATTTCACTATCCAATATGCATTACACTATTCATGTACATGTCTGAGTTATTAGGTACATAAAAGCATTAAATGCCCATCTGATTATGTAGCATAATCTGCACATGCATTTTTTTTGTCCCCTTGGTTTTTCTTGTGAGATTGACTAGGTCAATCTCTCTTAAGTAGCTGCAGATCTCATGCAAAGATCCTACAATGTTTGATAAAATTAATAAAATAGCATTTTCAAGCATTAGCAGCTAGAAAACCTCATTCTGATAGAGAATACTCCTCCAAATTGGCTTTTGTGCAGAACGTTCATCATGATACTGATGAACACCTGTAGTGAGTCTGGAAAAAAAAGTATTTGCCAGATAGACACAATTTAGCCACAAAGATGTGACATCAATACCAAATGCAGTACCACGTTGCTCCTCAAATGGATTGATTTCTATTGCCAAGACTGCGGTAGTCATTGCCCTCTGGAGGTTTTTATGACTTAAAGGAAATGGCTCTTGCTAGTTCTTTGCAGCCTGAAATTTGGATCAAATTGAATTGAATTCCACAGATATTTATTGAGTGCATTTTTCTGGGCAATGCTCTATGAATCCAAAAAGCTGTCATCTATATCAGCACCCCTAGAGGCATTTTCAAATGTGTACTTCAAGAATAAATCCCCCAAAGAGATTATGTCAAATCAAAATGTATCAATACCAAATATTTTCTAAAAGAAAAAAAAATCATGACAAGAAAACAGATTATAAACAGAGAAAAATCAATCTCAAAAGAAATAAAATTTTATTCTTTCCCCAGAGGGTAAACTTGTAAGTTTCAGAAACCTTTAAGGAACACAGAGAGGACTTTTTTTGTTTCTGTGTCTCTATGGCAATCTCATTCATTGGAAATGTCATTTCCATGGATAATATTGGGTAGAGAACTCTGAGTTGGCAGCAAGCTCCTGGTCATGAACATCACTTTTAGCTACAATATTTAGGCTGGGCCCCATGAAACTTCATACTTTTTTTTTCAGGCTCATCCTTTTTGAAGTAAAAGCAATGATTAGTGGCACTTTGGAAAGATGTACAGGTTCACTGGGGCAATAAAGCATACATATCAGTCCTAGAGTTCCTTCCTCTCAGAGAAAAAAGATTACTGCATTGAATTTAAACTTGAATTTAAACTCCTTGTGACCTCCCCTCAAAAGAATTGTTGTGATTTTTTTAGGTCCTTCACAAATGGAGAGGGATTCATCATTCATATGTTTATCTTTTATGTTAATATTGCATTATTGATATCAGTATATTGATACTGTTTAGTAGAAATATTGCTGGATTTGGAATCAAAATCTGGGTCTAAGGATTGACTTCATCAGTTATTATCTACGTGACCATGCGTCAGTCCCTTAACCTGGTACATTGTGCATTGGGGCTGGATTTAGAAGGACCTGATTTAAATGTTTAGCAGATGTGTGATCTTGGGTAGTTCACTTAATTTTTCTCAGCCTCAGTTTTTTTTTTTAATCTCTAAAATATAGATAAAAAGAGCACATCCCAGAGTTATGAGAGGATCAGATAAAACTCTTGTGTGTCAAGTTCTGTATAAGTGCTATTAGCATTATTATCTGAACTTTAGGTTCCTCATTTATAGAGTAGATTAAAAAAATTACCAACTTCCAGTGCTGACCTCTCAATGTCACTGTGACAATCAAAGCAGACAATGTATATCAAAACCTTTAGAATTTACGAAGCAATGCCTCATCCCATCTCTGATTTGCCTTGAATTTCTCAGGGTAAGGAAAGTTTTTAAAACATTTACAACTATTTAAAAAAAAGATCCAAGTAACAGTAATGGGAACATAAACATACAGGAATAGACATTTATTCATTCATTTTACTAATGAGGAAATTAAGGCAGAGACCTAAATAATTATTCAAAGGTGACTCAAAATGTAGGAGGCAAAGCTCCATTTAATTCTATAAATATCCTAGTCTAAAGATACCTTTACGCTCATGCAAGGCAATCATTCTCTTAGAGTAGTAAAGTAGCAGAGGGATAAAGGTTACTTTATTTACTGGACTAACATGTTGATGGGTAATAAGTTGAATAAGATAATAGCAAATAGACTTAATGTAATTTAATTCTGCTTATTTTACTGAGATTCTTTCAATAAGAAACAATATTGTCTGTTATTATGGAAAAAACAATTATCGGTGATGAAGAGATATTAGTTCTAGACCCAACTCTGCCACTAATTAGTATTGCGATTTTCAATGAGTTGTATTTTTTTAAACTTTTTTTATGTTGCTGGCCCTTCTATAAATCAATGGATTTAGGCCAGATCCTCTGAAAATTCTATAAAGCTCCACCATGGTGCTTAATCCAGGAAGTTGTTTTGACATGACTTACCTAAATTTTATCTAAATTTGTGTAAAATGATAGTAATTATGAGCAATGATAACAAGACAATGGAGAGCATTGTATTTGGAAACAGAGAACTTGAATTCAAGTTTTTATTGTGTTTTTTTTTATAACCTCTGTGAATTTGGGAGCGTTACTTTAACTCTTAGTCTCTTTCCTATAAATTGAAGTGATCAGATACTATTAAGTAAGTTAGACCCAATACATCTATTTATTTGTACATCTATTATCCAATAATCTCTTAAATTTTCTTCTGATTCTAGAATCTGACTTTATCCTAGGTTCTAGATTATTTAAAATGATAATAATGATAATAATAATAATTACATCATTGTAAAATGGTGTAATGTTTGCAAAATACTTTAATCTAGAGAAAAAAGTGGCAAAATACTCCAGTATCTCTGCCAAGAAAACCCCATCATTAAGGTATCATTAAGACTTGGACACAACTGAGAAACAATTGAATATGTATCTCTTTGATCCCTAGATGAGGATATGAGACATATGGTATGATTATTCCCATTTTACAGATGAATAAGCTGAGACTGGGACAGTTGGTGTCTCAGTGGATAGGCTGCACCCGGAGTAAGGAAGACTCATTTTATGAGTTCAAATCCAGCCTCTGACCCTCATTGGCTGCGTGATTCTGGGCAAGTCCTGTAACCCTATTTGCTTTGTCTCCGGACATTCCCAAGAGGCAGGACAAAGGTAAGCAGTCCATAGAAGGTCTTGCCCATCCAGAAGTCTGCTTCTGGGTCTCTAAGTAAGGAATTACACATTTGCATAGACTGCACAAACCAAGAGCTTTCCCCAGAACATAAGGTTCTGGGCAGACACTGATTACACTTCCATGAATAGATGCTAATGTGGATTGGCTGAGGTTTTTTTCCTCTGGCTTTGTTTTCTTTTGGCCAAAAGAAATTGAGGCATTCATAAAAAGAACAAGGCATTTTGAAAATGCAGTATTGATTTATACCTGCAAATGGTCAATAGCTCCTGGGCAAGTGAACGCTGCTTTTGTTATCTGGGCACTTCTGGTAGGATTGGAAGCTGAAAGACCCTTCACAGAGAGGCTATAATTTGACACAGATGAGGGGGCACACTTTTTACTTTGCCTACATGTGGCCACCTTAGAACTCCCTGCTTTCACTGATTAGCTCAGCCAGCTAGCCCATCTCCAGGGCAGCTTTCTCTCAGAAATTTTTTGAACCACTGCATTATCAAAAGGCGTAAAAACAGCTTATTTTTCTTTTTCTTTTTTTTTTAGTTTTATTTTATTTAAAGAGCAGTAGCACAGTATAGTAGCATCAGCAAGGCCTAGATTGAAATTCTGCTTCTGACAAGCAAGGCGCTTAATTTCTCAATGTCCCAGAACACACAAAGTTACAGAGGATTTGTCTACTTACATTGTTAGGGGAGAGTTTCTACACCAAACAAATGAAGAATCTTAGCGGTTAAATGATTTATTCTCCTATTTTAAGTTCATGAGTTTTCTCATAGGTTCATTTCTATCTCTTTGTTTATAGACCCTTTTTTATGGTTTCTTATGAAATACCCTTAAATTGCAGAGTTTTAGTCATAAATCATTGAATCACAGGAGTTGAAAACTGAAAACTTAAATTTTATCATTCAATCAATAAGAATTTATTAAATTCCTATTATGTGCTAAGCATAATGCTAGGGACAAGGAAATAGGAAAAAAAGGCTTCTTATGTTTAACATAGGAGTCAGCATACACACCAATAGTGTGTGCAAAACATATAAGAAGTAGATACTAGGTGACATTGGTAGGGATGAGAAAATTGAAGTCCAGAAAATAAAAATGATTTGCCTGAGCTCAAAAACTAGTAAGTCATAGGTCATAGAGTTTCTGCTGCCTCCTAATCTAGTGCTTTTTACACTATTATATCCCACTAAGAATTGGTGATACTTAAATGAGCTTATATTCATCTATTTTTATTTCAAATTCAAGTTCACATAATTTATTACCTATATTGCCATTAGAGGTGATAGTGATTGTTCCTATTTTCCTATTTTTTTCTTCTTTGAATTACTGGGTACCTCCTCCACAGTTGTTTTTTTCTATATCATAATTGATATGTGGCTATGTTTATGAGTGTCTTTTTTGGAGAGCATTTCTCTTTCTCTCTCCATTTTCCATTTAAAGTTTTGATGAAACTGGCAAGTTTTTATACAAACACTATTTTTTAATTAATTAATTTTTATTAAAGCTTTTTATTTGCATAACATATGTATGGGTAGTTCTTCAACATTGACCCTTACAAAGCTTTCTGTTACAAATTTCCCCCCCAGTCCCCTCCCTTCCCCTAGATGGCAGGAAATCCACTACATGTTAATTATGTTAAAATGCTTGACAAGTCAAATATATGTATACATATTTCCACACTTATCTTGCTGTGCAAGAACAATCGTATCTACATGAACAAAAAATATCTGAGAAAGGAAACCCAATGCAAACAAACATCAATAGAGATCATGGAAATGATATGTTGTGGTCCATATTTCATATCCCTCTCTCTGGGTGCTTTTGGCTTTCTTCACTGAAATTGGAATTGGTTTCAGACGTTTCATTGTTGAAGAGAGCCATGTCCATCAGAATTGATCGTCATATAGTATTGTTGTTGTCATGTATATTGATCTCCTGGTTCTGCTGAATTCACTCAGCATCACTTCATGCAAGTCTCTCCAGGCCTCTCTGAAATCGTCCTGCTGGTCGTTTCTCACAGAAAAATAATATTCCATAACATTCATATACTATAATTTATTCAGCCACTCTCCAATTGATGGTCATCCATTCAGTTTCCAGTTTCTAGCCACTACAAAAAAGGCTGTCACAAACATTCTTGCACATGTGGGTCCCTTTCCCTCCTTTAAGATCTCTTTGGGATATAGGCCCAATAGAAACACTGCTGGATCAAAGGGTATGCACAGCTTGATAACTTTTTGAGCATAGTTCCAAATTACTCTCCAGAATGGTTGGATGTGTTCACAGTTCCACCAAACAAGTATGTGTCCCAGTTTTCCCACATCCCCTCCAAAATTCATCGTTATCTTTTCCTGTCATTTTAGCCAATCTGACAGGTGTGTAGTGGTACCTCAGAGTTGTCTTAATTTGCATTTCTCTGATCAGTAGTGATTTGGAGCAACTTTTCATATGACTAGAGATGGTTTTAATTTCATCATCTGAAAATTGTCTGTTCATATCCCTTGACCATTTATCTATTGGAGAGTGGCTTGAATTCTTATAAATATGAGACAATTCTCTATATATATTAGAAATGAAACCTTTATCAGAACCCTTAAATATAAAGATGATTTCCCAATTTATTACTTCCCTCCTAATCTTGTCTGCATTAGTTTTGTTTGTACAATAAATTTTTAACTTAATATAATCAAAATTATCTATCTGGTGTTCAGTTAAGAGTTCCAGATCTTCTTTGGACATAAATTTATTCCGTCTCCACAGGTCTGAGAGGTAAACTATACTACGTTCCTCTAATTTGCTTATGATATCACTTTCATATAGATCATGAACCCATTTAGATCTTATCTTGGTATGTGGTGTTAGGTGTGGGTCAAGCCCTAATTTCTTCCATACTTGTTTCCAATTTTCCCAGCAATTTTTGCCAAATAGTGAGTACTTATTCCAAGAGCTGGGGTCTTTGGGTTATCAAACACTAAATTGCTAACGTTATTACCTAGATTGTCCTGATAACCAATCCTATGCCACTGATCGACTGCTTTATTTCTCAGCCAGTACCAAATGGTTTTGACCGTTGCTTTAAAATATAGTTTTAGATCTGGTACAGCAAGGCCACCTTCATCGGCCTTTTTTTTTTTTTTTCATTAATTCCCTTGAAATTCTTGACCTTTTGCTCTTTTAAATGAACTTTGCTACTATTTTTTCTAGATCTGTAAAATAATTTCTTGGGAGTTGATTGGTATGGCACTAAATAAGTAAATTAGTTTGGGTAGTATTGTCATTTTTATTATATTCGCTCGGCCTACCCATAAGCACTTAAACGCTATTTTTTTTTAAGGATAAAACAGGAGTTTATTCATTTTTTTTTATTTTAAGCTTTTTATTTGTATAACATATGTATGGGTAGTTCCCCAATCTTGATCTTTACAAAGCTTTCCAATACAAATTTTACCCCCAGTCCCCTCCCCTCCCCCAGATGGCAGGAAGTCCACTACATGTTAATAATGTTGAAATGCTTGAGAAGTTATGCAAGAAAAATCCTACCTACAAGAAAAAAAAAGAATCAGAGAAAGGCAACACAATGCAAGCAAATGTCAATAGAGATCATGAAAATATTACGTTGTGGTCCATATTTCATGTCCCTCTTTCTGGGTGTATATGGTTTTCTTCAGTGAATAACTGGAACTGGTTTGAGACAATTCTTTATTGCAGAGAGCCATGTCCATCAGAATTGATCATCATGTAATACTGTTGTTGCTGTGCATGATGATCTCCTGGTTCTGCTCGTTTCACTCAGCATCAGTTCATGCAAGTCTCTCCAGGCCTCTCTGAAATCATCCTGCTGGTCGTTAAACACTATTTTTTAAATAAAAAATTATTACAGCATAATATTTACTTGTAAAAAGTATATTTCTGGTTATTTATTATTTTCTTAGTTCCATGAAAAATAATTTAAGCAAACTTCACTGTATTTATTACTGCAACAATAAATGTAAATTTGTAGAGCTCAGTGATGTTTTAATGTCCAGCTCACAGTCCTCATCTTTCTTGACCTCTCTGTAATGTTTGACACAACTGACTAACCTACACTTCATGAAACTCTCTCCTGAATTTCTGAGACACTACACTATTCTGGTCCTTTCCCTATTTTTTCAGTCATTCTTTCTGTCTCTCTCATGGGCTTTGTTTCCTTCTATTACCCTGACACCTTAGGCATTCTCCAAAGTTCTGTTCTTCCCCAATTCATTCTCAATTCTCTCGGCATTCCCAACTCATCCTATGGTTTTAGTTACCATCTTTGTGTAACATCTCCAGTCCCAAACTTTCTTTCCATGTTCAGTAATGAATTTTTAAAATTTAAATGTTAATTTATTAAATAAAACAAGAATTTCCATAATAGCACAATAAAAAAGATGATTGTATATCAAACTATAAATCTACTATGCACCACTTACTATTCTTTTCAAATATATAATAAAATTATCATGTAATTTTTTTCCTTTTTTTATTCCCTTACCCCCATTCAGATAGCTACCATCAGACTATTTATGTCTGTATATATGTATATATATACATATATATGTATATATGAACATACATATATGCACATACATACACACATTGTTTATTCATATATACATTATATATGAATATATATATATATATGTACATATATATATATATAATTGTCCTGTACATACTTCTATTCATCACTTCTTTCTCTGGATATAGATAGCATTTTTTACATGTTCTTTATAGTTAATTTGGTTATTTATAATAATCAAAACACCTTATTTGCTCACAGTTGTTCTTAAAACAATATTGCTATTTCTATATATAATGCTTTCTTGGTTATGATCATTTCACTCTTCAATGTTTCATGCAAATCTTTCCATGTTTTTTTCTAAAATCATTGAGCTCATCATTTCTTGGAGCACAGTAGTATATTATCACAATCATACACCACAATTCTAACTTCCTCTTAGGTATCACCACCCAAAAGTCCTTTTAGCACTTCTAAGTTAACAGATCTTTAGCAAACTCATTGTCTCACATGCCAACTAGCCCCCCCCCCCCAATTCTTATTTCTCTTAATAGCACCACTATTTTCCTAGTCACTGAAATAAAAAACTACAATCATTTAGGTCTCCTTCTCTATTGCCCCAGACAATAAGCAGCTCCTAACTTCTATCATTTCCATTTCAGAAAAGTTTCATTTCCTTATTTTAATTTCCACTGACAATAACTCAGTTCAGAGCTCCATTACTTTCCACTTTTTAATATCCAAATGGTCCCTGTGTTTCCTGAAACAAAACTTGATGTGGTATCCTCCTACAGAACCAACAATCAATTTACCTAACCCAACAAACAATCAAGCTTCAGTAGTCCAGGTTGTCTGTAGAATAAAGTCCATCTCTCTTAGCTAGCCCTCAAGGCTCCCTTTGTATTGATCTAATTTTTCCCTCCTGCATTATCTTTTATTCTTACCATACAAATATCTTCCATCAAACTTTCCCACATGCTATTGCCCAGATGTCATTTGCTTTATTTAGATTGCTGTCATCATCACTCCCACTTTGCGACCCAGTTAAAAATGTCACCTTTTTCATGAAGTAATGGCTTTCTCTGAATCTGTAAAATCCTTTGTTTATATCTCTTTTATGATACTTAACACATTCTGAGACTTCTGTACTTATAGTCAGGAAAAGAGATTCAAATTACCTCTGACACTTAATAGCTTTGTGACCATTGGCAAGTCACTTAAACCTCCAAACTGAGTTTCCTCATCCGTAAAATCAGGATGCTAATATTGTAGTATTTAACTCACAGCTTCTTAGTGAGGTTGAAAAGATATAAGGCATCTAACATCATTTGCAAATATTAAATGCCATTTATATGACAATTATAATTACATTTAGAGTATTAGACTAAAGGCCAAAAAGTCTTGTGAGGAAAAATTAATCCTCTCATATTTAATAATTAATTGTTGAATCAGAACCAAGATTTTCCCCTTTTCTATTTTCTCATCCAGAAATCAACCAGTGTGGAAAATCTGTCTGAAAGGTTCACCAGGCCAAGATCTAATCAGACAGTAAAGGACATTCTAACTTTGGATTAATGGATGTATTACTGCTCATTGGTTTGCTCATGGTTGATTGTCTCTTTTGTCAGATAGGTGATATTGAGCAAGATTTAGGTGATCCAAATCAGGTTCTCAAAAGTCTTATTGCAATATAACCCAGTTTCTCATTGTATATCAATTTTCTCATTCATTGTTTACAAAGAGTTGATTGCCACCCTTTAGGAATGCCTACTTTTTGAAGGGTATATAAACAGTGAGCCCACTACCATTAGAGGTTTTTTATTCTCAGAGAGCTGGCCAAATGACTTTTTTTTAGTTAATTAAACATGATGGCCTTATTAATAAAATGATTAAATTACCCAGAAACAATGTTTCTTGGAATTTTTTAATCACCTAGATTATTGTCCTAGTTCTTCCACAGGAATGAAACTTTGAGCATGTTAACCTTCCTGAGCTTGAATTTTCTTATCTGCAAAATGGGAATGATTTTATTTGCCTTGCCTACTTCACAGGGTTGTATAAACTCCTTATGGGTAGGGACTGTCATCTTTTTTTGTCTTTCTTGATGTCTAATGCAAAATAACATGTGAGAAACTCTCAGTAAATGAATGAATGAAATGATTTATTTGAAATCATTTTGTGAATTGTAAAACACGATACAAAAGGAAAATATTATTATTTATTCTATATATACATACGAATCTTTTTTTATTATAATTGTAAATACAATGAATCTCCTTAACTGGCAGTTTTTAATGGAACTAAGACAATAAAACTTTATAAACCAGAAATCTACTGGATATATGTATATATTAAAACATGATAGAAAATGGGATGTATGCCAGAGAATAATGCTAAGTAGAGTTTTCTGGGAATTTTAATCAACGAGCAGTTCAGTTTGACAATTGTTCCTCAGGCTTTATGTGGAACCAAACTATTATATCATCATTAATGTACTTCTTTTATTTCTCCCTCAGACTATCATTTCTTCAAAAGCACTGTGTCTTGATGATCCTTCATAGCACCTAGCACTGAGCTTTAGACATGGAAAGTACTTAATAAATATTTGTTGATTTGATTTGAATATCTATTTGAAATGGAAAATAGAATGTGTAAAAGATATCACAGAAAGATTGAGTTAGCATGATGTGATCAGTTTATATTTAAATGACACTAAATACTGTTAGCCCACAGCAATGGAGATACAGTGTGAACAATGAGAACTTAAAAACTGCATCTCAGATTCATATTTACTTTGGAAAGACATATGATCTTTTTCTAAAATTAAAGAGAAGGAAAAATGCCAAGATGTCAGTAATTCCCCAAATAGATGAGAGAGGTAGGTGTATTTTTTAATAAATATTTTCCAGATACCATCCTTTTATAAGAGATGAAGTAGAGCACCAAAAGGTAAGTAATTCATATAAAAGTCACATGGTAGCTGTGAATCTGAGGTGGAATTTGTTTCTCAAAGAGTATTCTATGCTTGTCAGTACTTATTAAATATTTTTTCAATTATGTTAGCTTAAATCATTTGTCAAAGTGGACATGGCATCCCTATCACATACACATGCATAATTAATGGAGAAGAAAACAGTGTGGCAAAATTTATATAGTTAGATCGAAAGAGAGAGATACATATAGATATAAATATAGACTAGATAGATATAGACATAGATACAGATATGTATAGATACAGACATAGATATAGGTAGATAAATATAGACAGAAATATAGATAGATAAATATAGACATAGATATAGATAAATAGATATAGATAGATATGGACATAGATATAGATAGGGATAGAGCTTATATTTTCAGACAGATTTCAAATTTCATTTGAAAAACATAGTACATTGAATTCATTTTTCTTCCACTGCTGAGAAATAGTAAGAGATAACCTGCTAACTGAAAGGAGAAAATTAGATGGGGTTACTCCAGGACTACTTAGCTCACTAGATAGTCAGGAACACTCACTCCTCTTCCTGATTTCAATTCTGACCTCAGAAACTTCCTATCTGTGTGATTCTGGGCAAGTCATTTAACCCATTTGCTTCAGTACCTTCACCTATAAATTGAATTATAGAAGGAAATAGCAAACCACCCTAGTATTTTTGCCAAGAAAACCTCAAATGGGGTCACAAAAATTCAAACATGATTGAAATGATTAAACAACAACAATTCATAATATGGCCAAGTGAGGGGGTGTGACTAAGCTCTATTCTTTCTTATCACAAAATGAAAGAGATGTGCCAAGGAAAATAATTAACAACAAAAGAGAATAGCAAAACCAAAACAAAATATGAAAAAAAAATAGTAACAGAAAGAGGGAAAAGTGAGAATCCCAAAGGAGAGGAGGGAGGTGGAAGCCAGGAGTATGGATAACAAAAAAGTGAATAGAATGAGGAAAGAAGTAAGCAATAAAAGTTTCTAATATAATAAACATCCCAGAATAAAGAAATGCAAAGATTAACTTCCAAAAGAAGAAAATAATTTTGCAGTAACTATAACTAGTATTTTAGAAAAGGCAATAGAATAGACATAAGAATGTAGAAGATCTAATGTAATGATTGCAAGAAGAGATAAGGCACATTTGAGCTCTTAATGGAAAATTCAAAAAGGAAAAGAATAATTTAGAAGAAAAGCTGATAAATTTTAACAAAGTAGTGAATATTTTTCAAGAAAATGAAAAAGCTAGAACTAAAAAATATAAAAATCAATTAAAAATATTAGAGCAAAGTCAAAAAGCAGGTTAAATTAGAACATGAATGGTCATTACAAAGACAATCTAGAAGACGCACACAAAAAAGAAACTGGCTCATCAAAAAATTCAATGAAACAAAAAGTCTCTGTGCCATATTTCAGGTAACCATAAAAGAAAGTTGTGCAGAAGGAAAGGAGCTAGGGAGCAAAGGGTAAATCAATCGTCTGTGCATTATGTCAACAGAAAGAAACCCAAAATTTACCTCAGTTGAAAGTGCAGTTACAACTTTAAAGAATTTTCAGGTAAAAGAAAATGAAATATTACAAGTGTCTAAAATCTAATGCAAATGAATAGAATCCAATTTATCTTCCAAATTGAGACCAAATTTTAAAAAAATTGGTAAATTCTTTTAAGAGAGTTACAGTAAGGTAGAGTCTTTGAAATTCAAATACAGAATAGAAAATAATCTAAAGAAAGATTAAACATGTCTGAATAGCTTAAAATGTTTAAATTTTATTATAATCCTAGTCCAACACATAGTAGGGGTTTATCAAATTGAATTAAAAGAGAGGTACAATCTCTGCTCTGGAGTGTTAAGAAAAAAAAAAGAAAATGCTCTAGATCAAAACTATGGGTCAGAACCCCATAGGTAATCATGCAACTTAATATGTGGAATTTCCTAAACTTTGGCAAGAGTAAAAGGCATCAAATATTCCACCATGATTAAATTTTTTATATAAAAATAAACAAATACATCCATCTCATTAGCATGCAAATTTGCTTTTGTCTTTAATAAATGGTAATATTATGTTATACCAAAGAATTATTTTAAAATAAATTTCTTTATGATTCATTGTCAGCAAATATTTGATTTGTATATCTATTTTATATATCTATATACAAGTTTAAAAAGTCCTGCTCTAGACAAGGAGAGTGGAGGGAAAGGAAAAGACTTTGTTATTTCTTAAAATTAGGGTGACACTGTTGGAAGGTCATTAAAATAAATAATTCAAGTGGGGGACAATATGAAATATACCCTTATTTTGTCTGACCAAGGAAAAATGAAAGAAGCTATAGTTGAGAAAGTATAAGTGGACAGAGAACTGTAGACTGAGAAGTAAGTAGCTGTAGAATTGAGGCAGAAATTGCTTTATGTAAAACAAAACATAATTAAAACAGTAGATGTTTTCTTGAAATAGTGGGAGGCAGGAAAGTGCTAAAACTCAAGAGTTTATGTGTCTCAGGAAAGTAGAAGTAAAGGAGGAGATTAGAATCAGATTATTCCAAACAAAATAAACTGCAGATATTTAGTACTGATTTCTCTTCTTCCTTTCCTCAATCCCTCATTCCCTTTTTCCTTCACTCCTTCCTATTCTTCCTTGCTCTCTTCTTTTCTTTCTTTGGGCCAGGAGATAGTATAAAAGGATTTCTTGTAAAGGAGGACAAACTTTGTAATTATGAATGTTAATAGTATAATCTTGTTCATAAAACAGATTGGGGAGGTAGAAAGGATTAAAATAAAAAATCACCAGTCAAGTTGACATAAGAAACATGTTTTAAACAAAAATAATATGTGTGGAGTTAAAATAAGGTATGTAGCAGAATTTATTAGTTGAGTGCAGAAAAAAATTGCAGTGCCAATCATTTAATTAAAGCAACAATAAAAATAAGGCTTCAGCGATAGTGGAACAATATCAATACTAAATAAATTAACATTGAATAACAAGACAGATGAGTTATTTAAGGAAAAAACTAAGAGATTTGGCAAATCACTAAGGTTTGGGGGCAATAATGCAAGATTACTTCAATCTTCCTTTTTAGACTTAGACACATCAACCAACAAAAGATTACAAAATTATATAATTGTTGTTGAGTGGTTTCAAATGGTTTCAATTGTGTCTGAGTCTTCACGATCCCATTTGGGGTATTCTTTGTTTTTCTTTTATGAGGCAATTGGGGTAAAGTGACTTGCCCAGGGTCATACAGCTAGGAAGTGTTAAGTGTTTGAGGACACATTTCAACTCAGGTCCTCCTGACTTCAGAGCTGGTACCCTATCCACTGTGCCATCTAATTGTCCCCATGTGGAATTTTCTTAGCAAAGATATTGGAGTGGTTTGCCATTTCCTTCTCCAGCTCATTTTACAGATGAGGAAATTGAGGAAAATAGGATTAATTGACTCATTCAGGATCAAAAAGTTACAAAGTACCTGAAGCCATATTTGAACTCCAGTCTTCCTGATTCCAGTACTCTATCCACTGTGCTACCTAGCTGAATAAAATATTTAAAAAACAAAATCTTTGGGAAGATAAAATATGAATTTGGAGACATATGCCACTTTTTTCATAGTTGAGTGATATTGCCACAAAAACTGATCATGCTTTAGAGCATAAAGGATACATAAAGGTAGGAAACTTGCTTTCATTTCACTGATAAAGCCAATGCAGGTTGGTATCTTCTCTGAAACTTAAAGTCTTAGACAGTTTCCTAGAGCAGGGTCTCTCAAACTTTTTCTATTCGTGACCCCTTTTTTTGCTTGATAAATTTTTATTTGATACCAGATATATAGATATGCAAAACAGGTATACAAATCAAATATTTATTGATAATAAATCACAATTTCACAACCTCCACATTCAGTTATGTGACTTCATTAGGGGTTACAACCCATGATTTAAGAAACTTTGGCCTAGAGCCAGTTAAATTGCTCATTCAGATTCTCATAGCTATGGTATCCTAGAAGCAGGTGCTGAATCAAAGTCTTCCTGATTTTGAAGCTAGCTCTTTGTCCACAATACTGTGCTGCCTCTCACGTTAAAAAAGAAATTTGGAAGTTAGAAATAAGAAATGCATCTTTTATTCAACAAAATTATAACTGATAGGGGAACTATGAACAAATGACAAAATTATATGGAGATTAACAAATATAATCCTAAATAGTGATTTGAATGCCTAAATAAATAATAAATAATTATATTAAATAGTATGATAATAGAGATAATGTACCAAAATTTATAGGCTTCAGCTAAAGTAATCCTTAGAGGAGAATTTATACTTTGGAACATTTAATTAATAAAAGAAAGAAAAAACTTTAGTATTCGAATTAAGTATTTCTTGAATAAAAACTCTAGAATTTTTTTTTAAAATTCCAAGTAGATAAGTAAAATTGAAAACAAAGTAATTATTGAACCAATGAAAAAGATAGCTTTTATTTTGGGAAACTAGTAAATTATTAAATAATTTTATTTAAAAAGAGATAAAAATTGAATTATTTATTTCAATAATAATAACATTTATATAATGTTATTTGGCACCATGTTAAATGTTTTACAATTATTATTTCATTTGATCTTCACAGATAGGTGCAATTATTATCCCATTTTAGAGGTGAAGAAACTGAAGCACACAATGTTTAAATGATTTGTTAGTGGTAACATAGTGTTTGAGGACAGATTGAACTCTTCCCAAAACTCTTTCCATGGCACCACTTAGCTGCCTCAAATGCTAAAGAAGAGACCTTTAGACTAAGTCTAAAGGAGATATAAAAATGATGAGAAACTATCATAACTAATTAGATTCCAACAAAACTGAAAATCTAAATGAAATGAATAAATAGCTACCAAAATATAGAACATCCAAATTAACAAAACAGGGATTAAATTATATAAATAATCCAATTTTTAAAAAAATTTATTAAATTATCAATTAATCAAATTAATTAAAAAATAAAACTTTAAATAAAATTCCAAAGGGAGGAAAAAAATCAAGGAAAAAAAAGCTCACAATAGACATTAACAGCCCAGAACTAACTAGATTTACAAATTAATTTTATCAAATATTAATAAAATAAACAAATCTTATTATATTTGAATTGTTTACACAAATTAAGAACTAAGGCACTCGTTTTATAAAACAGATATGGTGCTAATACCTAAACTAAGAAGAAATAAATAAAGAAAATCATAACTCAATGCCACTGATTAATAATAGTGCAAAAATATTAAATTAAATGTTAGCACAGTGGTTACAGGCATTTATTAAAAGCATATTCCATATGTCTATGTTTATGTTAGGAATACAAGTATGATTTAACATTAGGAAAACTATTAAAATAATCATAGTAATGCTAAAAACCCTAAAAACCACATGTTTATATAAATAAAAAAAGGAAAACCTTGGGATAAAAGTTACATATATTTATACTAACAACCGCTAAAATAAAGAAATAAAAGGACTTTCCTTAATATGTTCTACCGCATCTATCCAAATACAAAATTATCAATTTAATAAGAAATATCAAAAAAATTTTTAATAAGATCAGGAATAAAGGAAGTTGTCCATTGCTTTTAATATTATTGACAAAATGCTACAAATGCCATCCATAATAATAATGTGAATAAAGGAAAAATTAATGTTAATCAATCTGCAAGCATTTTTAAGTACTTGTATACTAGGCACAATGCTAAGGGTTGAGAATAAAAATATGAGTAAAAAGAAAAATGGTACCTTGCCTCAAGATGCTGGGATATGAAAAGAAAAGAGATACAAGTACTCTGCACAGAATTCTGGTGAAGTCCAGTGTGCAGACTGGAGAAGAAGGTGACATAGATTGCTTGGATGCCCACCTTAAAGGGCTGGCTTGCAACGAACCTTACAATGAGAGGGACAAGTCATGTGGGTGTTTGAACTCCAGTCTCAGAATGAGGTTTTCAGAATAAAGAAAGGGCTGGCTGGCACGTGGCAACTTCTGCCTATTAACTTTCCTGGAAATCTTTTATACGAGGTCTTCCTGATTATCATACAAAGAGGAAGTACAGTTTGCAAGGATATAAAGTTTATTTTTTAAAATCTAGATATTTAACAAAAAAATCAAGAGAATTATTTTAATAAGGTAATAATATATTAAATGAAACTAGAAAATTAGTAACATTTTTGGATATTAGTGAGAAAATCCTGGGTTTTACCTATGCTTATCATCATTCTTTTTATTTTGTTATGATTTCTGTATTCCTTTGTTTCTTTTTGAAAAATCACCACAAAAAAATGGCACCCTCTATATTTTATATAGCCTAATATCTCTTGAAAGTAGATATACCATAGAATGGTTCTCCAGTTGTACCCGAGTTTGAAAAAGTTATCCTTGAAGGATTTATGCTAAAGTTGATCACTTCAGGGACTCAGGATCACTATCAAACAAGTGTACCAGAGTTTTAATTTAGACAATAAGCATGACAAGGATCTTATATGTTAGCAGGGTTGTCAGAGTTGTCAAAGTAAATATTACAGATACTGATTTTAGCATCATTCCCTGTGAAATGCACACACTCAGAGGACTTTTTGAGATTTCTGATAATCATGTAAAATTTTCTCTAATACAATTTAAAAAGCACAGTAATTTTTAATAAAATATAAAAATAAACAACTATGATTTCTGTATCCTTCTCCCTTCATTAATAGATCAGAATCTTGCTGTACTGAGTCAATGGTTCTCTAAATCTCCCTTCAACTATTCACCCATCTTCAGAAATGAAGGTTTTGTTTTGTTTTTGAGGCAATTGGGGTTAAGTGACTTGCCCAAGGTCACACAGGGAAGAAGTGTTAAATGTCTGAGGCAGATATGAAGTCAGGTCCTTCTGACTTCAGAGCTGGTGCTCTATTCATGGTGCCATTTAGGTGCCCCAGAAACAAAGGTTTTGAAGACTATAGCAGATATAAAGTCAGACTTTCTTCATTGCTTACAATAAGGGGACCTGGATGCAAGTGTACTTTTAAATTCTATTTTCCAGATACTTTTCTGGAGATCTTGGAACTACTGATGATCATATAACCCAATTTATCAAGCCAGATGAGTGGAGGAGTGTTAAAATCACTGTGGAGAGATAGAATGTTGTTGGGTTTTTTTTTTTAACTTTGACCTTTTCCTTGCTTTGGTGGATAGCAGCCAAGCTCTTAATGTTATTTTATTCATTTTTTGAGCTCTATTTTTACATATTGTGGACAGCTGTGGCTGCTTTTCATAGGAGTGTTAAACACAGGACAAGCAAACCCTTATGATAAAGATTTTTGTTTCTGGAGGGAAACACTCTACTTGTATTTCACAATAACCTTCTAAACCTTTTAACTACATAACCAGCAACATTTTTAGGCCTTTGGGCTTCTCGCTCATGCCTGTCGATTTGTCTTTTGATAGAAGTTGGATGGGTTCTTTAAATGCTATTTCCCTTAAAATTTTCATGTGCCTGATCTCATGAAGAAATAATTCTGCCTTTGTCTCTCTTATATTTTTAGATCTGTCAACTGATCCCTCCAAAACCAGGAATTCCATTATCTTACCAGCACAGGAAATCATGGTTCAGATACTGTCTGTCACGCAGAGCTCAGGAGCACAGAATATGAGAATCAATAGGTACCTTCGGGCTTATCCAGTCCTACCTCATCATTTTACACATGAGGAATCAGTCTCAGACAAAAAAATAGCCCAGTGACTTGCCAAAAGCATTCAGTTAGGGAAAAGTCAGGAATGGAAGTCATGTTTCCTTAGTTCTGGTAAATAGCTCTTTCTACTATATTATGTTCTGTCTGGGGAGTAGGGTGAAGGGAATCTCAAATTTAAGCTAAATTGAATTATATTAAATAGGTTATGATTTTAGTTTTGGATGTTTAATATAAATATTTTAAAAACAATCATTCAGTTCGATAAAAATATATTTAGTGGAATGTAGACAAAACTAGTGAGTTGCTGGAATATTTCCATTTTCAACCAATAGTTTGGTACTATATAAATAAAACATTTTATACACATAATTGGTGAAACTCCAATGCTACTTATAAGTGGAATGGGTTACTTCATGAGATAGTAGGTTCTCTATCATTGGAGGTCTTCAAATCAAGGCTGAATAATCTCTTGTTCACCATTTTGTTGAGGTGATTCTTTCTTAGGAAGCTGAACTTGGAGTGTTTGTTCAAGAGAAATCAAAGGCCTCATAGAGTTGTTTTGTTTTATCCTGCTTTGGATTCATGTGAAATGCTAGCTCAGATTCCACTGGGAAGTGATAAGTATTTATTAAGCATCTACTATATTTTAGGCACCACATTAAGTGTTTTACAAATGTTACCTCATTTGATCCTCACAACAACTCTTGAAGGTAAGTGATATTATTTTCATTTTATGGATGAGAAAAAACTAAGGTAGTCAGAGGTTAAATGATTTGGCTCCCACAACTAAGTGTCTAAGGCCAAATCTGAATTCTGGTCTTCCTGATTCTAGTACTCTATCCACTGCACCACCTAGCTGCCTTAAGGGAGGAGGAATTGCACTTTCAATACACAAAGATTATAACATAGGGATAAAGTTCTTATTATTTAATAGTTATTTTAATTAATTATTATTGAAAATTTATTATCTTTAATAATCTAAAATATCTACTTTCTAAATATACACATGCAACTGAGCATATATATTTGATAGAAAATAATATTGATTCATTTACATTTCTCAGAGGCTATAAAAGGAAGAATAGCACTGGCAGTTATTAGATTCTTAGATACAAAACTGTGTCCTTAATAAGAAGAGGTTATAGAACTCCAGAGTTAAGACATTATGGAAAGCATTTCAGTAGTTAAAGTTTTATTGGTTTTGTCACCCTTTCAAGACTAACTAAAGAATTTCAGTGAAGAATGGGATTGCAGTGGTCTCCTAGTCCATTCCTTAGCACTGTGCTTTTCAACAATTTTTATCAATAACTTGAATTAAAGAAAAATAACACACTGAATAAATTTGTAAGTGACCTGTTGCTGAGGAGGATAACTGTAATACTGATGACAGGATTCAAATAGAACTAGACAGGCTTAAGTTTTGAATTGAATCTAATAAGATAAAATTTAATTGGGATGGATATCAAGTCCCATACTTAGATTAAAATAAGTCAATTACACATTCAAAATGGGGAAGCCATGATTAGACAACAGTTTTTATAGAAAAGACCTGAAGAATTTAAGGGATTGCAGACCCATGTATCAACAGTCTGATATAGTAATCAAAGTTATAAATGCAATGTTAAACTTCTTGTATAAGAGTATAGTATCTAAATCAAGGGAGGTGATAATCTCATAGAATTACTTTATGTGGAGTCTTGTTCAATACTGTGTACCACATTTTAAGTACCCATTCATAAAAAAGTAGCCAACATGTTGAAGAGTGCTAGATGCCATGTCATATGATGATCATTTAGAGGAACTGGGGAGTGCATTATAGTTGTGTTTAATAATTTGAGGAGCTTTGTGAAACAAGGATTATACTTGTTCTGATTCCAGAAGACAGAAATGAAAATTTCCAAAAATTAGAGCTGTCCTAAAGTGGGCAGCCTTAGAAGATGCTGTATCTTTATTGATGGAAGTCTTTAAGCATTGGCTGGATTGTTGGTAGTTGGGGACGTTGCAGAGAAGAGATTTTTGCTTTTGTTTTCAGAAATGGGGTAGATTTTTTCAGAAGAAGAAATCAAAGCTATTTATAGTCATATAAAATGCATTAAATTACTATTGAAATGCAAATTTTAAAATCTCTGATGGACTACTTCATATCTATCAGAAATGACAAATGCTGAGAGGATGAGGAAAAAATATGTATATTAATGAACTGTTGGTGGAATAGCAAACCGGTCCAACCAATCTGGAGAACAATTTGGAAATAAGTCCAAAAGGCTATATAAAACTGCATACTTTTTGATCCAGTAATACTACTACTACATCTGTATCCCAAACAGATCAAATAAAAAGGGAAAGGATCCATATTTACAAAAATTTTTATAATAGCTCTTTTTGGGGGTGGCAAAGAATTGGAAATGAGGGGGTGCTCATCAGTTGAGGAATGGCCAAATATATTGTGGATAATGATTGTGATGAAGTCCTATTGTGCTATAAGAAATGACAAGGGCAGTGGTTTCAGAAAAACATGGCAAGACATACAAAATGATGCAAAATAATGAGAGAAGAAACAGAAGATCATTATGCACAGTAAAAGAAATATTGTAATGATGATAAACTGTGAAAGACCTGGCTTCTCTGATCATTACAGAGATCAAAAACAATTCCAAAGGACTAATGATGAAAAAATTTCTATCCACCTCCAGAGAGAGAACTAAACTGAATGTACTCTGATTGCAAATTGAAGTATAATTCCCTTGTCTTTTTTGGAGATATAGCTAATATGGAAATATGTTTTGCATGATTTCATATGTATAACTGATACCTTGTTTACCTTTTCAGTGGATGGGGGAGAGATGGAGAGAGAGAGTGAATCTGAAACTCAAAATTTAAGAAGAAAAGAATGTTAAAAATAAATGAATAATACCTATTTTAAAAAAAATCATTGGGGAGAAAATAATTCTTCCACTTAAATCAAATAAACTATATACTTTACAATGTAAAAAAAATAAAGAAAAGGAAAAAAAAAGAAATGGATTGGACTAGATGATGGATTCTGAGATTTTTTCCAATTCTGAAACTGGGATTCTGTCAAATATGCACACAGGTATATGTATATGATGTATATAAATGCATATCCATATACTGTACATAATTTAACTTTTTCTCAATGACAGAGGATCATCTTCATATTGTGTTATTGTTAACCTGTTCAGTTTATTAGGATTTGTACTTCCCACTTTGAACATTAAGGAAGGTTACTGTCACATAAGTTAAAATCTACTCAAAGGAGTTTGGAATAACTCAGAGTGAAAGGTTAGAGTCAGCTACAAAATGGCACTCTAGTAAAGCTATTCCTTCCCTCTCTTTACTCAATTGAATTTTTAATTTTCCAATAGGCTACAATATTCTTTCTGGTCATTGGAGGATACTCCCAGGTAGACCAGTTCCTCTATGTTAATGGCTGCCAGATGACTTTTCCTTTCACTTTTTGGCCTCAATTTAGCTTTATGCCCTTGCCAATGCTACTGCCTTCTACATTCTAATCAAGTATATAAACATTTAAAATATAATTGCAATATTTATGTTCTAACTTTTCTCCTTACTAAAGTATGCATAGCATGATATCTGTGGAAATGCGTATAAAAGAATTGCACATATTTAACATATATTGGATCACTTGCTGACTGGGGAAGGGGATAAGAGGAAGGGAAGGAAAAAAAAATTAGAACACAGGGTTTTGTAGGAGTGAATGTTGAAAATTATCCAGGTATATATTTTGAAAATAAAAAGGTTTAATTAAAAAAGTATGCACACTTTCTTAATTTCTTTCCCCTTTGTATGTATTATTTCAGATACACAACTAAGTAAAACAAAGTCCTCTACTCTTCCTAACACTCTTCCTAACAGTATAACTGCTCTGTAATGCTAAAGAAGTCCTTATTCTTGTAACTTATCGAAAGTGGGGGAGTAAAAGATCCCTTTGTAGCCTTCCTCAATGACAAAGTTAGGTGTCAAAACAAAAATCTTATGCCTCCCTTTCACTAAGCAAGATTCAGACTCTGGGTAACAGCCAACAATGAGCTCTTTTCTCTTAGTGAAGCTCAACCTTGGCCGTCCAGCTTGGCGTCCTTCCTCTTGCATGTTGGTGAGGTTGCAATTCCACTAGGAAATTCAGGGTATATCCTTTGTCACAGAGGTAATTCATGAAACTCCAAGGCAATTCCTTTATGGCAGAAAGGTCCCAGAATTCATTTCTCTTCTCTGAAGCATCCTGAACTAGATTCAAAAGAGGAAGACATCTAAATAACCTTCCTGGCAGTTAAACTGGAAGGATTTATTCAGGGGCTATTGTATTGTATGTGTCCTGTTACTAAATGTACTTAGGTTGCCATAGTTTTTGAGTTCTTACATCTTTATAATTTGTGCTATTTCCTTCTTTAGTCTTAGACTACCAGTGATCATTTTTCACTGTTCCCAGTTTTTCTAACTTCAACTCTAGCTTCTCTATTATAAACCAATTTATAAATTCATTTACTATGGTCTGGTAAACAAGGGAGAACCAAGAATTTCAGAAATATAACCAAAAAGTAAGAGTAAATAGATTATGAGTCTATTCTAAAAAAAAAGTTCTAAGGAACTTTTCTTTGAATAACATGAATGCATATGTTAAATCTATAGATTTTCCTATTGAAGTGCTTAAGTTGGTGAGATTTTTAGTGTCACTAAATTCCAGTGCCTTATTTTTTAAAATTGTTGATGCAAATGGGGTTAAATGACTTGTCCGGATTTACACAGCTATTATGGGAGACCAAATTTGAACTCAGGTTCTCCAGACTCCAGGTTCAGTGCTCTAACCACTGTGCCATCCTTCTGTCTCATGAGGCCCTAACTTTTAAATTTTAAGTTCAGTCTTGAGGTTCTCTTAGAAAAATCATCACGTTAGTTCATTTTGCCCATTAACCTAAAGTTCTCCATGGGAAATTTCAATGTAGCTTTATATAGTTTGTGTTTAAATTCCTGTGAGGATGTGAGAAAAAGAGTTCTCTAGTTCTTATTCTCAAGGAAATAATGCACTTTTTTTCAATTTAGAACATAGAAAATTCAAAGACTCACAATAGCTTACCTCCAATAATTCTATGAACAAGTTGCCACAAAAAGGAATCATTTTGAAGCATATGGTTGTGATGCAGGCTGTGAGCAATAATCTACATTTGGTCCACATGGAGCAATATTTGTGGGGTATAACTGATGTAAAGTATAAACAACATCACTCATGTGATCTCAGAAACAAATACATCTCACAATTCATTCTGCCTCAAACCCTTTCCCCAGTTCCCTCAAAACTGTTCCTGGCTCATTATCTTATTAATTCTTTTTTCTAGTTCAAAAACAATCTAGGAGATGTAACTAGACTCAAAAAATGCCAAAAATAAAAATTCTTTCTAATTAATTAACTCACTTTGAGCTCTTCCCTCCTTCTTTCCCACTCCTAAGCATGGAGAAACTTTTTTCTTATAATTTTCCCCCTTTAATCTTTCACTATCAAACTCTGAACTCTTAGGCTTAAAAAAAAAACTTGTTGCAGTCATATAATAATAGTAAAAATAATACAAAATTATAGCTTGATATTCATACAATATGTTAATTATAAGAAAGGTAAGGGACAAAATCATCTCTGTGCTTTGAAAAAGCAAGAGGAAAGGTGCTAACTGGAATTCCTGTCATTGTTGTTGCAATTGCTGACTGCTTCAGAAGTCTGAAATCACAGTTCATTGATTTCAATCTTTCTCAGAAATCAGCTCATCTGGGGGCGGAGCCAAGATGGCAGAGTGAAAACGTGACTCTCTGCATCCTCTCTGATCTTCTCTCAAACCAACAATAAAATAAGCCTCTGAACTGATCTTCAAGTTAATGAATTCAGAAATATTTGGACACTGCTCTCTGAAGAACTTCATATCAGGTTTGTCTAACTCGGACAGAGGGATAAACAAGCAGACTCAGTTATAGGCCGGAAGTGAGGGTGGGACTCAGCTCAGCTCATCCTGGCAGAAACTCCAAACTCCAAATTCCAAACACCTGGAGTTTATCTGAGGCACTCCGGACACACTGCCCTGATTAGGGGCAGGTGTTCTGGCAGACTTGCCTTGTTTAAGGAGTAATCCCGATTTAGTCCTAGCCCCCACCGGCCCAGCACCTTAAATTAATTCGTCGAAGTGCTCCAGGGCAAAGAGTTTTTCTGAGCCTTAAAGAGACATCCACACTGTCTAAAAAAAAATGAAAAAGCAAAAGAGAGCTCTCATCATAGACAGCTTTTATCAAGAGAAAGAAGTGATGACCCCAGATCCTGAGGTTCCTTTA
>JAJPUD010002114.1:101674-115411 GCA_023553655.1 Myrmecobius fasciatus | reverse complement strand
TCCTAGTCTCTCCCTCCATTTTCTCTCCTTTCCTTCCTCTCTGTCTTCTCTGTTTCTCTGTCTCTTTGTATATTTCTCTGTGTCTCTGTCTTTCTCTCTCTCCTTCCCTCCCTCCTCACCCCATGGCTGCTAAAAAAAAGAATACCTTTTCTTTAATTATCAGGAATTTATTTTTTATAGCAGACAGATGTATTTTTTAGTCTGAATTTTATGGATTATTGACTCAGTTTTTCTATCCTTCATAACTAATAATAGCTATATTGACTAGATCTAAGGATAAAATCTCCGAGAATCCACATTTTCCAGATGTCCTTAGAGAAAGATAGATGTATGCAGAAAGACTGAATTTTTCAAAACTTAACATTTCCTAAGTCAAACCTATAGGTCACTTCTACAACAACTTTGTCTTGGCGCTTACATTTTCCAAAATGATGTAAATAGAGATGGAGAGCACCTATGAGGTCATTTTGCCAAGTGTCTCCCTGGGTTTCATATCTTGCAAGAGGAGAAATTAGTAAAAGTAAATAAACTTAGAAAAAAACCCTCCCCAAATAAACCTTTAATCATCTGTGGCAATACCACTAACTGGATGCTAGTTACAATACTAAAAGCTGCATTTAATAATGAATACTACCCCCAGGCTTCCCTTCTATTGCAAAGAACAATCAGTTAATCAACTAACAGGCATTATTACCTGTGTCTGGAACTCTGCAAAGCGCTAAGGAGTCAGCTAATAATGGAAGAATCTCTGCACTTAAGGAACTTCCACTCTACCAGGGGAGACAACATCTATCTTAAGAGATATACACAGAATAAATACAAATGAGTGCAAAGTAGTTAGAAAGTAGCTGATGAAAGAAGGCACTAACTGCTGGGGAAAACAGGGGAAAGATTTGTTTGTGATTTATTAATAATGTAGCAAGATTATAATAATATATTAATAATAATAGTGCAGAAAAACTTGAACAACTAATAAAACAAGGTTTTCTAATCAGAGATTATATTATTGTTGACAGTTGAGTGGATTTCCCTTTTTTCCCACTGCTGCTCCCAGATGGTCAAAGGTGACAGAAAAAGGCAAAGAATTGGACAAGTTTAAAAACTCGGGGGAACTTCTTTAGCAAGATACTGTGAGGACATCAAAGAAAGAAACTGGACTAGAACTCTGCTTGATCTTACTCTGACAGGAGTACTCAAGTCAATTGTCCACATGTCCTCACCTGCTTATTCACCTTTGGTCTGCTCCACCTTGAATGCTTCCAGTCTGCTCCCCTTTGTCAGGACTTTTGTTGTTTAGCCACTTCCTTGAATCCCACAGTAAATCCATCCTATTTTGACAATATCTGTGGAAACCTAACTTCTTATACTTTTTACAAAGTCCAACAAAACCATTCATTTTTTTTTATATAGATGATTACCTAAGTTACATCATACTCATCTTGTACTTGGGCCATTGGCTTTTTGAATACAAATACGGGACTTTACATTTATCTTCATCAATTTTGTTAAATTTAGTCTCTCATTCTAGTCTATTGAAATCTCTTTTTGCATCACTGTGGTCCTTTAAACCAAAGTCTGCCAAATCCTGCAAAATTTTCCATTCTTTTCTCTCCTCCTATTTTGAATCCAAGTTAAGATCTTTTCCCTCTACTCAAAGATTTCTACAGCCATCTTTGGTTGTTTTAATCTGTATTTGCCATTGGACTCAGATGGCTCTGGCAGGGAAAGGGAGGCAGGTGATGTTGCACAGCTCTCCTTCACTTATGTCCAGTTCACTTTGCAGGTCACAGCATCACCTCCCTGAGGTTATGGTCCTCTTTGAGAACAAAGGAAAAGCAACATTAACAACCCAATCCATGAACAGGTTAACACAGATTTCAATTGTTTTGTTTTTCCTTTTTTTGTGGTTAACAAGAGTGAGCCTTCGAGCCACAGTATTAGGAAAAATCATGGAGTTGTGAAACTTTCCTTTCTTTCTTCCCCAAGCTCCAAGACTATTTAAACAAATTTCTTTTGCACTCAAAGAAATAGCATTTAGAAGTTTTGGGGAAATGTTTTCTAATGCATATTTCCCAGTGTCCATGCATATCTTTTGTGATCTCTTTACCCTTATCCATCAGGGACATATTGAAAAGCTGAGTTATAGTTGTAAAATGTTTTGGTTTTGCTTGTTTGTTTGAAAATATTCTTGTTCAGGATGGTTTCAGAAAAACCTGGTAAGACTTATATGAACTGATGCAAAGCCAGCAGAACAAAGGGAATTTTGTACCCAATAACCACAATATTAGGATCATTAATTTTGAAAATACCATCCATTTCCTGAGAAGGAATTGATAGAGTCTGAATGCAAATCAAAACATACTTTTAAAATTTTACTTTTCTTGTTTTTTTTTAAAACTAGTCTGCGTTTTCTTTTATAACATGACTAATAATATGGAAATATGTTTTTCATGATTGTATATGTATAATCTATAATAAATTGCTTATATACTCAAGGTATGAGAGACAGAGAAAGGGAAAGAATTTGGAACATAAAATTTTAAAAATGAATGTTTATGTAAAAAAATGTAATTGGAAAAAAGAAAAATATAAAAATTTTCCCAAAAAAGGAAATATTCCTACTTTTTATTTTATTTTGCTTTTTTGTTCATTTTTTTCTGCTATCCACTTATTGGGGCTTCCCCCAAACACAATAAAAATAGAAGATCTGAGATTTGAACTTAGGTGTTTTGATTTTAAAAATAGTGCTTATTCCACTAGACCCTAATGGTCTTATTCTCACAATGTAATTCACAACTAAGCTATGTTTTCTCATCTTGTTTGACACTTGTTCATATTATCTCATAAACCCTTTACTGGAAATATACTTGAAAGTTTGGGATATTCCCCTATGTCTCTCAATATTATCTAGAGCAAAGCTTCTTAAACTGTGGGTTGCAACTCCATGAGGAATCATATAATTGGATGTGGGGGTTGCAAAATTATGATTTATAATCAGTAAATGTTTGATTTGTATACTTATTTTATATATCTATATATCCAGGATTACATAAAAATTTCTTGGAAGAAAAGGGGTTACTAGGGGAAAAGTTTAAAAATCCCTACTACTCCTAAAGAAAAATGAAATATATGAAACATTTAAGAACTAATATTGTAGTAAAAGAATAAAAAATAAAAAAATTATGAGAAATATGCTTATACAATGTAAGACCCTCTAAAATAATAGCAGAGGACTGAATAAAGACCCCAGTCTTGCAGCAAGCTCTCTATGATTAACTTAAGAGGCCTCCATTTTGAACTTTGGCAGTGGTGGTTTCCATCCCTACCTTTTTGGCAGTGACTATATTTGATCCCAGATTCCCATTCATTATGAGGAGAGATCATTACCTAACCAAAACCTTCTCAACAGGGAAAACGAACAGCTATTTTTATGTAGAGAGGCAGAGGTTTAGGAATGAGAAATACAGAACTGGTCTGACATGATATACTATGAAGTAGTAAACATAAAATCTAGTACTTTTAAAAAATAGATTATTGGGGCAGCTAGGTGGCACAATGGATAGAGCACCAGCCCTGAAGTCAGGAGGACCTGAGTTCCAATCTGGTTTCAGACACTTAACATTCCCGAGCTGTGTAAGTCACTTAACCTCAATTGCCTCAGCAAAAAGAAAAAAAAAAGGATTATTGAGGTAAACCCATATTTATAAATCCCACAACAGAAACAAAAACTATTTCCTAATGTTTAATAAATTCAACAAGAGAAACTTTTAGGCAGCTGTTTTCCAATTTTTACTTAGAAATGCTTCCTTTTTAAAAAACAAAGTATTGTCAGCCTCCTACTTTTAAGAAAACAATTCACAAAACATTCTTTTAACTTGTGCATTTTTTAACTAAAATGAATAATTCATTTTATAATAGTACAAAATATCACGTAATAATAAAGATGATGAATTTTGTTGGATATTAAACCTAAATATAAGGGGTCAGATCACAAAAAATCAAAATGAATAAAAGTAACTTTTAGGAAAGTAGTTTGAGAGAAAATTCTTAGTCAAACAAGGGAAAATGGAAATCATAAAAGATAAAATTGACCACTTCAGTACTTTGCATGACAAATACTCATAGATAAATGAAATAAAATGAAAAACTATGGAATATATGCAAAATAGACCAAACGTCTAAGGCCAAGGGTAATGTATCTAATAGATAGTCAAAGGACATGAACAATTTTTTAAAAAATTGTAAACTATCAGCAACCATATTAAACATGTTCCAAATCAAAGACATTTTTAATGTTTCTGGTTTTAATTCCTATCCCTCAAAGTGTTAATATGTTAAAAGATGAAAATAGTAGATGATAAAAATGGTATGTAATTAATAAACTGTTGAAAGAGCTATGCTATGAGTTGATCCAAGCTTTTAGGAAAAACAGTTTGGAATCATGAAGGAAAAGTTTGTGAATGTTTTACTTCTCTGACCCAATAATTACTCTACTGAACTCATATTTCAAGAGGTCAAAGACAGAATGAAAAGTTCTATATATCCATAGTAAAAAAAAATTGTGATAGGGGAGAGACAGACAGAGAGACAAAGGAGAGAAATAAAAAAGGGGGATAGTTTTCTATTAAGAAATGGCTGAATGGTTTGTGATGTATAAATATAATGGAGTGTTTTTGTGGTAAAATAGTAAACATTGGAAATCAGTTAAACATGGGACGACTTGTATCATTAAATGAAAAATGAAGTAATTAGAATCAGGAGAATGATTTTGAATGCAAATAAAATCAAAAGCAAAACTCTCTTAGTTGCAATGACCAGTCTCAGAGAAAAAAATGATGAAACAGACCTCCCTTTCCTTAATAGAGAGGGGGGTTAACATAAGTACAGAATATTGCAGTATTGCTAGATTCAATCATTGTTTTTTCTGTGTTATAAGGAAGGATTCTATGACATGAATGAGAGTATGTGAAGAAATAACTATAGTGTGAAATTAGAAACTATTAGTAATACTTTATATGTTATCTGTGTTCAAGATATTCCTCTTTTATCATTTACTCTTGTTATATAATTGAACTACATCCTTTCCTGATGATATGTCTCCCAGAAAATAAATTTAATATTTTTCTTAAATACAAGACATTTATAATACAACTACAAAATTCAGTCTATTATTAAATAGCTAATTATTTTTATACTCTTAAAGGTTCACAAAGTACTTTCCATATAGTTTGAACTTTTATACATAATTTGATCTTCACAACAACCCAGTGATATTATTATTATTCCTATTTTTATAAATGAGGAAATTGCTACTCAGTGAGGCTACGTGATTTGCTATGAGTCATAAAGCTTATAAATTTTCTGACATGGGATTTGAATCTGGGTCTTCTTGACTTCAAGGCCAATGCTTTACCCACCACACCAAGTTACTAATTTATGTCTACAATAAGTCCATGATATTATGTCTTTCAATTTTGGAGTTGCTTAATTTATCAGGATATTAGTGCTAAAAATATGAATTAAAAGGCAATCTAACTAGCCATTTCCTCCATTCTATTATTAACCCAACTCTTTGTTTGCAGAGTTTTTTCAAGATATGTGTATTAATTAGAATAAATAGAATGTCAATTAAAATGCTAATTGTAATCTAGTAAATAATAATTATTCTTCTACTTGTCTCTTGCTTTGTGGATTATTAGACCAAATTGTTTTGAGTGAATATGTATCTCACTCAAGAAGTACTCTGGGGCTTGGTAAATTTCCAGGTAATGTCATTCACCAATAGAAGAATCTGAAGGACTTAATCGTTTATTGAGAATTCCTTGTTTTGAGGTTTTGTCAATTCAATCATCCCTAACAACCATTTACTATATGCATGGCAGAATTAGGGGTAGGGAGTACTATTAGGATACCTCTGCCACCTCTCTTGACTATAGCCAATATAACATACCCACAACTAGCTCACAGATTGAGGAAATGGGAATTATATCCTATTCAGAAGTACATGGGCAGGATTGTGATGGTAGAGAATTGTAAGAACCTTGTCCCAGGTCCTAACCCAGAAGTAACTGCCATTTTAAGAAGAGGTGCTCCATGATGCTAGAGAAAGAAAAAATCCCAAGAATTTCAGTACATTCTGGAGACCAGAACTAAAACCAAGCAGTCATCTCCAAAGATGTTATTTCTATTGCTTGGCCATTCATCTCAGGAAAGATTTATCAATTATGGTCCCAGGGACCCTTGGTTTTGAGAAACCTAGGAATTGGAAATAAGATTAGAGAGGTAAAAAGGGCATTTAGTAGTAGAGTTTGAACATTAGTTTGAGTGAGAAGGGAAGAGGGAATAATCTTCTGGAGAAGATAGAATGGAGTTGAATAACTTGTGCATATAGGGGGTTTTCTATTAGAAAAGAAGGGCCACATCTTTATGTCAGATAGATGTGTTGAAGTGTGAGAGATCTGAGGGATTTGAAATGAGAAAGGAGGGAGATGAGGGAGCCGTTGGTGGACAGCTTCAATTTTTTTCCCCAATAAAATATGAGCTAAGATGATAGAGGGTGGTAAATAACTAATGAGAAGATTGAGGAAAGATGAAAAGGTCTGGAAAATCTGCTGTGGTAGGAGGGTTATAGTGAATCTATCAGGGAGGTAAAAAAGATTGTATTGCCAGTGTGAAGATTCAGTTAAAATTACATAGCATAAATTTGTAGTGGACCCAGCCAGAATAGTTTTAAAATTTTTCTCCAGCTTCATTTACATTTAAATGGGAGTGAAGTCAATTGATAATTAGAGTAATACTAGACTGAGGGTTTGGCAGGGTGAAGTCACTTATAGTTTTAGGGGGGGAGGGATTTGAGGGAAGAGGATCAGGGAGCTACACAAGATTTAATGAGCTAATTAAGAGGAGTTGATCTCTAGGAAATTGGTGTCTATAGTTTGACCTTAGAAATAAGCCTTCAATCATAACTTTGTGCACCTGCTAGAGAAATCACCTATCTCCCTCCTTTCTCATTTCAAATCACTCAGATACCTTCTCTTACACTTCAACACATCTATCTCACATAAAGAGGTGGCCCTTCCCTCATTTGTAAAATATATAGAGAATTGACTCAAATTTATAAGAATTCAAGCCACTCTCCAATCAATAAATTGTCAAAGGATATGAACAGACAATTTTCAGATGAAGAAATTGAAACCATTTTTAGCCACATGAAAAGGTGCTCCAAATCACTATTGATCAGAGAAATGCAAATTAAGACAACTCTGAGGTACCACTATACACCTGTCAGATTGGCTAAGATGACAGGAAAAGATAATGACAAATGTTGGAGGGGATGTGGGAAAACTGGGACACTGATACATTGTTGGTGGAACTGTGAACAGATCCAACCATTCTGGAGAGCAATTTGGAACTATGCTCAAAAAGTTATCAAAGTGTAGGTAGCCTTTGACCCAGCAATGTTTCTATTGGGCTTATATCCCCAAAGAGATCTTAAAGGAGGGAAAGGGCCCCACATTGCAAGAATGTTTGTGGCAACCCTTTTTGTAGTGGCTAGAAACTGGAAACTGAAGGGATGCCCTTCAATTGGAGAATGGCTGAATAAATTATGGTATATGAATATTATGGAATATTATTGTTCTCTAAGAAACGACCAGCAGGATGATTTCAGAGAGGCCTGGAGAGACTTGTATGGACTGATGCTGAGTGAAATGAGCAGAACAAGGAGGTTATTATACACGGAAACAATAAGACTATATGATGATCAATTCTGATGGACCTGGCTCTCCTCAACAATGAGATGATTCAAACCAGTTCCAGTTGTTCAGTGATGAAGAAAGCTACATACATCCAGGGAGAGACCTGTGGGAACTGAGTGTGGACCACAAAACAGCATTTTCACGCTTTCTGTTGATGGTTGCTTGCATTTTGTTTTCCTTCTCAGGTTTTTCTTGTAGATCTGATGTTTCTTGTACAGAAAGATAACTGTATAAATATGTATACATATACTTGATTTGTCATGTATTTCAACATAATTAATGTGTATTGGACTACCTGCCATCTAGGGGAGGGGATGGGGGGAAGGAGGTAAAAATTTGGAACAGAAGGTTTTACAAGGGTCAATATTTAAAAAATTACCCATGCATATGTTTTGTAAATAAAAAGCTTTTTTTAAAAAAGAGATTGCCCTTCTATCTAATCATCTAGGTTGAAAACACAGAGCAATTAAGCTCAATTCAACAAACATTTATTAAGTTCCTACTATATACCAGGCATCATGCTAAGCACTGAGGATACAAAAGGAGGCAAAAGGCAGTTCCTGTCCTGAAGGAGTTTTCAATATAATGGAAGACACAAAGTACAAACAGATATATACAAAGAAAGCTTGAAACAGGATAAATAGGAATTTTTCCCTTAGGAACATTCCACTTTTTTTTAGTCAGGCAATTGGGATTAAGTGATTTCCCCAGGGCCACACAACTTGTACATGTCAAATGTCTGAGGCCAGATTTAACTGGTCCTCCTCACTTCAAGCCCAGTGCTCCATCCATTGCACCACCTGACTGCTCAAAGTAGGAAATAATAACAGAGGAAAGACACTGGAATTGAAAATGAATGGAAAAGGCTTCCTGTAGGAGGTAGGATTTTAGCTGGGGCTTGAAAGAAGCCAGGGAGTTCAATAGGAGTGGAAGAGAGAGCTCAGTTCAGACATGGTAGGAAGACTGAAAAAATTCCCAGAGCTAAGAGATGAAATGTCCCAATGATGGAACAGTCAAGAGACCAATGTTATGGGATCAAAGCATAAAGTACATTTAGTTTCACAGCTCTGAGGACACCAAGGATGAGATTATTTTTCAAGAAGGGAAAAAAGAAAGGAAGGAAGGAAGGAAGGAAGGAAGGAAGGAAGGAAGGAAGGAAGAAAGGAAGGAAGGAAGGAAGGAAGGAAGGAAGGAAGGAGGGAAGGAAAGAAGGAAGGAAGAGAGGAAGGAAAGAAGGAAAAAAGAGAGGAAGGAAGAGAGGAAGGAAGGAAGGAGGGAAGGAAGGAGGGAAGGAAGGAAAGGAGGGAGAGAAGGAAGGAGGGAAGGGAGGGAGAGAAGAAAGAAGGAAGGGAGAGAGGGAAGAAGAAAGGGATGGAGAGAGGGAAGAAGGGAGGAAGGGAGGGAGAGAAGCCCATTGATTCTAAGCACAGATACAATGTAGCAAAGGCTCTGTGATGTTCAAGTTTATAATCTCTTCAGTGCTGAGCAACTAGAAGACACCAAATAAAAATATGGTATAAAATCAATTCTAAAAGATGATTTTCAAAAACATTGTGATCAATAGTACCTTCAGTGGAATAAGTTTATAGGTGTTCAAGGTGACTATTTGGAAAGAAATATCATTTGTTTAGGTGTGTAAGTTCTAGATGCTTGTTAAAAATATTTCATATGACTCATAGTAACATACTATATAGTTATACTCAAAGATCAGTGAGGAAGATATTTTTATCACTTTTTATAGTGCCTTTATTCTCTTAATTTTTACAGCTCATTCTTACGAATAACTTAATTGACACCTCTTGAAATTGGAATTTATGTTCTCTGTTCCATTCTAGCTGAGACCAGCATGGGAAATTTCACTTCAAAACATTAACCTATTTAGCATATTTGTATTTATTTCCTTGATGCATAGAATGTACTCTGAGCATATTTGCATTGGGAATAATAAATGAAGTTACAAGCATTTGGAAAAAAAAAAGGATTATGATACAAATTGTCTGACTGCATTCATTGTTAGATCCCCAAAGCTCCATCCTACCCATTTCATCTAGTCTCTGGGATATAAAGATTTGTTTTTACATATAACCCTGAATATTCTTTCTCTCTGGAGAAAATCTCAATTTAAAGTTTAGTCAAATAGAATATTTATGGAACATTTTACCACTTTCAATTGACATGCTGTTTGGGCTATTTGTTTACTTTCCTGCTCCTTTCCATTTTTCTTTCTTTTTTATTTCCCATTAAGTCCCTGGGTCACAGTAACCTTTTTTTCCCCATTTGCCAAATTGCTCCTGTTACTCAAAAATAATGCTGTGTGCACAGCATGACCCAATCTGCAATGATTCATCAAGGCCCCAGTAGAAGCAGAATGATGGTGGTGAGACACCCCCTCAGAGACATATCAATGCCCCTGCAAGATAAGCCAAGGGGGCTGGCTTCTGTGAGATAAGAGATGTCTCCTTCCCTTTAAACACCAAGGACATTGTCACCATGCCTTCTAGTCTGGACTCTTGCCTAAACACAGACTTCACTAAAAAAACTGTTGGGACTTACTTTTCCCAAAGTTCTTTACTTGAAGATAATATTCATAGAAGATTAATGATTAAATGATCAAATATACACAGTAACAACAAAGCTATCAAAGGGCAACAGAAGAAAACCTATAGGCTAGAGCATGCAGCAGTGCAGCAGTGTCCATGCACTCTCCAGGCAGAAAGTGCATTTGAAATCACACACTTATTTTTAGTTAGAGAACTGAAATAATAATAACTTACATTAAAGAGTCAATACAGTGAAAAGATTTGGAGATTTTCTAGATTTGGAGTCAGGAGCCACATTCTGACTTTAATACTTATTATTAATTATTCTATTATGAGAAGTCATTTATTCCCTTTATGTCTTAACTTTCATATTTGTAAAAGAGAGCAAGAGAGTTTGTTAGTGGGGTCAGCTAGATGGTACAGTGGAAGTGTTGAGGTTCAAAAGGAGACCCCAAAAGATTGGGGTTGCAGACCAGTGTTTTGGGGTATCTCAAAAGACTTTGTAGGCTTGAACCTATCTTCAAGTCAAGGGGCAAAGTTTATTGTAATTGTAACACCAATTGAAGTGGGCAAAGTTTCAAAAGGATTTAACAAAGAAGCAAGGGCAAGAAGACAAATGTGTAGGAAAAGTTAGAGCTTCATGTTACTTATTTGCTAATTTTTTGACCTACAGGTAGGTTTGAGGGGTGTTCTATTCACTATTGTTTCAGGAACTTGGTTATTACTGACCAACAGATTATCTGTGATTGTAATGTTTGTAGGATAACCCTAAGGCCAGAAGACTTTACAATCATCCACAAAAGCACTCTAAGATCAGGGGATCTCATCATCACTTTATTTCCCTTAAAAGTTGTACCCCCTGCAGATGGAATTCTGGGCCTGGAGTCAGGAATACTGATATTCCTGAGTTCAAATCTGGCCTCAGACACTTACTATTTGTGTAATACTGGACAAGTCACTTAATCCCATTTGCTTCAGTTTTCTCCTCTGTAAAATGAGCTGGAGAAGGGAATGGCAAATTACTGCAGTATCTTTGCCAAGAAACTCCCAAATGATATCAAGAAGCATTAGACACAACTGAAAAAACTTTTTTTATTTACTTCAAGGTGTTGTTAGTAATGATAATGATAACAAAAATAATAATATAATACAAATATTGTCTCATTTGATTATGGCAACCTAGAAATGTAAAGGCTATTGTTATTCTCACCTTACAATGAAGAAATGGAGGCTTATATAGGCTAAATGACTTGTGCAGGATGTCACAGTGAGTTGTATCTGACGCTGTATTGGAACTCACATTATTGATTATTGAATCAGTATCCAGGTTCAGCAATCTCTAGTGTGACATATCATACAATCATGAGTTATGTGTTCAAACATTTATGAAGCTTCATGTAAATTCTGCTACGGTGCATTGGAAATAAGGCTGAAAGTGGTCAGAAGTCTTACATTCGCATCCACAGCTCTGTCACTCTATGTATTCTTGAGCACCACTCATCCCCTCTGCTCCTATTTCCTCATAGGCAATGAGCTGGCATAGTGGATAAAGTGCTGAAGACCTGAGTTTGAGTCTTGTCTCATATGCTTGGGCAACTGAATTAAACTTTCTCTGAGCATCAGTTTTCCTCATCTTTAAAATGGGAATAACTTTTAACACTAGGTTGACTTGAAGATCCAGTAAGATAACATATAAAGCATTTGGCAAGCCTTAAAGATCTCTATAAATGGGAACTGTTATTGAAATGAAAAAACTATATTTATACTAGTAACTTTACAGGATTCTTATGAGGATCAAATGAAATATGAAAGTTATTTCATAAGCTTCTCTGCAAATGTAAGCTGTCCATTCTTTTTATTCCTTCAAATTAAGTTACTTGGTTAAGGTCGTTTGTACAAGTAAATATCGGGGAGATGGAAGGTAATTGCTTCCTCCCAAGTCAGACTTTACTACTCTGCCATGTAGTACTGTTCTGGGTCCTTGATCTGTATTGTGTTGTAGACTCAAGTGGGATTTCTTGAACCATAATTGTTCAGCCATAATGCTCCATCTCTCCAATATAAAATAAGCACATGTTAACATAGGATTTATGTCCCTCTTTTAGTCATAGATTTATATCATTCAAGGTCTAGCAAGGGCCTTGAGTGATTATTTGTTTTACCTCCTACACTTTAGGCAGGCTCTTCATAAACCATTCAAAGCAAGAGTTATAGAGACAATACCATTCCAAAGGCCATAGAAAATTAGGGCCTTAAGATGTCTTTGAGACCATTTAGTCAAAGAATTTCATTTTGCAGAGGAAGGGGTTGTAGCAGACTGAACTAAAGTTCTTCCCCAAATTCACCTAAGTAACAAGTAGTGGAGTTAAGACTTGAACCCAAGTTTTCCACCTCTAAAGCTTAGACTCTTGCTGCTGTCTCATCAGACTAGTAGATATAAAGATTTCCAGCTCTGCACAGACATAAATGAAACACATACACACACACACACACACACACAGAGTCTGACAGAGAAATAGAGATGGAGACGCAGAGAGAAAGACATACAGAGATAGAGAGAGACAGAGAAAGAGAGAATGAGACAGAGAGTGATGGAGATCTGAGAGATGACTCAGAAAGAATGAAAAGGCAGAGACAGAGGGACAGAGAGACAGAGACAGACAGAGACAGCTAGTCCAACTAACAGAGACATAGAGACCCAGAGACAGAGAGAGACTCACACAAAAACAAAAAATAGAGAGATAGAGACAGAGAGAGATGGAGGAATGAGACAGAATTAGAGAATGAGTCAGATGGACAGAGAGAGACAAAGAGAGATAGACACAGACAGACACATACACAGAGTCAGGAAGAGAGATAGAGAAATATAGAAAAAGACAGACAAAGAGAAAGAGAGAGAGAGAGAGAGAGAGAGAGAGAGAGAGAGAGAGAGAGAGAGAGAGAGACAAGGAAAGAGAGGGGTGGAAAGAAGGACGCAAGGAAGGAAACAGAAAGAAGGAAGGAAGGAAGGACATTGAAAAGATTTGTTTAAGATTCAGCTCCACAGCAATGGAATAATCCCTGCATATAAATCCCCACACTCAGGTTCTGTAAACTGGAACTTTGCCTTACTGAAAATGGAATGTGAGAAATCATCCTGAGAAATTTGTCAAAGATGTGACCTCTGGTAAAGAGACAGACTTGAAAGCAAAAGTCCATTGGTCAAACCAAAAATACATTTTGAGGCAATACAATTATCAAATTGTATATAGGAACTGTTGGTTAAATAAACAAAGACTTGCTCTTAACCTCAACCCTGAAATTCTGCCCTCTTAGTGGCTAACTTGCCCACCACAGAATAGGGCTTTTGTGAAACAGAAACTAGTATTATTTTTTTTAATAAAGCTTTTTATTTGCAAAACATATGAGTGACTTTTCAACATTGACCTTTGCAAAAAAAA
>JAJPUD010002114.1:81682-101274 GCA_023553655.1 Myrmecobius fasciatus | reverse complement strand
TATTCCATAACATTCATATACCATAATTTATTCAGCCATTCTCCAATTGATGGGCATCTTTTCAATTTCCAGTTTCTTGCCACTACAAAAAGGGCTGCCACAAACATTTTTGCACATGTGGGTCCCTTTCCCTCCTCTAAGATCTCTTTGGGATATAGGCCCAGTAGAAACACTGCTGGGTCAAAGGGTATGCACTGTTTGATAACTCTTTGAGCATAGCTCCAAATTGCTCTCCAGAATGGTTGGATCCGTTCACAGTTCCACCAACAATGTATCAGTGTCCCAGTTTTCCCACATCCCCTCCAACAGCTATCATTATCATTTCCTGTCATTTTAGCCAATCTGACAGGTGTGTAGTGGTATCTCAGAGTTGTCTTAATTTGCATTTCTCTGATCAATAGTGACTTGGAGCACCTTTTCATGTGACCGGAAATAGAGAAACTAGTATTATTGAAAGTCCTGGTCTTCCAGATATAAGATGACATTAAACCCCTAAGCTTGGAGAGAACAGACTGTAGGAACATCATATTGTGGCTTTTTCCCACTTTGTAGCTTCCAGAAAATTTGCAGAGCTGGAGACCTTTTTTGGTTACTGCAAAGCTGGGAATAAATTTGGTATTGTTGGGTAAGATTCTCAGCTATTGGGATATCAGAAAATTGGTGAGAAGAAGCTTGGTTCTTCTTCTCTTTCCTGGGTACAGAAAGGATCTAAGGTTTAGTGTTTTACCCAATGCAAAAGAAAAATTCAGCTTATGTATGTAGACTCTTGTTTCCCAAAATGTGGGCAGCAAGTCCCACTGCAGATGAAAGATCTAGAAAGAGAGGAATGGAACGACTCCAAAGTTTGAGTCATCAGGTTATCAGAGAGTGATTCCTATAATAGTCAATCCTTAGGCTTTGCCCTCAAGTGAGGACATTTGACTTCTGCCCATTATCCTCCACACACTCACACCCATATGCCCCTCCTTCCTATAGCTTGCATCACTCCTGAGAAAGCAGGTTATTTTATTTTAAAATAAAACATAGATTTAAAGGAAATAGTACTAATTTCTTTCATTACTTACTTCAAGGCTAACCTTATAGGAATAGATAAGGCTAAAACTTGTGTGAAAGGTATCACCTATAATTTTAGTAGAAGAGTTTCAGTCTTTGGTCCCTTCAGGCTCTGGCTTCTATTAAAATACAAAGATCATCAATTCTGAAGGACATGATTCTCTTCAAGAATGAGACGTTTCAAACCAGTTCCAGAGAGAGGCCTGCGGGATCTGAGTCTGGACCACAACATAGCATTTTCACATTCTCTATCAATGTTTGTTTATATTATGTTTTCCTTCTCAGGTTTTTTCCCCTTTACAACAAGATAACTGTATAAATATATATATATACACACATATTTGATCTGTCAAATATTTTAACATATTTAACATGTATTAGATTTCCTGCCATCTAGGGGAGGGGATGAGGGGTAGGAGGGAAAAATTTGTAACAGAAAGCTTTGCAAGGGTCATTGTTGAAAAATTACTTATGCATATTTTTTGCAAATAAAAAGCCTTAATAAAAAAGACAAAATAAAATAAAATAAAATTTTCAATCAAAAAAAGTACAATGATCATTTTAAGAGAGATAATATTTGAAGTTGTTTCCAATCATTTTCACCATATTGCAAAGGGAGACTCTTGAGCAGGGGGGAAGAGATAGGAAAGGATCATAAGAGTACAGAGTACTCAGAATGGGGATATAAGGGCTAAGAACAAGGAGGCTGAGGGTACTTTACTTAAAACACAATTTTGTCTTAGGCAAGTTTTTTCTTCTTTTCTATTTGTGTTAGACTCCAGATAGGCCTTGAGTTCATGGGAAGAAGAATCACAAGGAAAGATAGGGATAGGACTTTAAGAAGTGAAATTTATCAAAATGGGAAGGAGAAAATGGACATTTTATAGTATGGTGAAAAGATAGGACTTTGTGATCTCTTGGGATTTTTACATTTTAATATTAACTCTCACTGAAACTGTTTTCAAGTACTGGTTATTTTCTTGCTCACAATTGTAAAAAATGAAGATCCATTTGGGGTAAAAGTTGAAATCAGACACTTTTTGTAATCCTATTCAAGGCAGCCAATATCATGAATAGATGTTCGGGGCAACATATGGAGGGGCAAGATTACAATCTGGTATTTTAGTGTTCAAAGTATATATAGTGCTTTGAAACTACAGCATTTCAGAAATCTATAAAAAAATGGTTTGTGATTTAATAACTCTAGTTTTCAAATGGAACATGAGTAATCTCAGTGATTACACAAAACTGCCTTGCTGTTAACCTTGATTTATTGGCGACAAAGGCAATTACACCCCCTTGGTATTACAAATGCTACCAGGCATATTGACATTTATGAAGCAAAAATCTTTACTATAGACCAAAAGGGGAGTTCATTTCTATAAGTAGTCGACTGAGGGACACTGAGTCTCAGCACTGAGTGATAGGGAAGGGATACTGCTGATTCCTTACTGTGCCATGAATACTTAGGAGATCTCAGGCTGATGGGATCTGGGATGGCAGTTGTTGCTGGATCCATAATCCTTAGTTTCTGGATGGATCATTTCTGAGGCAGGCTTTGGACTACTATATTTTGCCATTTGGGTTAAAAAATACAGCTGTTTAAAACTTTTGTCCTTTGGGTGAAGGAGACAAAGTCCAGCAGCAGTGACTGTTAGGTTAACTTCATGAATCAAAAAGGCAGCCCGATGTCTACAATACTTATTGATAACTAGGATCTAATGGGCAGAGCAGCTTTTGTCTCAGGCAATATAGCATTCTGAGAACTTTTTTTATTCCTTTCTCCTTTTATTTTTCACGCAAGGGGCTACTGTGCTACACAGACATGAATAGGCACAATGTTCAGACTTTCTCATGTTGAATGGGGGTGATTAACCCCTTTCTTCCTAAGAGTTTTGTGTCTCAAAGAAATGGGTTATATTTCTTTTCAACACAGATAAAGTGCATCTTTATAACCTCCCTGATTTAATTTAGTTTATTTTATATATTCATAAATATATATTATATTAGTATATTATATTATATGACATATAATATAACTTTATATATAATATATACACATACAATATACATATGTACACACACATATATATATATACACATGCACACACACACACACACACACACACACACACACATATATATAGGCAAGGCAAGCGGGGTTAAATGAAGATCACACAGCTCAGATCCTCCTGACTACAGGGCTGGTTCTCTATCTACTGTATGACCTACCTGCCCTTGATTTATTTTAATTCAGCCAGGTATCAAGAATCTATATCCAAATGTCCACTCCTGAAACCTGTTCCATATCTTCTAATTTATTCTTGCCTGTTTTTTTGGTTAACATCCCTATATTCTCAGGGGCATGATTACCATGATGTGAATTATGAAATAAATGAAATGTCTGTATAAGATAGCATGCAGGAAGATTCAGTCTTTTTTTCTTTATATTTTAGAGGCTCTACCTCTTGGGGAGATCTTTTACTTTTAGCTTCTGGATCTATACCCTGAGGCATTTGGGCTCTTCAAGTGTTTACGGGTGGGAATTTTGCTCCTGAAGAAAATATGTCTTTACCTCTCTAGTTTACCATCAATGCCACAGAATATTTCTTCATTAAAAATGGCTGAGGGAGTGAAAAGTGGTGTTAGCTTAATTCATGGCTGGTCTTTCAAGAGAATCACACACTGTAAAACTATATTACAAAGCAGCGGTCATCAAAACCATTTGGTACTGGCTAAGAAATAGAGCAGTCGGTCAGTGGCATAGGATAGGATCACAGGACAAACTAGGCAATAACTATAGCAATTTAGTATTTGATAAACCCAAAGACCCCAGCTTTTGGGATAAGTACTCACCATTTAACAAAAACTGCTGGGAAAATTGGAAACGAGTGTGGAAAAAATTAGGGCTTGACCCACACCTGACACCGCACACCAAGATAAGATCTAAATGGGTTCATGATCTGGATATAAAGAGTGATATAAGTAAATTAGAGGAACGTAGTATAGTTTACCTCTCTGACCTGTGGAGATGGAATAAATTTATGTCCAAAGAAGATCTGGAACTCTTAATTGAACACCAGATAGATAATTTTGACTATATTAAGTTAAAAAGTTTTTGTACAAACAAAACCAATGCAATCAAGATTAGGAGGGAAGCAATAAATTAGGAAATCATCTTTACATTTAAGGGTTCTGATAAAGGTCTCATCTCTAAAATATATAGAGAATTATCTCATGTTTATAAGAATTCAAGCGATTCTCCAATCGATAAATGGTCAAAGGATATGAACAGATAGTTTTCAGATGATGAAATTAAAACTATTTGTAGTCATATGAAAAGGTTCTCCAAATTACTACTGGTCAGAGAAATGCAAATTAAGACAACCCTGAGGTACCACTACACACCTGTCAGAATGGCTAAAATGACAGGAAAAGTTAATGATGAATATTGGAGGGGATGTGGGAAAATTGGGACACTGATGCTTTGTTGGTGGAGCTGTGAACGGATCCAACCATTCTGGAGAGCAATTTGGAGCTCTGCTCAAAAAGTTATCAAACTGTGCATACCCTTTGACCCAGCAGCATTTCTACTGGGCTTATATCCCAGAGAGATCTTAGAGGAGGGAAAGAGCCCCACGTGTGCAAGAATGTTTGTGGCAGCCCTTTTTGTAGTGGCTAGAAACTGGAAACTGAAGGGATGCCCATCAATTGGAGAATGGCTGAACAAATTATGGTAGATGAATGTCATGGAATATTATTGTTCTGTAAAAAACGACCAGCAGGATGATTTCAGAGAGGCCTGGAGAGACTTGCATGCTGAGTGAAGTGAGCAGAACCAGGAGATCGTTGTACACGGCAACAACAGTACTATATGACAATCAATTCTGATGGACATGGCTCTCTTCAACAATGAAATGTTTCAAACCAGTTTCAGTTGGTCAGTGAAGGAAGCCATATACACCCAGAGAGAGGGATGTGAAATGTGGACCACAACATAACACTTTCGTGCTCTCTATTGATGTTTGCTTGCATTGTGTTTCCTTTCTCTGATTTTTCTTTCTTGTAGATACGATTTTTCTTGCACAACAGTGATGTCTGGAAATATGTATACATATATTTCATTTGTCAAGTATTTTAACATAATTAACATGTAGTGGATATCCTGCCATCTAAGGGAGGGGTGGGGAGCTGGGGGGAAAAATTTGTAACAGAAAGCTATGTAAGGGTTAATGTTGAAGAATTACCCATACATATGTTTTGCAAATAAAAAGTTTTAATATAAAAAAAAAGAATCACACACTGAACCCAAGGAATTCCTGCTTATATGATTCTATTAGTGGCTGGTATTTTAATGCTATTGGAATGAGAATGCACCTGAAATGTGAATGAAGCTTCTCTCACAAAGCTTAAGGATGAATCATATAAATATGCATATAAAAATTTGCTCCCTGAATATATATGTAGATAAAGATGATATATACATATATATGTGTTTTAAACTATATGCTAGATATATATTATATATCTGTGCATACCATTAAGTATTTTAAAGGAAAGTAAAAGTAAACATGTATATATGTATGTATATTTTTAGATTTTAGATATATTGACAGTTATTCAGTCATTTTGGTCTTGTCTGACTCTGTAACCTCACTGGGATTTTCTTGGCAAAAATACTGCTATTTTTTTCCAACTTATTTTATAGATGAAGAACTGAGGCAAATTGGATTAGATGACTTTCCCAAGCTCACACAGCTAGTAAGTATCTGAGGCCAGATTTGAATTCATAAAGATGGGTCTTCCTAATTCCAAACCCAGTAGTTACTATGACACTTAGTTGCCTCATCTCTCTCTCTCTTTCTCTCTCCATCTATCTATCTATCTATACATTACACACATTAATATTATGCCAAACACACACACACACACACACCTATCCAGTTATCTATATATCCATCCTTCTAAGTATTAACACATGCATTCATCTATTCTTCTATAATATATCTATCCATCCATGTATCTAATCATTTGTTCATTAATCTATCTATATATCCATCTCTATGTATATATCCCTCCATTTATGTATCTATCCATCTATTCATTACACATACACACACACATATATGTATATATATATATATACATACATACATACACATACTCCTCTCCAGTTATCTATCCATCTGTCCATCTATGTATGTATACATGCATTCATCTAGTCTTGTATTATCTATCCATCCACTGATGAATCTAATTATCTATCTAGTCATTTGTTCATTTACTTACCTATTCATCTCTCTATATATCATCCATTTATGTATTTATCCATCTGTCCATCCATCCATTTATCTATCTATATCTATTCTTAATCAAAACAATATTTATATTTTGCCTCTTTATAATTTTCATCAAATGCTTCTAGTATAGAACTGAGTTTGGAATTAGGAATACAAGTCTCTTATATATATATACATATGTATATGTATATATATTTGAATGTTACATATAATACTCTTTCAAATACTTTTTAGAGTTGCCTTTTCTCTCTGATTGTCTGTTTTCTAGGTTAAGTATCCTCAGTAAGATATCTTTATATAGCATGATTTCAAAGCCTTACCCATCTTGGTCAGCCTTCTCAGTATGCTATCCAACATGTCAGTCTTCTTCCTAAGATGTGGTACCTGGAACAGATTTGAAAACATCTTCTAATGAGGTTACAGAGTCAGACATGACTAAGAACTACTGAACCACAATGATCTATATATCTATACATACACACACACACACACACACACACACATACACATCTAGCTAGAACAGAATCCAGCAGGCTATAAGTATTCATTGGATCATAGATCACAATCCAGAAGGGACTTTGAAGTCATTTTGTCCAAATCTCTTTTTTTTACACACAGGGAAATTGAGACTAAGATTGGGGAAATGACTTCTTATAAAAATCATGATAAACTAGAATGGAACTTGGAAGTTACCAAGCTGAACCATTTCACTTCATAGAGCCTGTGGTTGAACCTGTGATTTCACTGGTAGAGGGAAAACCCAATATGGAATTCCCTTAATTCTAGTGCCACTGGCATCTTCTTTGTAACATTTGAAGTTGTCTAGAGCATTGAGGTTAAATGATTGCCCAAGGTCACACAGTCAGTATATTAATGAATAAATTAAGTCAATACTGTCACATTCTTCATTCATTATATAGTAATTGAATATTATTATCATAAATCAGGCACTGTTAATTGTTTTTATCAGCTTAAATTTTTCTTCAAATTTCCCTTTACTTTTCCTTTTTTCTATGGCATTATGAGACAAGTTAGATACACAGAGGCAAAACTTTATGACTAATAAATCAAGATTTCCCATAAAACTGATTTTATATAATTGTTTGCCAAAGGCATATTTAAAAAGAAAAAATATTAAATCATTATACATTTAATATGATTTGCAAGATGTTTTAATATTTTACTGTGTACACTATTCCTAGTATCATCACTCAGTATAATTTAGATTATATTGAGAGTCTTTTCAAAGTTTCAACAATTTTTAATATTTCATAGATGTGGAGTACTACTAGTCATGATATAAAGTCACCTATTAATTTTATAGAATTTCATTACATTTATTATTGGCCTAGGAATCTTTAGCTAACTTACAGTATGCCTTGGATGCCCTGCAGTATGCCCCTTCTTTATTTGTTTCCTCATTTGTAAAATGGAGATCATACTGTTGGCCCTTCTTACCTTATAGGAGTTCAAAGATCAAGTGAAATAAAAACTGTGGATATGCTTTGAAAGTAAAAAAAAAAATTCTATGAATATGCAAGCTATCTTGTAAGGTATTTTTAAATTATAATAGCATCCTGTTTATATGAAATTCAGCAACAGTCAAGAACCAATAAGTATACAAAATAGGTCTCTCAATGGCGAAAAGAAATATGATGTTCATGCACTGAAACCTATGAACTTTGCTTAGAACTTTTCAAAGCTCTCACTCTCAAAGCCTGAGCCTTATGGTCATGTTCCATTTTACAGAGTTCAAAAAAGCTTGATTTTGCAGGTTACTAAAGCATTAGATTGGAAAAGGAGAGGAATTGCTATAGATTAGAATAAATATCAGTAAAAAAGGATAATTGATAGTGAAGAAGGCAAAGGCATGAAAAATTCTGTATAAAAAAGCAGCAAGTATGGCTCATTGAAGTCATTTAGTGTAGGAACAAACTTTATTGTATACCTCAGTTGATCTTATGTGAATCACTATAGTTTAGGGCCATACATTAACTGAAGGCCTTCAAGTTATCAAGAAATTATGTTCTTAAACACTTTTTTTAATAAGGCAGGAAATCATGTCTGCAAGTGTGCATGTATGTGAATGTGTTAGGCCTTTTAGAAAAATTTCTATTCATAATAGCTAAAATAAAAACAAAAACAATAACAATAATAGCAGGAAGATTTGTGGTAAATCCTCAATCATCTGGAAAATTTGGCCAGCCAGAAAAAGATATTTCATAGCAATCCCCCCCTTTGGAACATATTTTGCTTTGCTTCTCTCTACTATACTTATATTGCACTATATAATTTTACTTGCCTGTGATTGTGTCTTATCTTCCTATTAAATTGTCTGTCTTATCTAAACTTTGTTTTTTCACACAATCTTGCAGTGTTTTGTTTTGTTTTTGTTTTTCTTAAAATATGTTTGATGAATACATGAATGAATCAATGAATGCTCATCTCTTCCATAATACAGAATAAAATATTGTTGAAAGATTTCACAACTCCTCATTTGTTCTAATTTGAGCAGAGTGGCAATAGAGTATGCCCACTGCTAAAACCATAAATTCTGTACTTATTGAAGTAGAGATTCCTATTATTGGTAGAAATGCTATATAAAGTTTCATTTATAAATACACAGTCACATATATGGTGCTGGCTTTTTACTTAGGTGTGGTGGGCTTCCAGGATTGATAAATCTGTAAAAAACAAAACGAAACAAAAACAAAAACAAAACTTACCCACTGAAAACTTTCCTGTAGGTAGTTATCTGAAATTGACTATTAGAGAACTATTCTTTTGGGTTAAGTATTGTCCTTTCATTGCTTTCCTCTTTTAAAAATGCCAAATTGGGGGCAGCTTGTTGGTGCAGTGGATAGAGTAGCATCCCTTAACAGGGGCACCTAAGTTCAAAGGTGACCTCAGACACTTAACACTGCCTAGCTAGGTGATCCTGGGCAAGTCACTTAACCCTGTTAAGGACCATGCCTAAGTGTGAGGGGGCAGGTCAATTGTCCTAGAGCTCCCACAGGTGTGAATCCTAACACCCCTGAAGGAATTGCAAATCAGCCTTTACTGAAGCAGAAATTGCTTGTGGATTGGGAATGAAATAAATTGGAGATAAGGAAGAGGAGAGAAGTTAGAGAATGTAACTGCCTCTCAGTCTCCTGGCATCATTATTATCCTCTCAAGTGAAGGGATCTATTCTGCTGATTAGAATTAGATCTCCAGTAGTCATTAGCAGGTGGCTCCGGCAACATAACCCCAATTGCCTCAGGGAAAAAATGCCAAATTTCCACAGTACATTAAATTGTTACCACATTAGGTGAATAAGTTGGTCAGATCCCCAAACAAGAAGAGACTCCCTGGTTCCAGGAGCTCACACAATGTTACCACATTAGGTGATTAAGTTGGTCAGATCCCCAAACAAGAAGAGACTCCCTGTTCCAGACACTGGGGGATGCTGGACAAGAAGAAAGAGCTCATTTCCAGGAAGGGGACATTGGAATATTGGAGTCTCAGAGCCCGTTCTTTTCATGTGTGACCGTAGATTTCAAATATCATCGTGCTTGGACTGGAGGGTCTCTAGGGTCTTTGGGTCCCTTTTGTTCTACGATTCCCTGACTGATGATCAATACTACCTCATGTGCATCAAGGTCCCTTTCAGTCTCACTTGCGTCTTCCCCATAGATGGAGCTCTTGTTCAACAAAGACCTTCATCAGCCCTGGAAAGCCAAGCCCCACCGCAGCTCACTGCCTAGCGGGTTGACAGCAGTCCCCTCAGATCGGAACCCTACTTCATCTACTGGACGTCACTGGAGACTCCTGAGGGGCAGAAGGTGCCGGGGACAATGGCTAGCCCGACTGCCTGGAGCCTGGCTTGGCTGCGGAGCGAGGCCAGTGGGAGAAGAAGGGCTCCCCTCCTAGCGGGGGCATCTGCAGCCGGAGTGCCAAGCTTGACACAGAGCTGGAGAGAGCAGCAGGCGCTCATATGCTTTTGATATTGGGCAACGTTCCTTGCGTTCCCTGTACATTTTGTCTTTAAATTGTTTTCATTGTTTTATGCGGTTTGTGGTGCACACCTCATTTCTTCCTGCTTGCAGCCAGGCTATTTAGAGGGCTGAGCTCATTTTGCTGAGTTTTATTGTGTTTTCAGGCCAGGGCTCCAGAATTCAAAGGGAGGAGACTGCATCAGCTCGAGGTGATACTCACAATCCATCTCTCTGCTAGCCAGGCTGCTTCCTAGCCCAGAGGGCTGAAGGGACCTTTTATGAGTCCCCAGGGTACTTCTGAACAGGTCTCTGAGTGCTGCTAGGCTTTTGGCGGGGGACAGGAGGACTAAAGAGATCTCTTGGGATTAGGTAGGGCTTCTGCAAAACAGTGTTCCCTAAACAGCTCCAGTGCAGCAGGTTTACAGTCTGAAGGTGCGCTTCCGACACTGGTCCTCAGACATCCATCATTTGTCTCCTCCCTTCTTCACACACACACACACACACACACACACACACACACACACACACACACTGTCTGCCTTCATTGACAGGTGTACAATGTAGTGGGCCACAGGGACCCGGATCTCCTCATTTATTGTTGGCAGTGATTGTTCCATGTCAGAATGGAGATTCATGGTACCTGAGCGCTGCCACTGGAGATCTTTTAGGAGCAGTAAATTCAGTTTAAAGCAAGCCCACTAGCATTCCCAATTGCTCAGGTGAAACACTACGGAGGTGCTAGATTTGGGACCTTGGGGACCTATATGGAGCACAATCTGCTCAAGTTTATAACACCGGGAGCGGTGGGCGCTGGATGGATTCTCACTTGAGAGCACATTATCCTCCTCTGAAAAGGACCCTGGACTAGCGGTATCTGCTCTATAATTTCCTTGATCACCTTCTTCGAAATCCTTAGAGATCCATTCCGTTTATTTGTAGCTGCCAAAGCAAAGCATTTCCCTGCTGGGAAGTGCCCCACTTCTCTGTGTGCTGTATGTACTATGTGCCTCACTCCAGAAATGCTCTGTGGGTTGGTGACTTCCACAGCATTTTAGTTTCTTCCACCTCAAAGTCAGCATAGTAACAATGTTGTAGAGAAGGGAATAGCACTTAGTATGGACAGACTCTTTCCTGAGTAAATCATGTAAGGTTGGCCTAAGTAGTGGCGGAGTGGGGAACAGAGACAAGGACCATCAAATAAACCACAGTTATTAACAAGAGGATGCTGTTTCAGAATACAATTTTAAGTGGAAAGAATAAGTGGGTGGTGAGAAAGAGAGCCAGTGAATAGAGACATCTCTTTCAAAGTCATCAGTGAAAGAGAAGGAAAAAGAAAAGGGTAAAAATCAAAGAAGGATATGCTAAAAATAGGAGAGATCTTGGGACACCAGCTCTGTGTTCAGATGCTGCAGGTCTTTTCCCACTTCAGTCCATCCTCCATTCAGTCACAAAAAATAATTTCCTAAAGCACAGGCCTCAAGGTGGCACCTGCCCTTCTCAGTAAATCACAGTGGCTCCCTTTTACTTCCAGGAGCAAATATAAAATATGAATTGGTCTTCAAAGACCTTTATGACCTATTTCCGTCCTATATTTCCAGTCTTCTGAGCTCCTACTTTTTAATACATATTCTTCAATCCAATGACACTGTCCTTCTGGCTGCTCCATGCACAAGACACTGCATCTTTTGGCTTTGGGCATTATCTCTGGCTTTCTTCCCTGTTTACAATGCTTTGACTACTGAGCTCTCTAGTTTTGCTTAAATTCCAAATGAACTATCTTTTTTTTTTTCTTTGTTGTTTGTTTTGTTTTGTTTTTTACAATAAGATTACACAGCAACTCTTAAATTTTAGTATCTCTTACCCTCCATTTATCCTGTATATTGCTTGCTTTGTGTATATTTGCAGTTTGTCCCCTCAGTTAGACTGTAAGCTCTTTGAGGGCAGAACTGTCTTCTATCTTTTTATATTCCGAAGTCTTAACAAAGTGCCAGGCTTAGTAAACCTGCTTAATAAATGTTTATTAACTGGTTGATTACTTCCTTCCACAGGACCCGAAGGCTCTTTTGGGGAGGTGCATAAGTCAAATTCTGCTATTATCAGTGAAAAATCCAGTGTACAAACAAAATAGTCCAAAGACAATATTAAGAAGGCCCCCAATGATGAATCTGTTCCACCATGCCAGGCCCCCAGACTTGACTGACATTTTGTTTACATAAATAACAATATAACTAGTGGAATATATTATATAGTGGGAAATAGACTTGGAGACCAGTATCCTGCTACTAACTTATTTGTGTGATTTTGGGTAAGACACTTAACTTCTCTGCTTTTCAGTTTTATCATCTGTAATATGATATGGTGGGAAAGGGACCTCTCTTCCTTCTCTAACAATCTATTATGAACACAAACATACATCACACACATATACATACAAATGTATGTACATGCTTATATACACATAAGTATGTGTGTCTACATACACACATAATTCCAAACAAAAACATTTGAGAATTCAGAGGAGAAAGAACTTATTTTCTGACTGGGGGATTAGGAAAATAATAATAGAAGAAGTGGTATATAAATTGGTCTTTGAAATGAGGATTTCAATAGACAGGGAGAAGGAAGTAGAATATTTTAAATAAGGAAAAGATGGCAGAAAACTGATGGCTATGGGTAGTCTAATGTGGCTAAAATGTAGAATATCTGAAGGAGAATAATAATATAATCTGGCATGGAGTGTGAGAACCATATCGTCCATGACCTTAAAATATCAGGTTAAGGAGTTTGAATTCAGTTTCACAGGCAATAGGTATCCACAAAAGGTTTTTAAGAATTATGAATTGTGGGCTCAGAATATTTGGAAGATCAAGATTATAGTAGTACATAACATGGAAGGATTTGAAAGGCTGTAAATAGCTCAAACAAAAAACAAAGAAGACTAGAATTAGACATTATTTTATTTCATTTTACAGGGATATAAAAGGACTCATACTCAAATTCTTTAACGCAGGAAATGCCATAGGGCATCAAGCAACTCTCTTTTTGGTTAATCTGCTCATACTAGTCATATCAATGTTGGGAAAAAGTATTGAATCTGGTCTTAGAATCCGGGTTTTAATCATGATTTTTTACTGTGTTTGAGTTTTTCCTCAATCCAATAATTTCTTTTGCCATTTGGGAATATGTAAGTGCCATGGGCTTTGGGCCATGCAACTGAGGTCTGTATGAGATTTAGCATTTCTTCCTCCTCTTTCACTTTTTCTTAACTGAGACTTAGTGCTCTGAATGTTTCTCTTCTCTTCTCTTTATGTCAGGCTACTGGAAGGATTGTTTTAACTGAAATGAAGGATCAATTTGGTAGTCAATTAGGTTAACCAATTTACTCCCTTATATGGGCCTATGTTTGCCTGAATGGCTGCTCATCCAGCAAGCATTTTGAGTCACTTTTAGAAACAGTAATACTAAGCTGGTCTTGGATTCCATCTTTTTGTTCACTAAAGGATGACATGACTGGACTGCTTTCATTGACATTTTAAATTGAAAGAAAAGCTGCCATTATTCAGTACTGCCCAGTGAGACACCAAATAAAATGGGCATTTCTACATATATGGTAGGACAAAAAAAGAGGTTTGCATATGAAAATTCCAATATTCATCATATGCATATATATATTTGAGTTAGGTTGTCTTGTTAAATATAAATATATTTTAAGTTCAACATATAACTTTCAAAGCTGCCCTACTTATCAATGCTTCTTTATAGCATTCCTTTTATTCTCTGCATTTTCTTTAAGAGAGAGATAACTCTTCCTTTTTTTTTGAATGTACCCATCTAGATGCATATACCATATTCAATATATTACAAAAAATAATAATAGATAGCTGTATGCTATGGCATTTGCTAGAATTAAAAGTATGTAACATCTATAAAAGTCTGGGGTTATTGTTTGAGATCAGCCAGTCCAGGTTAGAGAGGATCAGTGTCAAAAGGTTGGCCACCATTTAATGTAATATTTTTGTCACAACAATTCAGGAACTTCTATTAAAGTGATCTGAGTTGGCAGTGAAATTACAAATCTTAAAGAATTGAAAACATTTTACCAAGTGAATTCTCACACACATTGCATTTTAGGTCACTTATTCTTCTATCTAAATTCTATCTAAATTCTTCTCACAATGATACTCTGTAAACTGGACTGGGCTGACTCTCAGACAATAACCCCAAGTTCATTATTAGGTTATCATTCAGTTTTCTTCCAGCTGAATGAAGCCTGTCAGAGCTTAAAATTTATTACTGTCTATTAATCTAAAATCTAACAGACAATTCAAGGCCACCTCTACAGCATTATAGAGCTTGACCGAAGTCACCCTTACTAATACTACATTTTATAAATATTACATATTTTTAATCCTAGTAAATGTCACAGCATACATCTATTTATTATTAATTTTTGTACTATATAGTATTTTGTAGTATCTATGTTGTAAATGTATATGCATTTAGATAGAGTACCTGAATTTGTATGAATATGGTATATACATCAAAGTGGATTGGGTATTCTGAATTTCTTTCAGTCAGAATATTTGAGTTCTAGTATTGTTTCTGTCACTAAATGTAAATTTGATACATTTCCAGTGTTCCGTTTTCTTGTCTCTAAGTGACGTACAAGGTCCTTTTCCAGCTTTGAAATGTGCCTTGTAGTTATAAAGCCCTGAGCTACAGAGTTTATTGTATCATTAACTATGCCTTGAGAAAGTGGAGAATGTTTGCTAGAGGGAATCTTTTGAGTAGAACTTTAATGGTAAATAAGAAATCTGAAATCTCTTTACCTTCCAAACCAGTCAGCAGAGATTTTTCTCTTTTTTTTCCATCTTCCCATTAAAAAAAAAAAAAAAACAAACAAACAACCAAATAAACAAAGAAAAAATCCAACCCAACAACAACAAAAGATCCAGCTCATAATTTAAAATAACACTGAATTGGACCCATGACATTTCCCCTGATTTAAACTTTCTCTGTAACTTACCAGTCAATACTGCCTCTCCAAAAGCAGTTGTAATAGAGAAAAACCTGAATTACAGAAGATGTCTTGGATTGCCAAGGGCTTTACATTGTTCATTAAAAGTTCATTTTAATGCCTTTTTCTTTGATAGAAACCAGATCATTCTGCAGATTGCCAGAGAATAAGAAAGCAGAATGTCTTACTAAAAGAAGATATTCACCCTATTGCCTGCAGGTGAGAACAGATGATAATTTTTCAGGATGGCTATTGCCTGTTTGGATAGTACTAATGAAGATAAAGGCCCCAGTTCAATTCCCTTCTGGGAAATGTTACTTTTTCTTTCCTCTTTATTTTTTTTTAAAGAAATTCTATTCAAATTACAGCAATAGATCTTTGGAAGTTCCTCAAATTCAATCAAACAAATATTTGTTAAGGAACTAATAAAAGTGTTCTCTACTGTGCTACTGTAGTTACTGAAGAGCAAACAAATACAAATAATACAGACCCACTCTGAGGATGGGTATGGTCTAATAAGGGAAATTAGACAAGTATGCAAATAACTATCACAATATAGAATCAGTCACAGGTTTTTTAGATGAAGTTCAGCACATAGAGAGAAAGGAATGACCTAAATGCCTTCTGTTCAAGGATTTTGTGTGCTTGATGCTGTGGTCCTTCCTATTCTTTAGCCAGGGCATTTTGCTTCTCTAGCATATAAGGAGCATTTGAGGGGCTCATTTTCCTGAAATTCACCTTGAAGGACATTTTCATTACTAGCTCTGTATCCTAGGCAGAGAAAGTTTGGCTTTCAAACTTATCTTGCATGCTCTGTGCCTAGGTTTCTGGAAAATATGGCAACTCAAAAAGCAAATTCAGTCTCTTAATTTTAATAGTTTCTACCAACTGAATGGGGTTGGCAAAGAGAAATCGGAACATTGATGGAATTGTTCTCTGGAGCAGGCAGGGAGAAGGTACTGATGAAGATCAGTTAGCTTCGTGGTCCCATCTTCTCAGGAGGTTGTCCAGTCAGAAATCCAAATTCTGGCAGACTCCTGAGACTTACCTTCTGTAGGGGTCTTGGAGAGCCTCACCTTACCATGTCCTGTCAGAAATCCCAGTCTGTCCCTAAGGTTAAATTTCCCTTATAAATCTACTTCAGGACCCAAATTCCTCCTTAGGGTCAGTCTGCCACAGCAATCTGCCTCATGGTGTTTTTCTCCTAAGTTCCCCATGCCACATAGTCTCTCCCCTAACTCTACTATGTACCCCTTTTCCTCCTTACAGCTAACTAACTTTTGGGGGGTACAAAGTCCCTTTCAGGATTTAGCCTGTCAGGTGTTTCTTTTCTCCTGGCAAATGACAACTTCTTCTAGGGAACTTGCCCTTTCTATCATTAATTATTAAAACCCCTTTCTACACTCTTCCAATTCTATTTCATATTAACCATTCCTGGTGTCTATTGTATCCCATCATTTTGTCTATAGCCTCTTCTCCTAAATAAACCTACCTTTTGCCAGTGAGAATGGCCATTGTGAATTCTTCACACGATTGAATCCCAACATTTGGTGCCTACCATCATCTGGTGTTTCCATCAGCCACATCACCATAAACTTGTTCAATATTGACTCATAATATATAATAATAATAATAAATCTTCTCTGAGCTCATTATTCCAATTGCATTAGCAGGTTGGATCCTCAGAAGGCAGTTTACTACTTCTGTCCATAGCATTTTTGGGATTATCCTGAGGGTCTGAGTTATCTGATATTATCACTTATGAGCTGCCATAGGATATGCTCCCCAATAAATATTAACCAATTGATATATCCTCAATATTGATTAATTGATCAATATCAATTATTTTTTTTGCCAAAGGATAAGAAATTATAATAAAGACAAAAATACAAAAACATCCTCTATATTAATAAGTATTCTCCTTCCTATACATACTTTGTCCCTATGGATAGTGGGCTCAAATATAAATTAGTGAGTACAAAACATTTTCTTTTATCTTCCTTCTGCATATATACACAAGATCCTTGGGGAGAGTAGGCTCAAACTTGAAGCCCAAAATTATTGAAACTTTGGAATATGTGTGGTTGAAATATACTTCCTAGAGCTAGATATTTTTTCTTTCTTCAAGGAATTCTCACCAAATTAACTTTTGGCTGTGGTATAACCAATGAACAAATCACTTGCTTGTTTATTAGGAACAGTGTGTCTTAGCTCCTGGATTGGTCCCTTATTGGGCTCAGTCAAGGTCAATCCTCAAGAGTGCTTCAAGGTCTCATCCTCAGACTTGGCTGTGGTTCCCAGACTCTGGTTATGAGTGAGACTTTGGATGGCTTTGGTGGATCTCCAACTCTCACTAATTGTCTTAACAGACATTTTGTTCTCATCAGTAGCTTAGACATTCATTCAGGCAGCTTATTTGTCTAAGATTAGGAAAGAAGAAACACTCCAAAAACAAGATATGCTATATATTTACAGGGTGGGGAGATGAGGCAGCCAATGCTATTGCCCCTCTTCCCACTCATAGTTTTGTAGCTTTTCTTCTTTAAAAACCTAAAAGTGGAGAGTGAAAAATTGTATGCTTGAACTTTTTGTATAAATACACTTGATTAAAGCTCAGCAGCCAGTTATAAGACTTTTCTCTGCCATAGAATGGTATATTCCATACATGACCAGAAAAGGTCAGAGGATGTCTGAGCTTTCTTTGAAATGGGGACAAGATCCCTCCATTATTCATGCTCATAAGAAGGTTTCCCAAGCCTCCATGTGAACTGGAACCAGACAGGGACCATTGGCCATGCGTTAAGGATTAAGCTCTCCCTTAGAGCAGCAAATTTTTCACAAATTAGGAGCACTTAACCTAGATAAGTTAAATGATCTTTCCAGTGGTCTATAGGTAAGCAGCAGGTGCTCTCATTTTAGGACATTTTCTCTGAGATATTGAAAAGAAGTAATTTATGCCATGGAATATATTAAGAGGGAAATGTTTGGCAGACCTAGGGATATTTAATCTGGGAAAAGAAAAGAAAAAAAGACTTGGGAAAACATTATCTTCCTTTAAATATTTGAAAATCTATTATGTGGGAAGAAGGTTTATTTATAAAGTGTAATTGAAATCAACGGGCAGAAGTTACAGGATGGGAGATTTCAGTTCGATATTAGGGAGAACTTCCAAATAATTAGAATTAGGAGGGCGGAGCCAAGATGGCGAACTGCAGACAGCTTTCTCTGTGAACTCCTGAGACCTTCCCTCAAACCCAGACAAAGTGAGCCTTCAAACTGGTTTTGGAGTGAGGGCTCCGCCAAACATTTGTACTACAACGCACTTCTATCAAAAATCTACCTTGAAAGAACTCCAGAGAAGGTTAGCCTCAGGGGAAATCGGCCGCTGGTCGAGATCACATTCCAGCCGGGGCGGAAGTCAGGGCTGTGATAGAGGAGTGGATTTTGGGCACCCAGGAAGCCCCTGGGAGACGCCTGGGCCACTTTGCTCTGCTTGCGGGCAGGTGCTTTGGCAGATCTGCCTTTGGTAAAGGGTGGATCGAGAGCAGCTGAAAACGTGGTCCTAGTGCAAATCTAGCCCGACCAGCCTCAGACCGTAAGTCAACTCGGAAAACTGCCCCAGGGCAAATACAAATTGTTGCAGTTTTTTCTGCTGGGGACCGATATCCCAACTTTAAATCATGAGCAAGAAGAAGAGAGCTCTCACCATAGAAAGTTTTTATGGAGAAAAAATAGAACAGTCCCCAGATCCTGACATTATGAAAACAATCCCAGATGAAGCCACAAAGGCAGACTTAAGTTGGTCTCCCTTTCAGAAGGCTTACCTGGAAGATTACATTAAGAATCTCAAAAGAGAGCTAGAAGAAGAATGGGGAAATAAATTGAGATCAGTGCAACAGAAATATCAAAAACTGGAAAATAGTACTGGTGAATTGGAATAAGAAAACAGTTCACTGAAAAACAAAATTGGTGAATTGGAAAAAATCACCAATTCACTGGAAAATAAAAATGGTGAACTGAAAAACAAAATTGGTGAATTGGAAAAAGACAACAATTCACTGAAAAACAAAATTGGTGAATTGGAAAAAGACAACAATTCACTGAAAAATAAAACTGGCAAAATGGAAAAAGAATGCATTGAATCAAGAAATTCAACTGGCCAGCTACAAAAGGAGCTAAAAAAGATAACTGAAGGAAATAATACTTTAAAAATTAAAATTGAACAAATAGAAGTAAATGACTCAA
>JAJPUD010002114.1:19152-76111 GCA_023553655.1 Myrmecobius fasciatus | reverse complement strand
AGGGGGGGGGGGAAGGAGGCAAAATAAAGTAAAAATAAAGGAGGTAAAATAAGGCAAAATCTCATAAAGAGACATAGAAGATCTAATATAATTGAGGGAAAGAAGGGAGGGCAATGAGTATTGTGTAAACCTTACTCTCATTAGATTGGACTCTAAGAGAGTATATCAAAGAAAGACCTGACCTTCCTTGTGGGAAGGTAGGAGGGAGGGGAGAAAAGGAAAGGGATAAACTAATAGAAGGATTATGGGAAAGGTACAAAGGGGAGGGAGGGACTCTAAAGGGAGGAGGATTATTGGTGGGAGGTGGTCATCAAAAACAAAGTACTGGGGAGGGGGGAAGGGAGAGAGGGGAAAGGGAAGAGAAAATCATAACTCTGGGTAAATAAGATGGCAGGGAATACAGATATAGTTATTTTAACTGTGAATGTGAATGGGATGAACTCTCCCATAAAACGGAAGCGGGTAGCGGACTGGATTAAAAGCCAAAATCCTACAATATGTTATTTACAAGAAACACATCTAAAGCATAGAGATACATACAGAGTGAAGGTAAAGGGCTGGAGCAGAATCTTCTATGCTTCAGGTGAACAAAGAAAGGCAGGGGTAGCAATCCTTATCTCAGATCAAGTAAAAACAAAAATAGATCTAATTAAAAGAGATAAGGAAGGAAACTATATTTTACTAAAGGGTTCCATAGACAATGAAGCAGTATCAATACTTAACATATATGCACCAAGTGGTATAGCATCCAAATTCCTAGAGGAGAAACTAACAGAGATGCAAGGAGAAATAGACAGTAATACTATACTAGTGGGGGATCTCAACCTTGCTCTGTCAGAATTAGATAAATCAAATCACAAAATAAATAAGAAAGAAGTTAGGGAGATTAACAAAAGGCTAGAAAAGTTAGGTATGATAGATCTCTGGAGGAAATTGAATGGTGATAGAAGGGAGTATACTTTTTTCTCAGGGGTTCATGGAACTTATACAAAAATTGATCATGTGTTAGGGCATAAAAACCTCAAAATCAAATGTAGAAAAGCAGATATAGTAAATGCATCCTTCTCAGATCATAATGCAATAAAACTCACATGTAATATAAGGCCAGGAGAAAATAGACCACAAGTTATTTGGAAATTAAATAATCTAATCCTGAAGAACGAATGGGTGAAAGAGCAAATTATAGACACAATCGAAAATTTCATCCAGGAGAATGACAACAATGAGACAACATACCAAAATTTGTGGGACACGGCTAAAGCGGTTATAAGGGGTAATTTTATATCTCTAGATGCTTACTTGTGTAAAACAGAGAAGGAGAAGATCAATGAACTGGGCTTACAATTAAAAAAGCTAGAAAAAGACCAAATTAAAAACCCTCAATTAAATACCAAATTGGAAATTCAGAAAATTAAAGGGGAGATCAATAAAATTGAAAATAAGAAAACTATTGAATTAATAAATAAAAGTAAGAGTTGGTTTTATGAAAAAACCAACAAAATAGATAAGCCTTTAGTTAATTTGATCAGAAAAAGGAAGAGGAAAATAAAATTATTAGTCTCAAAAATGATAAGGGATAACTTTCCTCCAATGAAGAGGAAATTAGAGTAATAATCAGGAGTTTCTTTGCCCAACTTTATGCCAATAAATTTAATAATGTAAATGAAATGGAGGAATATCTACAAAAATATAGATTGCCCAGATTAACAGAAGAGGAAATAAATTATTTAAATAGCCCTATTTTGGAAAAAGAAATAGAACAAGCTATTAACCAACTCCCTAAGCAAAAATCTCCAGGGCCAGATGGATTTACATGTGAATTTTACCGAACATTCAAAGAACAATTAATCCCAATACTATATAAACTATTTGAAAAAATAGGGAAAGAAGGTGTACTACCAAATTCCTTCTATGACACAGATATGGTGCTGATAGCTAAACCAGGTAGGGAGAAAACTGAGAAAGAAAACTATAGACCCATTTCCCTAATGAATATTGATGCAAAAATTTTAAATAAGATTCTAGCAACAAGATGACAGAAAGTCATCCCCAGGATAATACATGACCAAGTAGGATTTATACCAGGAATGCAGGGCTGGTTCAATATTAGGAAAACTATTAGCATAATCAATTATATTAATAACCAAATTAATAAAAACCATATGATTATCTCCATAGATGCAGAAAAAGCCTTTGATAAAATCCAACACCCATTCCTATTAAAAACACTGGAGAGTATAGCAATAAATGGGCTTTTCCTTAAAATGATTAGTAGTATCTACTTAAAACCTTCAGCAAGCATCATGTGTAATGGAGTCAAACTAGAACCATTCCCTTACTGGGATCAGGAATGAAAGAAGGCTGCCCACTGTCACCATTATTATTTAATATTGTCTTAGAAATGTTAGCTTTGGCAGTAAGAGAAGAAAAAGAGATTAAAGGAATTAGAGTAGGTAATGAGGAAACCAAATTATCACTCTTTGCAGATGACATGATGATATATGTAGAGAACCCTAAAGATTCAACTAAAAAACTACTAGAAACAATTCACAACTTTAGCAAAGTTGCAGGATACAAAATAAATCCCCATAAACCATCAGCATTTTTATATATTACCAATAAAGTTCAGCAGCAAGAGATACAAAAAGAAATTCCATTCAAAATAACTGTTGATAGTATAAAATATTTGGGAATTTATCTGCCAAGGAATAGTCAGGAACTATATGAACTAAACTACAAAACGCTTTCCACACAAATAAAATCAGACCTAGTCAATTGGAAAAACTTAAAATGCTCATGGGTAGGCCGAGCAAATATAATAAAAATGACAATATTACCCAAACTAATTTACTTATTTAGTGCCATACCAATCAAACTCCCAAGAAATTATCTTACAGATCTAGAAAAAATGGTAGCAAAGTTCATTTGGAAAAACAAAAGGTCAAGAATTTCAAGGGGATTAATGAAAAAAAAGGCTGACGATGGTGGACTTGCTGGACCAGATCTAAAACTATATTACAAAGCAGCGGTCATCAAAACCATTTGGTACTGGCTAAGAAATAGAGTAGTCGATCAGTGGAATAGGATAGAATCACAAGACAAACTAGGCAATAACTATAGCAATTTAGTCTTTGATAAACCCAAACACCCCAGCTTTTGGGATAAGTATTCACTATTTGACAAAAACTGCTGGGAAAACTGGAAACTAGTGTGGAAGAAATTAGGGCTTGACCCACATCTAACACCACATACCAAGATAAGATCTAAATGGGTTCATGATCTGGATATAAAGAGTGATACTATAAGTAAATTAGAGGAATGTAATATAGTTTACCTCTCAGACCTATGGAGATGGAATAAATTTATGTTCAAAGAAGAACTGGAACTCTTAATTGAAAACCAGATAGATAACTTTAACTATATTAAGTTAAAAAAGTTTTTGTACAAACAAAATCAGTGCAGTCAAGATTAGGAGGGAAGCAATAAATTGGGAAATCATCTTTACATCTAAGAGTTCTGATAAAGGTCTCATCTCTAAAATATATAGAGAGTTGTCTCATATTTATAAAAATTCAAGCCATTCTCCAATCAATAAATGGTCAAAGGATATGAACAGACAATTTTCAGAGGATGAAATTAAAACTATTTATAGTCATATAAAAAGGTGCTCCAAATCACTATTGATCAGAGAAATGCAAATCAAGACACCCTGAGGTACCACTTCACACCTGTCAGATTGGCTAAAATGACAGGAAAAGTTAATGATGAATGTTGGAGGGGATGTGGGAGGGCTGGGACACTGATGCATTGTTGGTGGAGCTGTGAACATATACAGCCATTCTGGAGAACAATTTGGAGCTACGCTCAAAAAGTTATCAAACTGTGCATACCCTTTGACCCAGCAGCATTTCTATTGGGCTTATAACCCAAAGAAATCATAAAGGAAGGAAAGGGCCCCACATGTGCAAGAATGTTTGTGGCAGCCCTTTTTGTAGTGGCTAGAAACTAGAGACTGAAGGGATGCCCTTCAATTAGAGAATGGCTGAATAAATTATGGTATATGAATATTATGGAATATTATTGTTCTGTAAGAAATGACCAGCAAGATGATTTCAGAGAGGCTTGGAGAGATTTACATGAACTGATTCTGAGTGAAATGAGCAGAACCAGGAGATCATTATATACAGCAACAACAGTACTATATGATGATCAATTCTGATGGACATGGCTCTCTTCAACAATGAAATGTTTCAAACCATCTCCAATTGTTCACTGAAGAAAGCCATATACACCCATAGAGAGGGATGTGAAATGTGGAACACAACATAACATTCTCATACTCCTTGATTGATGTTTGCTTACATTGTGTTTCCTTTATCTGATATATTTTTTTGTGTAGATAAGATTTTTCTTGCACAACAATGATAAGTTTGGAAATATGTATACATATATTCGATTTGCCAATATATTAACATAATTAACATGTAGTGGATATCCTGCCATCTAGGGGAGGGGTGGGGAGCTGGGGTGAAAATTTGTAACAGAAATGTATGTAAGGGTTATTATTGAAGAATTACCCACACATATGTTATACAAATAAAATTTAAAAAATGTTAAAACAAACAAACAAACAAAAAAACCCCAAATAATTAGAATTATCCCAAAATAGAATTAGCTACTTTTCAAATTAGGGAACTCCTCATGAGGAGATATATTTGAGTAGAGGTTGGGATATGAGGGAGAAGACTCATGCTTCTAAGTATGGATGGATTTGAGCCCCATGACTCAATCAGTATGAGGACAAGGAACAAGTCTCATTATCTTTATATTTCCCCCAATGCTTAGCCTAATGCTCTTCACTTAGAAAGCACTTGATAAATTCTTATTGAAAGCTGAATTAATGAACAATTAATTAATTAATGGCTTCTTAAGTTTCCTTTTAACGCTACAATCCTATCTAGTCAAGGAGGGCAGAGAATCCTATCATTCTATGAGAAACTGATCTAAGCTACCCTCCTTGACTTTCTCCTCCATGAACAGACCTGAAGATAAAACACTGATAGAGACATTTGCTGTTTGTAGACATCGAAAATTACATATATAATATAAAAAGCTACGTTTCCTTCAGGGCAAATGTAACTTTTCCCCCTCTACTGAATTATTACCTTGTATAGGAGAACTATTATAAAGCATCTAAAATTCTCTGGAGCCCATCCCTTCCTTAGGTTGTAAGATAATTTGTGGAGGCTATCCACTTTAAGTCTCTGCAGTATTTAAGTGCTTATCACATTTTCACTGAGATGTTCTGTTCTGTGGTCTCCCCACTATCCCAAAGCTCCTTTGTCCAATGTTGAACTTCCTACCTTCAATTTATTATTATATTATATTTATTATACCTTCATTATCATGAAGGCAAAAACTAGTTCTTCCTTGTTTTTTTGTTTCACTCTCATTTCATCCAGCAAAATACCTTGCATATGACAGGTATCAACTCTTGATTTAAGTTGATTTTTTCATTGTCACCTCCCTGTCAGTGTTTCAAATCCAAGTCATTTCTGATGGGCAGGGTCAAGAAAAAGTTTAAATACAATAATTTAACTTTATTCTCTCCTGGTCTGAAGGTTTTTGCTCTTATGATTCTTGTGTGGAGTTTCTGAACAATTAAACAGAAGCATATTGAAAGATCAAGTGAGTTCAATTATAGCCAGTTACCTTAAGACTGTCATGGAGATGGTAGAGCAAAGGGAAACAAGTCTACCATCAAATTCAGCTCCTGTGCCCAGATGACAAATAACCATTAGATTTAGTGGCTACTTTAATCAAATATTCAGAACAGAATTACAACAAAATTGTTCTGCCTGGATATACTAACAATTGTATAAATTGAAATTCATTTAGGATTCCAAATGATCTTAAATGGGCTTCAGCTTCATTCTCTAAAGGGCTGCTATTGTTTGCCCCAGTAGAATTGAGTTAATATCTTGGTGTGCCAGTGTAATTCTCATGGTCATCCAGAGATACATTTTGATAGAAGTCCTGTGTGACCTAGTATACTAAATACCATATTTTTGAGTCTGCTATTTTGGTCTCTCTTCCTTTTCCTAGTAAATTCCTGAGGAGAAGGAACTGTTTTATTTTAGTCTATGTATCAACTGTGCTTAGCATAGTGACTGATACATAATAGGAGCTTAATAAATGATTGCTGAATAAGCTTTAACTAAATTGAGCGTGCTTCATATATCTTTAAATATATATATATATATATATCTTTATATATTTCACATATATAATATATAAATATATCTTTATATATCCCTTAGCATCTAACACAGTGCTCTGTCTATAGTAGATGTAGAATAACTTTTTTTGAAAGAGAATATCAGTGAATGATAGAACTGGATGGAACCTTAGAATACAGCTAATCTAACTTCATTTTACAAATGTGGAAACAAAAGTACACTCATGATTCACCACAGGTCACACAGGACTAGTAAGTGAATTGAATTTAAATTGCATTGTTTTTAAATTTTAAGTGACTTTTTTGAAACACTATGAAGTGATAGGCAATGATTTCATTCCTAAAGTTTCTAAACAAGAAGCAGATTTTTCTTACATTCTTATTGAATTGTTAAACAATGTGAAAAAGGACCCACTTCAAAAAAATAAAAATAACTACCACTATATTCATAGGACTTAGAACTGGAAGGAACCTTAGGGATGCATCACTGACCCTGAATCTCTCACAGAATAAATGAAGAAGGTCCATGGAAGTTATTAAGGGATTTATCAAGGTCAAAGAGGCAAGAGAAACAAAACTTGAATCTAGGACATGTAGGGCTGCTAGGTGGTTCCATAATGCATAGTGCTAGGCCATCGAGTCCCTGAACTCATCTTCCTGAGTTCAAATCTGATATCAGACACTTACTAGCTGTGTGAGCCTGAGCAAGTCATTTAACCCTGTTTGTCTCAGTTTCCTCATCTATAAAATGAATTGGAGAAAGAAATAGCAAACTATTCCAGCATCTTTGTCAAGAAAACACCCAATAGGGTTAACAGAGAGTTGGACACAACTGAAACAATTGAATAATAGATTGTCTTTTAAGTCTAGGATTCTTTCTACTCCACTGCAGCATACCACACTATGATACTTTTTTGAAATATAAAATTTAACAATCTGATATGTAAAATTCAAACATAAGCTAGACAAAATGAAAGAATATTCCCTTCCATAGTTTAAAGAGCACTGGTTATGAAACCAGAAGACCTGGATTTGAAGTCAATTCTGTTATTAAGAAAAATAACTGACTTTTATGTGTGTGATGGCATGGGGAGAAAAGCATTGTTTTCTTCTTCCTGACATCAGAACTCAATTTTGGAATATTTTCATTTTCGTATAAATGGGTAGTCACATTATTTTCCAATGCTTTGCCTTCCTTCACTCCAATTATTGTGCAAGAATAACCAAGACAGAGAGAATCAACTCAGTTTTGAACCATATTAGAAAGTCTCTATCTTCTCCACTAAACAAAATAAACTGCCCTCAGTGCCAATCACTGACCATTTATGAGACAAGCATGACCATATGATTTTTATATACTCTAAATTGTGACAAATGGCTCATATTAAGAAGCCCACTTGCCCATAAAGACCTCCTTATCTTTATGCAAATTGATGTCTTCTTTTCTTGGTTTGTAATAATATGTGGAAAAAAGCTCTGATGTTTACTCAAAATTATAATAAAAGTGGTTTTCTTTCCATGACATATAGGACTTTAAAGCTGGAAAAAAAAAAACAGTTTACGTATTCTATCTCATTTGAGACTTGATGACAGCTGTATGAGATAGGTTTTATTTTTTAATTTTTTGACTGACTTTGTAATTTCATTGGTATACAGTATGCTCAGTGAGGAAACTCCCTTTACCAATGCTGACTGACAACTCTGTAATTTTTATCCTTAGTTGCCCATATCATTGGAGGATTAAGTGACTTGCCCATGGTCAGTCGCACAGTCAATATATGCTCTCAAAGACATAAACACAAGTGGAGATAGAATATTATATGGTGGGCAGTCAATTGTTCTTGGAGTGAGGTAAAAAATCCAGGTATCATTCCTAATTTAAGAATAGAAAATTAAGGCTAGGCTTAATTAAGTGACTCAAGTGTAGATCCAGTACTACTAGGTATCAAAGGTTAGATTGAAATCTTTTGTCTCTTTGTTACCAGGTTCAGTTGTCTATTCACTGCCACTAGGCTGCTTTAAATGTGTGATTTCTAAGATAATTCTCTTTTGGTCTCAGTTTATTAACTAAATATTTATTATTAATAATTATTGATTATTAATAATACATTTATTAGATTTCAATTTATTAATGAAAAGGTTGAATAGTGGGAAAAACTTGTGCTCATAGAAATCAAGTGATTTTTGTGAGATCACGACTCTTGTAAATGATTGAGTAGGACTTGGAATTATCTGAGCCTGCCTTTCTAGTAAGAGAGGTCACTTTTGGTATAGGGAAGTGTCAATGACTCTAGAGCTTCTAGAATAATAAAATGACAGCATTTTGGAGTGATAAGGACTCTCAGTGACCATCTTATCTGCCAAAAAAGATCCTCATGATCAACATTTCTGACAAGTTATTGCTGAACCTTTATTTAATGACAATCAAGAAGCAGACATCCACTTGAACCTTGGCAACCTACTGAGATACCTTCCAATTCAAAAGTCCTGGGATTCTGGAATAAACACTGAAATATCTTCCAGCTCCAGAAACTACATTGGTACCAAGAGCATCACCTCTAAGTGGATAGGCAAACTGATAAAGAAGGTAAAAAGACCTAGATTTAAGTTCTGTCCCTGTCACTTACTATAGATCCTACAATAAATATTGAAGTCACTTAATCTCTTGGAATATCAAGGGTTTTCCACTTTATGAAAGAGGGAAAATATTCCCACAACCTTGCAAGAAATGTGTTTTGTAAACTTTGTTTCCATAACTATGAGAGTTGTTATTCTTTTTAAATAGTATACTACCTGTATATATTTCAAGAATTTTATGCAACTTTGATTTATACAAAATTGTTGTGATTTATTGTATGAAGTGAGGCAGACTTACATTTTAAATAAGGAAAAACACAGGAATCTATCTTCTAACCTGAGGTCAGCCAACCAGATCAAGAGTAAGAGCCAGTGTTCAAAAGCCTCTTCTCCTTTCAGCAAAATTTAAAAACTTCATTTATAATACTGGATAGCACTGACAATTGTTTACATTGAGCATCCCTTTATTTATTTGCATGTAAACTCTTGTTTCACAGACTCAGAAAAACCACAAACAACTTTCCCTCTCTTCCCTGTCTTTTTCTTTAGGGACCACACATGATGCTTTTAGTAAAAATAAATGGGTCCAGAGTCATAGATTAATTTCCTTTGATATCATCTGTCTACTTTCACTTTCTCTAATATTAACTTGGGAATTAAACTATATGACCTCTAACTACATTAAGGATATTCCAAATACTTTCATAAATAAGTTCACCCAGTTGGATGGCAGATAGATAGCATATATTAATGTCACAGAACTATTTACAAACTAGAAAAAAAATTTTCCTTGAACTTTATATAACTTTTTGTGGATCTCTTATAATAATATTGTTATATATAATATAATAATCTCACCTTAAATATAATCACATAAGAGGATTTTTTAGATATTACCCCTTTTTTTCTTCTCTTGGTAGAAATGTGTTGTGGGGGGAAAAACATTGATTGGAGCTGAAGATATGAGTTTTAAACTCATCACCAATGCTTACTAGTTTTGTGACAAGGATCTTAATCTCCATGGACTACAGTTTCATCATGCAGGTTCTTTCTGTAAGATTCCATCTAACTCTAAAAAGTATTATAAGTCCACATTGAGATTCTTTTCCTCACAATTATACACAAAACTCTATGTCCTAAAATTTATATTCTTCTTCTATTTTCTAATCACTGAGATAACATAATAAAAAGGGTGGTAAGTCAAGAAATGAGAGAGGTCTGAGAATATATGCTGATGTATTAGGCAAATGCTGTACATCATTCCAATTTTAGGATCCAGATCTCTATTTCCTGTTCTGCCTGACTTCCTTTTTTATTGAACTATTTTGTAATTGAATTTGAGGTAAATTTAACATATTAAATTAGTAGCAAAATGGAGAGTAGGAAAACTGGGACACTAATGCATTGTTGGTGGAGTTGTGAAATAATCCAACCATTTTGGAGAGCAATTTGGAGTTATGCCCAAAGGTCTATAAAACAGTGCATGCCATTTGACCCAGCAGTCCTGAATCCCAAGGAAATCATAAAGGAGGAAAAATTTCCCACATGTGCAAAACTGTTTATAGCAGCTCTTCTTGTGGTAGCAAAGAATAAAAAAAGGAATGGATGCCCCTCAATTGGGGGAATGATTGAACAAACTGTGGTACATGAAGGTAATGGAATATTACTGTTTTATAAAAAATGATGAACAAGATGATCATAGAAAGGCCTGGAAAGATTTACATGAACTGATTTTGAGCAAAACATTAGAACCAGGAGTACATTGTACACAATAACAGCAAGATGTGTGATCAACTATGAAAGGCTTGGTTCTTCTCAGTGGTTTGGTGATCTGAAGCAATCCCAATAGACTCTGGACAGAAAAATGCCATCTGCATCCATTAAAAGAACTAAGGAGACTGAATGCAAATCACATATGCTATGTTCATTTCTTTTTTCTGGGTTTTTTTTTTAATCTCTCCTATGGTTTTTCCCTTTTGCTCTGATTTTTTTCTCCCAACATGATTCATAAAGCAATGTGTATTAAAAATAAATAAACTTACTACAATAAAATAAAAGGTAGATGTGAAGGTCCTCTTCAATGATAGAGAATCCCTTTGCTATTGAACTTAATGAAAGATGATTTTTTTTAAAAAAAAAAGTGAAGGAGAAATATAATGATATTATAGTTATTTTAGTGAAGGAATTTATAAAGGCAGCCTGTTTCTGAAAATGGTTAGATCCCACTTAAAGTTAATTTTTGTATAATTTATGAGGCAGAAAATTTGTAGAATGCCACTCACTCAACTAATTTATGCTAAGTGAGCACTTCTCATAACATTTCCTTTAAAAGGAAATAATAAGGAAGGGGACAAAATATAGAAGAATTCACAAGTATGTTCTGCAAAGTAGAGAAATTTTGCTCTTCTTTTTTTCTTCTTCATTTTTAAAAGCTTATTCATGGTCCCTAAGTTGGATTACCATATAATAATAAACCTCAAAGAATACTTGAGATCTAGAAGGGGAGAATTACATTAAGTTCTAAATGTGTAAGTTATAATTGCATTGCATTATCTATTTACCTCTTTAAAAATTTTTTCAACTCCCTTCCCCCCATTTATAAGCATTTATTCTCTCTTTCATCTTCCTCCTTCTCTCTTCCCTAAAGAGCAAAAATCTTGTAGTAAATAATTACAATCAAACAAAACAAGTCTCTACATTTTGTCATATCTATAAATGTGTGTCTTATTCTTCACTGAGCCTATCACCTCTCTGTCAGGAGATCTCATCAATCCTGGAATCATGATTGATTGCTTTGTTGATAAGAGTTGTTAAGTCTTTCAAAATTATTCATTTTACAATGTTTCTGTTATAGGATTTGTATGAACTAATGCGGACTGAGCAGAAACAGCAAAACAATTTATGATCTAACCACCTCTTCCAGAACACCTTGTAAAAATCTACACTAACACCTTCCTGAGAATGAGTTTCTATGGTATATCCTAAAGCAGGATTTCAAATTTTTTTTCACTTGTGACCCCTTTTTTCACCTGAGAAATTTTTACATGACCCTGGGTATATAGGTTATATATTATAGGTATAGGTATAGGTATATATTAAAATATGTATACAAACCAAATATTTAATGACAACAAATCATAATTTTAAAACCCCCACATTCAGTTACAAGACCTCCACATGGAATTGCAAATCACTGCTTAAGAAGCTGGGTCCTAAAGGGCTACCAAGTTTCCTAAATTAATGTTATTTTTTTTCAAAGGAGAATTTTTGGTTAAGAACTGAGGTTATACCATTTTATTAAACAAAGAACAGACTGTATGGCAGGTCCAAGCAGGGACCTGATCTCACTGTGATGCCTAATCTCATGGTGATGGCACTATGACAGGAATGGAGAAACTAAAGCAGAGACAGGAGTTTCCCTTAAGATCACTGAAAGAGAGCTGGGAGCAGATTATAGACTTTTGTTTCTCATGTCCCTAGATAACAAATGCTTGGGTTGGCCAAGTCTGGAACAATTAACCCAGAATAGGTCTCTCTTCCACATTAATGTTACCTTTTTACTTCTAAATTGTTTGCTTCACATCTTGAGTGCATTTGGAAGAAAGATCTAGGATAAGAAGGGAATGACAACTTGGAAAAATGGAGCTGGCAGGGCTTTTAAACCATGAATTCCACATCTGTTGCACCAACCAATGTTTTAATTATCTCTGAGATATTACTGCCCTGTCTTAAACTGGAAAGAAATGAATGATGATTATTCCTGCTGTATTTATCTCAGTGGTTTAGAGCAGATGCAGTTTCGCATCTGGTCTTTTATTGCCCACTTGCATGCTAGGATTTCTAAAATTCACTGTGTTCATTGGCATCTTGTTGTAATATCATTTCTTCTGTGATGCTCAAATCCAAGGGGCAGCTTAGTTCAGCCACAACAAGAAGAAATATTTATAAAGTACTCACTGCATATTTAGTACGAGGCTAGAGCAGAAACAAACTCTTCTGCAGTTTCTCTGTTATTGATCAAGACTGATTTTTACCTTGTTAAAATTGCTACATTAAAATTAAGAGTGGTACAGAATCATTGACCATAAAAATTGCTGAACCACAATGACATTATTAGGATTATCCCTCTTTCCAACAAGGCCTTTGAGGAAATAGTCCTATGAAAATAAATCCATTTTGTGTAGATGATACAAGATTTTTTACTCACAGAAAAACTTATTTTGTGATTTAAGGCACTGATTACATCACAAAATTATGAGATTTAGAAAGGAAAGAGATCTTACTTACATATCATTTTATTTTGCATATATGGAAATTGAGGTCCAGAAAGGTTTGGTGACCATATGGATAGCTAGCCATATGGGATAAAATTATGTTTTGAGGAAATAAATATTTTTTGTTAATAATAATAACTATGCACATTTACATGATATTTTAATTTGGAAAGTATTTTACCCACCTTATCTCATTTAAGTCTCATTATATCTTTTATATATTTTATCCCTAATTTTACAAATGAGGAAACTGAGGATCAGAGAGGAGACTTGTCCATGGTTATCAATCAAATAAAAAAAAAAAACAAATGAGCCTTAATGTATTAACAAGCATTCATTAAGTTCTTACCAGGTGCTAAGCACTGGAATAAGAAGAAAAACAAAAATTGCTCTTAAGCTCCAAGAGCCTACGTTCTAGATGGAGAAGGTTTGTTGTTAATCCTTCATTTTCTAGGAGGTCCATTGACATCAAGAGGTGATGTCTTGACTTCCATGTAAATTGGATTTAAATGATGCAGAATTGACAAAGTTATCAGCTTCATTATCTCTTCTAAAGTCATTGAAATCCAGTGTCAGGACAAAAGTCTAGATGCCTGCTGATGACCCATGATGCAATGGATAATCTGGGGGACTTTGATATGTGACCAAAATCATAGATATATATATATAGGTACATACAAGGTACATACAGAGTAACTGGGAGATAATATTATAGGGGAAAGCTCTACCAATTGAGCGTGGAGGGGACCAAAAAAAGACAGCCCATAGAACATGGGGCTTGAGCTAGATCTTGAAACTGATCATTTCAATAGACTTGGGATGAAAAATGCCATGTGCATCCAGAGAGAACTATGAAGACTGAATGCAGATTGAAGTATATACTATTTTCATCTTGTTTGTTTGTTTGTTTTTTCTTTCTCGTAGTTTTTCCCTTTTGTTCTCATTTTTCCTTCACAACACGACTAGTATGGGGATATGTTTAAAATGATTGTGCATGTGTAACCTATATCAGATTGCACAGCTGTCTTGGGGAAGGGGAAGTAAGAGAGGGAGGGAGAAAAAATTTGGAACTCAAAATCTTACAGACATGAATATTGAAAAGTATTTTTACATCCAATTGGAAAAATAAAACACTGTGGAGAAAACAACCAAATACTAAATTGAAAATTCAAAAAAAGAAAAAGAAAGAAACTGATTACACATGTTGCAGTTAGAATTGCAATCTAAATCTTCCTGATTCCAAGACCAACTCTATCCAGACATTTGACATTACTAATGGGATGCAATTTTTCTTTGAACATCTTAACTTCTATTATTCAGTCTCTCTTAATCACATTTTGTTGACAACGTATGTTGCCTGTTTTATGTCTTCTGTACCTAGGCCCACATATCTTAGGTTTTCAAGTATGTCCCCAGATTTCAACTGTGATCCTAGAACTAAAATATCCTGTACATCATAATTATTTGGAAATAAGTAACAGTGAATCCAGTCAATAACAGTTGCAATAAGAGTATGCATGATTTGTAAATAATGCTGGCCAACATTTATATTCTACTTTAAGGTTTGCAAAGGCCTTAGTATTTGTTATTTTGTTTGATGGAGATGATTAGGCTTAAAAAATTTTCATTATAACCTATGCATAAGTACTGTATTATGCATTCTCCCATCTTGTATTGTCAGGTGATGATAAGGTCCTGAGTAACTAGATGTGATTGGTAGAGAAAGACTGAAGTATTGAAGGAATTACTCCCTGAGGCAAGCAGGGAAGGGCTCTGAAGGGGATCAGTTAAGCTCACAGTTCCACTCTTGGTGGAGGTCATGGATAGCCCCACCTTGCTTTGTCTGGTCAGAAATCCACTTAATGTCAAATCTCTGAGATTAAATTTCCCCTATAAATCCATCCATAGCTCACACCACTTTTGTTGAACCCTTTTGGTTTATGTGCTCTATGACACTCTGCCTTATGGTGTCTTTCTCCTCTCCCACCATTTCTCTATTCTTTCTCCTTCTTATAGCTAACTAACTTTCTTAGGGTGCTAAATCTCTCTTGCTATTTAGTCTTCGAGCTAAGGGCATACTTCAGTCTTATGGGGTATTCCCTTTCTCCTAATTAATTATGATTTTTATTAGGGAACTTGTCTTTTTCATCATTAATTGCAAAATCCACTTTCCTTGCTAACTATATGCTCCCCCAACTCTACTTCATATTTGCCATTCCTGGTGTATATTTATCTCTTCATTTTGTCTTTTCCTAAATAAACCTTCCTTTTGCCAAAAAGAATGGCCATTGTAAATTCTTTACATGACCAAACCTCAACTTTTGGTTCCTACAATCTCATCATTTAGGGTGCTGAACCCTAAACACATCATTTGGAATCAGAAATTGATCTCCTAAATCATATCAATTGTGAGTGGCAGTATTCAAGGCAAGGGCAGTAATGATAATGATCAATAATTGACCATGAGGGCAGTTAGGTGGCGTAGTGGATAGAGCACCAGCCCTGAAGTCAGGAGGACCTGAGTTCAAATCTGGTCTCAGACACTTCCTAGCTGTGTGACCCTGGGCAAGTCACTTAACCCCAATTGCCTCAGCAAAAAGCAAAAAAAAAAAAAAATAATAATAATAATAATTGACCATGAGCAGTCTCTGATTAAGGCTCTCAAACACCATTGTATATTTCTTATGGAAGGTAAACACTGAAATTCACAGTACATCTTTACTGCAGTCTCTAAAGTACCATAGAGCTCAATTTAATCCACTCATTTTTTAGATGAGATTACATGAATTGCTCAAAGTCACACAGGTAGTAATCAGAATTCAAAGCTAGATCTTCTGACTCTGACTCCCGAGCTCTTTCTTCTTCCCAACTTTTGGTTCAGGTATCTCTTGTCTCAGTATTCATTATCCTTTTAATTTTCTTTTATTAAAATCATAAACATAGTAGAGAATGGTAATATGGATAGACAGCTGACCTCAGAATTAGGAAAACCTGAGTTCCAGTGCTGCTGCTTCTGAAACATACTGCAAGATCTGGGAATTCTGATGCTCTTAATGATCAAATGGATCTCCAGAAGGCTAATAATGAAATGTTACTCACCTCCTGATAAAGAGATGAAAGATTCTGAATATAGAATGATATATATATATACTTATATATCTTATATACATATATACTTATATATCTATATATATACTTATATACTTATATATATAGAATGATATATATAGAATGATATATATATAATATAGAATAACATATATATATGTATATATATATATCTCCAATATGTATATATTGAACATTACTAATGTGGATAAAGTAGATATTCAAGACAATGAAAAAGATAATTAGGTTAAAAAACATTTAATAAAATATTAAATTTTTTATCTATAACATTTGTTGTGTCTTTAAAATGTATTTTCCTCAGACTATTTGAATATTTGCCTTACTGTTTTAATTCACTTATTGCATGTAGACAAAGAATATTCATGATGCTTGACCTTTTGACATTTTTCATGCCTCAATAATGGTATCCACATATTGAGGGGAAAAAAAACAAACAAAAAACAAAGAGGAATCTAACTGGCAAGTCTGCCTATTGAATAAATGTGTTCTTGCTTTCCTTTGGGAACAGTAAAGTTTGTAGAAATCATTCTCAATAAGAATCTTTTCGCGTGTCCTACCTCAACTCTATTTGCTCATGATTTTAAAAGCAGCTGGTATTGCTTGGCAGTATCACAGAACAAACTTGCTACTTTCATAGCATCTGTATCCAATATATGCTATCTCTGGTATGTCTATGTCCCTTCCTTGGGTGCAATATGATGGAAACCAGGCTGAAAATTTTGGGTGCTTGCCTCATGTAATGTAGTTCTTTGTATCATGAAGTTAACATCCATTTCCTCTCCAAGTCTAGTAAATGCTGCAATTGAGAATTTTCCCCCCCTATTTACAATAAAAATGTTTTCTTCCTCACTTACTGTGCTAATTCAAGCTTTTTCAGCTGGAATGGTGCAGAAAGTAAAGAAAGAAGCAGTTAGGTCCTTGATCATATCATCAGTATCACAGCTTCTCATTTCCTAAAACCGAGACACTTTTCTTTTTTGTGTGTATGTGTGTGTATGGGAGTGATGGGAAGGTAGTTGTCATTAATAGCTACTAATACACACACACACACATGCGTGCACACACACACACACACACACAGCAGGCTGCAGTTACTTAGAAAAGAGTGATAACCTAAGGCTAGACATGAATGGAATACTCGTCTGCCAAGTTGAGCTCGTGTCAAACGCTCCTAGCTCCAGGTTTTAAATGGAACCTTTTGAAGCTTCAGTCTCTTGTTTTCTCTCTGGCATGATGTTCTTGGGTTCTCAAAAGCTCTGCCAACTGAATGTTCTTCCAGGTTCTACGAAGATGCAGTCTTTGAATATAAGCCTGGTGATAGCCTGAGCTGTTATTTTCTGAGGAATAGCCTTATCAACATGTTATCAATAGCAGTTGGCAATAAATGATAATTAGTTTTGGCCATGGTATTCCATGAAATGGAATCATCAACTCTCAGTAATCCTTGTCCACTTCCAAGGTAATGGTGAAGGAAAGAAAGGCAAATGATAAGATTCATGTAGTTTTAGGCCATTTGCACACATTATTAAAACACTGGTACTATTTAAAAGCAATCTCTCTATAATGAACAGTAATTTGATGCAGTACTTGAGAGCTCATCACACACCTATTCATTTTATCATTATGAATGAAGCCAGAAGACATAAAGAAATTGCATGTAAATGAGAAGCCTGTTCAAAAATTCTCTTTGGGGAGAATAGAGTTCATGAAATTGGTTTCACTGTATACCTAAAAGAAAAAATATAAATAAAAATTTAAAAAAATTAACAGGATGGTGGGAGATTATGAAGCAGGCTGCTTTATAAAATAGCAATTTAGTCTATATTAAAGGCACACTTTCGATTAAACAATGGCCTTGTTCTTTGGACATAGTTTTGTTCAGATACCTTTTTCCTCCTTCTTTTAATTACTATGAAAGACTAAATAATTTTGAAATTGAGTAAACTAGAGACTTCAGAATAATAGAACTTCTATACTGGTGCTGAATGGATTCAGTTTAATAATTGGACATTACTGTTTGAACCATGAGGAATTTCTAAACTTAAGTTAGAGCAATGCTTCTGGGAGATATCTAGCCCTCAAAGAACAGGGTAAACAAATAGATCTAAATCCTCTGAATAAACAAGGAGTGATCCTATGGGCAACAGTTAGCAGATAGTGTTCTGTTTTCCAAAGAACTTGGCTTTGGGCAAGAGAAGAATCATGCACTTTTGTAAAAGAATGGTCCACTAAACCAGTCTTCCACTCCCCTTCTAGGAAGATAAATTATTAATGTTTTCCTCCTATTCAATTAGATTTATCAAATATTTCCTAAGTCTCTACTATATACTAAGCACTGGGAATATAGGAAATAGGGGTTCCTGTCCTCAAGGAGCTTACATTCTATTGGGGGAAACAACACCTCTGCACACAAATGACAAAGCATATACACAATAAATACAAAGTCATTTCAGAGGTGGCAGGGCAGAAACTGCGAGATGTAGGAAAGGACTCCCACCTGTAAGAGGTCATACCTGAATTGTGTTTTGACAGAAACTAAGGTTCCTCTGAGATGAGTGAGGAAAAATGGTGGGAGATTCATGTACAGGGTTGGTTTAGCTGCAACATAAAATGTGCAGTCAGTTTGCCAGTTGTGTGCATAATGTATTCAGGGAGCTTTTATTAAAGAGTGTTTTGATTTTCCAGAGGAAGTAAGTATTGATTGACCATGTGAGGGATTAGATGGGAATTTAAGCATTCCATTCCATTCACTTCATTTCAACAGGAATTTATTAAGCATTTACTGTGTGCCTGACACTGTTTTAGATGTTAGGAATACAAAGACAAAAATAAAGCAATCTTTATCCTCAAAGGTACGGATTTTATTGAAGAATGAAATAAGCATTTATTAAGCAACTACTATATGCCAAGCACTGTAATAAGTTATTTACAAGTATGTCTCATTTAATCTTCACAACAATCCTGAGAGGTAGGTTGCTATTATTATCATCCTTATTTTACAATTGAGGAAACCGAGGCAAACAGAAGTTAAGTTATTCACATAGCTAATAAGTGTCTGATTCGAATTCGGGTCTTTCTGACCCCAGGACCACTGTATCACATAGCTGCCTCTGATAAACAACATTTATACAGATATAGACTTATACAGATAAGTAAACACAAAGCACATACAAATTAAATATAATAATCTGGGGTGGAGGGAAGTGCTATTCTGACTCTGATATTCCTTTAGAAGGACAACATATAGAGCTCATCCATCACTATAAATTTTCTTAAATAGTCACATCAAATAAACAATAAACTAGGCTCAGATCAGGAGCAAAACAAATTGTTTTGCCTTTGGCAAATTGTAAAGGTGACCTTAAACTTTTCTCCGAAACAGTGGCCTATTTTTAAACATCATTTTTGGGACAACATCATATTACTACAAGCCATGGAAAAATACAATCTCTGAAGAGCTGTAACTGAGGATTACTCAAAGGGCAATTGATGAGTATGAGCTGAACAGTCTTTTCTCCCCAGCATCCATGATATTTCCTCACACTCTAATTGAAAGGTCACATATGCTTTGGAAACTGGAAGCATTACTCTTTAAAAATTTAAAAGTTATGGGGACACAGAAATTTCAGAATTCATTCATATCCTCTCAAAATGTATTTTATCCTTCTCCCTCTAAGGAATACTGAACCTTTCCCCATTGTAGTCCATCCTCCACTCAGCTATCTAAATGCTTTCTAAAGGGTAGGTCTGAACACATCAACCTTCCACTGATAAAATAAATAGTCTCCTTCTTACTTCCAGGAGCAATGATATAAGATCTTCCACTTGGTTTTGAATGCCCTTCAAAAGCTGTCCCTTACTACCTTTTCAGTTTTCTTATACTTTAGTATGATCCCGTGATGCTCACTTCCTTGCTATTCAATGCACAAGACATTTTGACTGTGCATTTTCATGAGCTGGTCTTCATGTCTGGAACTCTCTCCTTCTCCTTCTCTACATCCCTAACTTCATTCATACCTCGACTAAAACTCCACTTTTTGTCAGAAGCCTTTCCTGGTCCTTTTGATATTAGTGTTTTCCCTCTGAGATTACCTCTGAATTATCCTGTATTTCCCATCCTCTCCACCAATTGAATTGTAAGGTTCTTGAAGGAAGAGACTGTTTTTTGCTTTCCTTTGTATCCACAGAGCTTAGCACAGTACCTGGCAAAGTAGGAAGAACTCAAGTGCTTTTTGATTTATTGATTGAATAGAAAGAGGAAGTTATTGACCGAATTTGTCTCAAAATGTCTCTTCAGGTATAATGGGAATAATATTCTTAAATTTCTTTTCTTTCCCCACCCCTGCAACTTAGGCCATGGTTTCCTTAAAAAGATATTTAAACTGTGCTAGAGATTTAATTGATTTAGGGGCCTAAGACTTTTGCCATTGTGGAAATTTCTTGTTTACCTGAGTTCAAAAGCACTAGGACACAGGGACTAGTGCCTTCTTCCAGCCTCTAATCACAGACGAGTAATGTGACTAACACCAGAGGTTTACACTGGGCTGAATCCATACTTTGGATGAATAGTCTTTCCTTATTTTGAATGCCTTTCCTTTACTTTGTTTAAATACACTTTTTGTTGTTGTTATACTCTTAACTGTTAGATGGACTTCACATATTTCATTTCATTCTAGTTTTGGATCCAAACTATCATATGACCAGTTTGAATTAGGCCCAGTCTTGAAATCAGAGAACTATGTTCATTCATTCAATAAATGTTTATTAAGTATCTATTATATGCCATTATGTTCATTTTTAAGAGTTGAGTATTCTATTCTCATCAGATTCTATACTATCATCATGCCAGGTAGACATTTTAAAAAAATATTTAACAGTCTTTTGTTTTTCCAAATATGGGTAAAAAAAGCTTTCAACACTCATTTATGGAAGACCCTGTGTTCCAAATTTTTCTTCTTCCCTCCCTCATCTCCTTTCTCCCAAGGCAGTAAACAGTTTGTTATAGTTAAAAACATATTTCCACATTTGTCAAGAAAAATCTGACCAAAAATGAAAAAACCATGAGAAAATAAACACAAAAAATATGAAAATACTATTCTTTGATCTATATTCAGTCTCCATAGTTCTTTTTCTGGACGAAGATGGCATTTTCCATCCCAAGTCCATTGGAATTGCCTTGAATCACTGAATTGTTGAAAAAATTCAAGACCTTCAGGTGATCATCACATAATCTTATTGTTACTGTATACAATGTACTTTTGATTCTGTTTGATTCACTCAGCATCAGTTCATGTAAGTCTTTCCAGGCTTTTCTGAAATCAGCTTGCTCATTATTTTTTATAAAATAATAATATTCCATTACATTCATATACCATAACTTTTCCAGCCATTCCTCAACTGATGGACATCCATTCAATTTCCAGTTTCTTGCCATTACTAAAATGGTTGCTACAAATACTTTTGCAGCCATGTGGACATTAAAATCCACTTTTTTAGAAAGGGCTTTCATTTAAAACCTGACACATATACAGAGAATGTGATCAAGGTAGTGAGGGAATCAGTAGTGCACTAGATGAGGTGCTAACTTAGGTAAAGTGCTAGATTAGATGAGGTGCTAGATTAAAGGAGGTGCTAGATTAGATATCTAAATTAGTCTGGAGAAGAATTGGGAGTGGGGGAATGCATGTACCCTATCTTTGACTACTTAAAAGATTCTTATGTAGAAGAATGAACATACCGAACTTGGGTCCAGAGCAAAGACAAATGGGTGAAAGTTATAGGGATGTAGGACATAGTATATAGGAATAAAAAGTTCCTATAGCCATATATACATATATATATAAACATATGCATATATCTATGTATATATACATATATATAACAGATCAGTTTAATATTTATGAGTGATGTATATGTATAATGTATATGTATATATGTGTATATATATATATAAAATGTGTGTATATATGTATATATAAGTGTATATATATATATAATGTGTGTATATATGTATATATAAGTGTATATATATATATATAATGTGTGTATATATGTATATATATGTGTGTTTATACATATATATATATATATAGGCTGCTCCAGAGTCAGTTTCACATCACCAGAGGCTGTCTGACAACTTGTCAAGTAGCATGTAGAGAGATTCATATTTCAGGAAGGGGTTAGAATTTATTTAGTTAATTAATTAAGGATGCTTTTAACTGTGAGTGGCTATCAATCCCCTTAATTCCCCAAATTACAAACTTGTAGACTGACCTTATTTCTGCATTGTGCTTGATATAAAGAAAATCCTTTTGACAAATAGAAGAGTCCATTAGTAAAACTGACTGTCTTTCAAGTGAGTGAGTCTCTGTTTCCCGGGGCTTGTAAACAAATCTGGTCTAATGTGTATTGGGTGTTATAGGATCACAGATTTAAAACCAAAAGGACCTGGGATATTATCTAGCCCAATCTCCTCTTTTTTTCCAGTGGGGAAATTGAGGCCCAGAGTGGTGAAATGATTTACCCAGAGTCATATGAGTAACCTGGCTAGGATTTAAAACAAGGCTTCTGCTACTAACTCTAATGTTCTTTCCAACAGACCAAAGCTTCGTAAACTCTAAGGGGTGGCCCCATTTAGAGTCACGTAACTGAATGTAGGACTTGTGAAAAAATTTGGCAACAGTAAAAGGTTTCTGAATGCAACAACCAAAAATTAATTCAAAATCAAACGTGTATTGAATAGGAGGTGTTTCTGGCAGTATTTGCTTGTGTTGCATCCTGTAATTTCACTCATTGCAGCCTTGGTTCTGAAATACAACATGCATACTTTGCACTGTGCATGTACAAATACTGCCAGAAACACTTCGGCTCAGATTTGAGAAGGTGTCACGTAAAAAATTCTCAGGTGAAAAGGAATCATGAGTGGAAAAAGTTTAAGAAGTTCTACACAGTGCAACACTTGCCCTTATGTACTTCCTAATGTGGTAGAATGGATTCCTATTTATTTCCTTGGTTGGGCAATATGACCCCTTAGGTTTCTTTGAATGCTGAGATTCATTGACTTTAAAGTATACTTATTTTTAATTGATTTATTGTAAACTGAGTAGTGAAAAGTGGCACAAACAATAAAATTTGCTCTCTAACTACATTTGAGTAAACTGATTTTAATGCATAAAATTTCATAGATTTTAAATTATTCTTTCTATTTTCCCTTTTTTCACATTTAATCTGTTCCTGAAACATTATATGTAAATATAATCATTTAAAAAGCTCACTAGGGCAGGTTACTCTTTAAAGGTAAATCTTTTTTTGTATAGTGGCTAGTCTTTTCTAATAGAGCTTCCTAGTAAATATGGGTTTTCAGATAGGAGGTATAAAACAGATGACATGGGAATGCTTATAAAATGCATTAAAGATAGCTAACAGAGTGACCCTAACTTTGATTTTCAGAGAAAAGTTCAGCACAGATAAGGCTAAAGGGACATGATTCCATGAACAGATCAGTTTCATATTTATGAGTGGGATTTGTGCGTTCTATTTATGATTAAAGCTTCTACTGTCTTCATTGTAAGAATAGGGTACATGCGTGGTAAATTTCTGCCTTGGGGGAAACTTTACCAAATGTATAACAGTGTAATTCAACCCAACTCTCTGTTTCTACTTAGCAGTGAATTAGAACAGAATGAATCCAGACACTGTATTATCTATTATCCCGGAGAATGCTGGTCATTGGCAGGGCTGTATGGAAATATTTGGATTTGGGCTGTCTGCACCATATTCTGAGGATGATAATAGAGACTGAATGTTACTAGCAGCAGCATCTTTGGATGCATAAATATTTACATCCCCTTTATGAAACAAAACCACTACTGTGCTAAAAATAAGAAAAAAAAAATTTAGAGGCAGCTAGGTGGTTTGGTATATAGAACACTGGGCCTGAATTCAAAACCTGCCTCAAAAACTTACTAGCTATGTGATCCCAGAAAGACATTTTATCTCTGCCTGCCTCTGTTTCCTCATCTGTACGATGGGAACAATCATTTTAATTTACAGAATTGTTGTGTGGATCAGATGAAATAATATATGCAAGAGCTAATGAAGAGCTAAAGGGAGTATGTAAATTCTAGCTATTAACAACAATATCAATGATAAAATGTAAGTATCAAAAGGGGGAAAATCCTTGAGATTTTCCAAATTCTAAACACTTTGAAGTTTCCTTCTATTTCAGAAATGATACCAAAATAATTTGCTGGGGATACTATTCTGCTAAAATATAAGCTGGCCTTTGTCATTGTGCCCTCATCTGTTTTTTCCTTGAGACATTCGGAACACATTTCAAGAGAAAGAAGTGATGTTGCAGTTCTTAGTTCTCCAGGGATGTTTATAATTCACAAATCCCTTACTGAGAGGCCCAATACCACCCAGTCAGGCTACATGCAGTCTTAGAGAAGCAGTTCAGCACCTGTAACAATTTCCTTCTGCAGCATATCCAAAAACCAAATGCATGCAGCCTGGCGGCTGGATGGCTGGCAGATAAAAGATGTAAAGGACATTACTGGCAGGAGTTGTTCAAATACAGTACAAGAACATGGAAGTGGGGCCTGCCGGCCCATCATCCAACAGCAAAGCATCTGTTATTTCCATCCTAACTTCTCAAACTCGATTCTACTATAGCAGAGCCTCCCCAGTAAGCTAGGGACAAGGCTGGCTGTGGCTTCTAAAATCCAAAAAGTAATTTTTCCTTTATGATTTTAGCTTGTCCTGGGAGTAGCACTGCTGTGAATGGTATCTCCATATCTAGTTCCTAAGCTACTTGAGGCCTCCAGATGAAATCACAGCCAAGGTTGCATTGATGAGTTTTATATGCTTTAGGAGCTAAACTCTGAGGGTCTATTTCTTTCTCTATTTTCCTTCTGCCTATCGTGGGTATGATACTGTCCTCTAGTTGACTCTAAAAAGCTGAAGAGGAAATTTTGAGTTATCTACCACTGGCTCAACTTATCCTAAAGAAAAAATACAGATTTTTAAAAATAGCCTCTTTCTAAAGATACTGATCCAGCCGAGAACATTTCAAATTTAGCTGTAGAGGCAGGGGAAGCACTTGACTTACAATGCTGCTTCAAGCTATAGTCTCCTTGTTAGGAGCATAATAATCCTGTATAAAGAGTAAAGAACAAAGACCAGTTAATCTTGAAATAAATTGTTGTAATTTAGAATCACAGAATTTCATATTTACATACTATATATGTAGACTTACTAAAAAGCTTTGAGGCAGCTTACAAAATTAACTTACCTTTCATATTTTTAAAGCAAAGTGATATATGGTCAAAAAATGAGATGAGCTGATGCATGATTTCCCAAGCTATAAAATTTTGTCCAGATTGTCTCCTCCTTAGATTTATGTTCAGTACACTGGAAGCTTTCCTCCCATTCCTTTAGTATCTTAGTGGTATAATTGTATCACTTCAGTTGTGCATCAATGGTCTTTCATTTTTGCTACTTGGTCAGTTCACCCTATTTTCTTGTCACATATAATCTCCATAATATCTTTTCATGCTCCTTCTTGCTAACAAGTCAATTTTGTTTTTATGCTGTAGCCTATTTATCCTTACCATGAATACTCTTCATAGTTATTTTTGTTATCTCTGCCTAGAATATTTTTATTACAGTTTTTTTTTATTTTCAAAACATATGCATGGATAATTTTTCAACACTGACCCTTGTAAAACCTTGTGTTCCAAATTTTCCCTTCCTTCCCCCTATTCCCTCTCCTAGGTGGCAAGTAATCCAATATATGTTAAAAATGTTAAAATATATATGTTAAATCCAATATATCTATACATATTGGTACAAATATCATACTGCACAAGAAAAAACAGATCAAAAAGGAAAAAAATGAGAAAGAAAACAAAATGCAAACAAACAACAAAAAGAGTGAAAATGCTATGTTGTGATCCACACTCAGGTCCCACAATCTGGATGCAGATGACTGTCTTCATCACAATATCATTGGAACTGGCCTCCATCATCTCATTGTTGAAGAGAACCGTGTCCATCAGAATTGATCATCGTATAATTTTTTTTGCCGTGTATAATGATCTCCTGGTTCTGCTCATTTCATTTTGCATCAGTTCATGCAAGTCTCTCCAGGCCTCTCTGAAATTATTCTGCTGATCCTTTCTTACAGAACAATAATATTCCATAACATTCATATACCATAATTTTTTCAGCCATTCTCCAACTGATGGGCATCCACTCAGTTTCCATGTACCTAGAATCATGAGAAGATTGCAATTTGCCATGATCCATGGCCATATACCATTACTTATAAAATCCTATTGTTAAAGAGATGGGCCTCTGCTTCAGTGAAAACAATACATAATTTCATAAATACAAGCATTATAAAATAGGGCAATAAAATATGTCATCAGAAAAGAAAATCATTTAAAAATAGCAGTATAAAATTATCAAGCAATTGAAATGACATGAATTATGATTCTGAATTTCCTGATCTACAAAACAAAAATTTTGTGTTAGATATTTTACACCTGAAAAAAATTAGGATGTTTTACAAATAGATGATTTGCACTTAATTTATGTGGGAGTTTATGCACCTGTGAATTGCTGTTAATAAACTAATCAAAGAGCAATCATTAAGTAACTCCTATTAGCCAAGTACTAAACTCAGTATATATATATATATGCACATATATATACACACACACACATATATACACATATACATATGTATGTTTCTATATACAATACAGATGTGAAAGAGATGTAAGGTGATTTAGGGAGAATGGTACCAGGAGCTGGGGAGAAGGAATGAAAAGCTGAGTCTTGAAATATGGAGACAATAATAGCACCTCATATGATTGTTGTGAAGATCAAATGAAATAATATTTACAAAACACAATACAAACCTAAACGAGTATTTAAATTATTATTACATAATAAGATAAATATTAATTATAGCAAGGATAATAAAATCTGTGTATGTTCATGAGGGCAGCATGGTAGATGCAGTGTCAGCTTGAATTCAGGATGATTCCTCTTCCTGAATTCAAATTTGACTTCAGGTACTTACTGATTATGTGGTCCTGGGCAAATCCCTTAACCCTGTTTGCCTTAGTTCTCCATCTATAAAATAGTTCTGAGAAGAAAATGGCAAAGTACTTGGGTATCTTTGCCAAGAAAGCTCCATATGGAGTCATAAAGTCAGACACAGCAGAAAAATGACTGAACATGTCCATGTCCTGTGGAAAATCCAGGAGAATTCTAAGTGGAGGGGAAGAGAGTATGTAGCAATGGAAGAGCTAGTATAAAGGCCTGGAAATGAAAAAAATGGAGCATTTGTGTGAGGAACAATAAAAAGGAAAGATTGACTGCATCATATTGTGGGGAGTATTGTATGATTAGGTTACAGTGGTAGGCTGGGTGAATGGTTTTAAATGCAAACAATTTTTTTCTATACTCTATACTATATACCAAACTTTATCTCTCTATCCAAATAAATCTACCTAACTACATCTTATGACTTAGTCAGAGATAAAAGCATGACATCAATGTAGAGCAAGATACTTGTTTTCCTGTTGTCTTAAGAATTACATCTAATTTATCCAAGAGATGTATTCAAAGGAAGTCTAAGACACATAAGATAAATAAGAAGGGAAGCTTTAGAATAATCTATATAAATGATATTGCATTTGACCTGAAATTATTCCTTCTTATTCTGATTTTAATAATAGTATTAGGACATTACCTCCCTTTTTTAGATCTTAATTTCCTCATCTATAAAATTAAGCGTCTGGCACAATTGGCTTCTAAAAGCCTTTTTAGTTTTAAATCTAGGGTCTTTCAGTAACTTTCACTGATAGCTCTTGCTTAAATAATTTATTCTGTCCTGGACTTTTCCTGAAGAGCTTGGAATAATTTTTAGTCACATGCAAGTACTTTGAATCTATACCTATGAGTTTCAAGTTTGACTCTAAGAATATCTTTTGTTCTTGGAAGGATACAGAAATCTATTCACTTTTACATCAGTGTTATGGAAAGCAGAAAATGTTTGTTTAAAATAGTGAAAATTAAGAAACTACAAAATAAAATAAAAACTAACTATAAGTTCAATATTTTAGGATTAATATTGACATTTATTGATAATCTCTCCCTAAAAAAAAAAAAAAAAAAAAAAGTTGGGTTAGTTAGGTAGTACAGAGGATAGTGCAAAATCCCTGGAGTTAGGAATTGAGTTCTAATCTAGCTTCAGATACTCAACATTTACTAACTGTGACTCTGGGCAAATCACTTAACCTTGATTGCCTCTTAACCAAAACAAAACAAAACAAAAAAGGAACAAAGGTTGATTAAAGTTCAAAATTAGGTTATTAAAATGTTTCTCAGTAAATTAAACCCCCCAAACCTATATTTAAAAGGGAGCTATTAATAACAGTGATCACTCATATTAAAAACTGTTTCAGAGAACTGCTTCTTCCTCATGTTATATTAGTTGGAAAACTAGAACTTGAAATTTGGTTAGAAAAAAAAATCTAGCATTTAAGCCAAAATGAGGGCTTTTGTTTCCTGGGATAACTATTATAAACTTTTACTCAGCATACATCATAAAAGATGCCCTCCTTGAAGAGAGAGGGGAGACATGAGCTTATGAGGAGAGAGATATATGAGTTAATATACCACAGTGTGAAATAATTGCCTGTTATCCCATGGGAAGGGTTAAAATGGATATGAGAAAAAAAATTATTTTTGCCTATGATCTAGGCAGCTTTCTATTTTTAACTATTTTTGTTAATTCATTGCTGATTTGAGCTGTTTCTGCATATGGCAAAACTCTGTTGCCCTGCCCTAGTTATGGCCATGGGCACAAATTTTCAAACAGTCTAAAACTTGAGATAAAAAGTTTTCCTTTGTAGATAAGATATAGATCACATATGTCCATCTTTAGATCCTGACACTTAGCAAAGGTCATTTGAGTATACAGTTTGGAAAGGATGAAGGCTTACTACTCAGAACAGACTAATTCTGTCTTTGAGATTGTTTCTTGGACCTTTTCCTCAAAGTTAAGCAAGTAATCAAATAATAAGTAGGATGGAATTAAGTGCTGAGAAGGGCTGGAGAATTTATAACAAAAGAAAGATCAGTGAAAGATTGTGAAGTAACTTCTCCAGTCATGAGAAGTAGTTTCCCACAAAAGTCAATTATTTCCACAGTGTTCCCAGATCTCCATTCATCATTGTTCCTAACAACAGTCTATTGAACTCTGTGGTAACCTAGTTATTTGAGATGATAAAGTGTTTATATAATAGTGGTTTTCAAAAGCAACGCTGTGAGTGGTAGTAACTTATACTAACAATTTTAAGCATACATGAGATTTTTTTGTGCTGTGTCATGATTTCTTACAACAAAAAATGATACTACACAATGTGCAAAACCAGGTTGAAAACCACTGCTATAAAAGCAGATTTAAATAAAGTCTGTTTATGCTGTATTCATAGCTTTGCTTGTATTCTGTTTGTTGTTGCATTGACTTTCAGGTAATTCTTAAGAAAGATTTTACTGACTTTAAAATCAATAAAGACAATAAAAAAAAATAGAGGATGCTAGAATTGTAGGATAATAGTTTTAGAGCAGAGGTTCTCAAAGTGTGGTCCAGAAAATGCTGGGGGTCTCTGAAACCCATTCAGAGGGTCTATAAATTTTAAATTAGTTTTTATATTTCTAAGATGGCAAATATCTATAAATATAACCCACACAAGTGAAAACTCTTTGGACAGATCTTCAGTAATTTTTAATAGAATACCATATAGGTTCTCTTCAACAATGAAATGCTTCAAACCAGTTCCTGTTGTTCAGTGATGAAGAAAACCATATATACCCAGAGAGAGGCCTGTGGGATCTGAGGGTGGACTGCAACATAGCATTTTCACGCTCTCTATTGATGTTTACTTGCATTATGTTTTCCTTCTCAGATTTTTTTTTTCTTATAGATCTGATTTTTCTTGTGCAGCAAGGTAACTATAAATATGTATACACATATTCGATTTGTCAAGTATTTTAACATAATTAACATGTATTAGACTTCCTGCCATCTAGGGGAGGGGGTGGGGGAAAGAGGGAAAAATTTGTAACAGAAAGCTTTGCAAGGGTCAATGATGAAAAATTACCCATACATATGTTTTGCAAATAAAAAGCTTTAATTAAAAAAAAAACAGAATACCATATACTGAGAACAAAAATTAAAGAACCATTGGTTCTAGAGAAGGAGATTAGAAATCATCTTGTCTTACCCCATTGCTTCACAGATGAAGAAATATGCCAGAAGAAGCTAAAGACCATAGGTGCAGATTCACTATCTTTTCCCATGATAGGATAGCCTTTCTTTTGTTTTTGTTTTTTTCCCCAGGCAAGAGACACTCAAGTGTAGTTTGAATTTATTTATGATCTGGGAACTTATAATCAAGAGGAAAATTTCTATCTGAGACAGACAAAGTAGAATACAATAATTTTTTTGGACTTCAGGAACTTCCTCAAAGCTTTGGTGAGAACCTCTTTCTATATCAATCTTCTTATTCCCATAATTTTATGTTTCCCTTGTGAGTGTAGAAAATAACACTGAAGGTCAGAATGAGGTGAAGGACAAAATGATCTACTTCAACATAGCTTATGATACTCTTCTTCAGGGTAGAAAAAACTTCAGAAATCACTGTGTTTCATATTATTAAGTTCATTCCTATGAATTTTATTTTCACTGTACAGCAATTAATTTTTATGAATTTTAATTTTTGTAAAGAGCAAGATAGGTCCCAATAATCCATGTGTTTGCTGTGTAAAAATGCAAAGGGTTGATGATTTGATTGTTTAAGAAATGGGCCACTATGGGACCCTTTCTGCCAATGACATCTGACAACCATTTGTATTATTTATTTTGTTAATAATATTTTATTTTTTTAAATTACATGTAAAGATAGCTTTCAACATTAATTTTTATAAGATTTTGAGTTGCAATTTATTTCTCCCTCTCTCTCTTATCTTTCCCCTCTCCAAGACAGCAAGCAATCTGATATAGGTTATATGTGTACATTCATTTTAAACATTTCCATATTTGCCATGTTCTGAAAGAAAAATCAGAACAAAAGAGAAAAACCATGAGAAAGAAAAAGCAAATCACAACAATGATGAAAATAGTAGACCTGGGGCAATGAGGTGGCTCGGTAGATAGAGCACTAGCTCTGAAGTCAGGAGGACCCGAGTTCAAATCTGATTTCAGACACTTAATACTTCTTGGCTGTGTGACCCTGGGCAAGTTACTTAATCCCAATTGCCTCAGCAAAGAAAATAGTAGACTTGGTCTCCATAGTTCTCCTTCTGGATATGGATGACATTTTCCAATGCAAGTCTTTTGGTATTGTCTTGGATCACTGACTGTTTGCTGAGAAGAGCTAAATATGCCATAGTTGATTATCACATAATTTTGCTGTTACTATGTACAATGTTCTCCTCATTCTGCTTTCTTCACTTAGCATCAGGTCAGGTAAGTCTTTCCAGGCTTCTCATCATTTCTTTTAGAATAATAATATTCCATTATATTTATATACCATAACTTAATCCAGCCATTCCTCAATTGATGGGAATTCACTCAATTTCTACTTCATTGCCACAAAAAAAGAGCTGCTACAAACATTTCTTTGCATATATGGGTCCTGTTTCCTCTTTTTAAGATCTCTTTAGGATATAGACCCATTAGTTACACTGCTGGATCAAAGGGTATGTATGCACAGTTTGATAGCCTTATGGTCATTGTTCCAAATTGCTGTTCAGAATGACTAGATCAGTTCACAACTCCATAAACAATGCATTAGAATTCCAGTTTACCCAGATTCCTCTATATTTATCATTATCTTTACCTGTTACCTTAGCTAATCTGATAGGTGTGAGGTGGTACTTCAGAGTTGTTTTAATTTGCATTTCTCTCATCAGTAGTGACTGAGAACTTTTTTTTACATGATTATAAGTGGCTTTAATTTTGTTATCTGAAAATTGTTCATATCCTTTGACCATTTTTCAAGCAGAATATTTTAGAAATGAGACTTTTATAAGAAACACTGGCTGTAAAGTTCATTTGGAAAAACAAAAGGTCTAGAATTTCAAGGGGATTAATGAAAAAAAAGGCTGAAGATGGTGGACTTGCTGTACCAGATCTAAAACTATATTATAAAGCAGCGGTCATCAAAACCATTTGGTACTGGCTAAGAAATAGAGTAGTCGATCAGTGGAATAGGATAGAATCACAAGACAAACTACGCAATAACTATAGCAATTTGGTTTTTGATAAACCCAAAGACCCCAGCTTTTGGGATAAGTATTCACTATTTGACAAAAACTGCTGGGAAAACTGGAAACTAGTGTGGAAGAAATTAGGGCTTGACCCACATCTAACACCACATACCAAGATAAGATCTAAATGGGTTCATGATCTGGATATAAAGAGTGATTTTGTAAACAAGTTAGAGGAACATAATATAGTTTACCTCTCAGACCTGTGGAGATGGAATAAATTTATGTCCAAAGAAGAACTGGAACTTTTAATTGAAAACCAGATAGATAACTTTGACTATATTAAGTTAAAAAGTTTTTGTACAAACAAAATCAATGCAGACAAGATTAGGAGGGAAGCAATAAATTGGGAAATCATCTTTACATTTAAGGGTTCTGATAAAGGTCTCATCTCTAAAATATATAGAGAATTGTCTCATATTTATAAAAATTCAAGCCATTCTCCAATCAATAAATGGTCAAAGGATATGAACAGACAATTTTCAGAGGATGAAATTAAAACTATTTATAGTCATATGAAAAGGTGCTCCAAATCACTATTGATCAGAGAAATGCAAATCAAGACAACCCTGAGATACCACTTCACACCTGTCAGATTGGCTAAAATGACAGGAAAAGTTAATGATGAATGTTGGAGGGGTTGTGGGAGGGCTGGGACACTGATGCATTGTTGGTGGAGCTGTGAACGGATACAGCCATTCTGGAGAACAATTTGGAGCTATGCTCAAAAAGTTATCAAACTGTGCATACCCTTTGACCCAGCAGCATTTCTATTGGGCTTATATCCCAAAGAAATCATAAAGGAAGGAAAAGGCCCCACATGTGCAAGAATGTTTGTGGCAGCCCTTTTTGTAGTGGCTAGAAACTGGAAATTGAATAGATGCCCTTCAATTGGAGAATGGCTGAATAAATTATGGTATATGAATATTATGGAATATTATTGTTCTGTAAGAAATGACCAGCAAGATGATTTCAGAGAGGCCTGGAGAGACTTACATGAACTGATGCTGAGTGAAATGAGCAGAACCAGGAGATCATTATACACCGCAACAACAGTACTATATGATGATCAATTCTGATGGACATGGCTCTCTTCAACAATGAAATGTTTCAAACCACCTCCAATTGTTCACTGAAGAAAGCCATATACACCCAGAGAGAGGGATGCGAAATGTGGACCACAACATAACATTCTCATACTCCTTGATTGATGTTTGCTTACACTGTGTTTCCTTTATCTGATATATCGTTTGTGTAGATAAGATTTTTCTTGCACACCAATGATAAGTTTGGAAATATGTATACATATATTCGATTTGCCAATATTTTAACATAATTAACATGTAGTGGATATCCTGCCATCTAGGGGAGGGGTGGGGAGTTGGGGGAAAAATTTGTAACGGAAAGCTATGTAAAGGTTATTGTTGAAGAATTACCCACACATATGTTATGCAAATAAAATAAAAATAAAAAAAATTTATCAAACTGTGCATAAAAAAAAAAAGAAACACTGGCTGTAAAAATTATTTTCCTGCTTTATTCTTCCCTTCTAATTTTGGCTGCATTGGTTTTGTTTGTGCAAAAACTTTTTAATATGATGTAATCAAAGTTGTCTATTTTGCATTACATAATGTTCTCTAGTTCTTTTTGGCCATAAGTTCTTCTTTTCTCCCAAGATCTGACAGGTAATCTATCCTTTGTTTTCCTAATTTGCTTATAGTATCACCCTTTATGTCTAAATCATGAACCCATTTCAACCTTATTTTGGTAGTAGTTGTGGGTCAATGCCTAGTTTCTGCCATACTAGTTTCCAGCTTTCCAAGCAATTTTTGTCAAATGGTGAGTTCTTATCCCAGAAGTTGGAGTTTTTGGTTCATCAAACAATAGTCATTGTAGTCATTGACTATTGTGTCTTGTGTACCTAAATCTATTCCATTGATCCACCATTCTTATTTCTTAGCCAGAACCAAATAGTTTTGATGACTGCTGCTTTATAATGTAGTTTTAGGAGATGACAACCTGTTAAAGTTTTGGTAGATTAATGTTAGGGGGTTGCTTGAGATATATGGAAGGTAGAGGTCACAAGTAAATGGTAGAGATAAAATCTGAACCCAGATTTTCCTTACTCCAAGCCCAGCACTTTATCCACTCTTACTATGCCATGCTGCTTTAACCTATATACTTTACCCACCTGAGTCTCAATTAGTGAATATAATGAGTCTCTTGAAATGCTTACATGCATTAGAATACAGAATTTTCAAAGTTATAATTATGTAAAGTGAGTGGTTACTGTTCATTGGAAGTATGGAATGAGAATTCTAATAATATAACAACTTCATGGGATTTATTATTTGTAGTAATTGGGATCTAGTTGTAGTTCCTCATTTAATCTAAAGCTCTTTAGTGACATTAACAGCTGATAAGAACATGTACACAGCTCTGTTAATGATGTCACCTGTCACTTCACTCTCCCTCTATTTCCATATTTCTGCTACAGTAGATGGTTCCATTGATTATAATTGCCGGCTGGATGTGAGAATCTGTTTATAATTTCAGGGTACCTTTATTCTGGAGCTCAAAAACATTTTTTTCTGGTGTCAGAATAAACTCAGTTCATGATTATATCTTTTCCCCCTTTAAGTTGTTTATACATAGGTTAGGAAGAAATAGTTCAGAAATTGTGAAATTGGTCCCTCATATCTGAGTAAATTAGGAGTTATTAGAAGTAGACTAAGGCATATGAAAGTGATCTATCAGAAAGCTGGTTCTTAAGATAAGAAATATTGCTTACTCCCTGAAACTGAAATCGGAATTGTTAGTCCAGCCTTGACTATTTTTCTGGTTGACTGAGTAAAAAAAAAAAGGTCCTGAAGTCTTGGATATTGAAGAAATCACTTTCAAAACAAAACAAAAGAAGTTTCATGGATATTTGGTCAAAAAAATCAGACAGCAAAGTTAGAGTTTCAGGTTCTTTATATTTTCTTGCCTATGCTATAACATTCCAGGAATGGATATTTTATTCTGACCAAGAACCTCAGGGTCAGAAATGATTTGCCTCATTGCTCTTTGGGATTTGGTATGACTTTATTTGACAATTACAATATCACTAACATAGTTTGGATTAGGAAAGCTTTATTCCAACTGGGATGTGATAGAGGATAAAAGTCCAATTCTTTGTGTTGAGTGGTTTACAAATATTAGGCACCTAAAAAAATCTTTGTCGATTAATTTAAATTTCAATCCATACCATTAATTAACTGAGTTGATAATCACCTTCAGCTCAGTGAATAATGTTTTTAATTGGTTGCTATACCAGTGCTGGTTGGTCTTCTGCCTGACCATCCTATGTAACTCTTCATTTTTCTCACAAATTTTGCCCCTCTTTTTACACCCACATTTGGTATAAAGTCTTTGCCAACCAATTGATTTACTCTCTGACCCTTCCATTAAAATAAATGGTGCTTATCCTACCTCTTCTAAATCAGACAATGCTATCATTTTCTCCCACTAATACTGGTAAATCAGTGACACTTAGGGAAAAAAAAACAACAATAACCAAAAATCCTTGCTCCCCCCCAAACTTGTGGCTAGTTGTAAATCATATATTTCACAATAGTTCCACTAGAGAGACATTGTGACTTTTGGGAAAGTCATTTTTAACCTTTCCTTGGTTCCATTTTGTCATTTGTAACAATTGTCCTCCTTTCTCCTTCCCAACATGAGCATAAATAATTTCTATAAAAACACACTTTCAATAAACTTGGAATGGGATTAATATCCCTGCAAACAAAAATATTAGACTGTAAATCATTAAAAGGGAAAAATATAGAACTCGTGTAGCTACCAACTTTGCAATTTGCCACAACGATAAAATTAAATAATTTGGCATAAAAATTGAAGCAACTTACAAATGGCTTATGAAAACAAACATTATTGATTTTAAGCAAAAAACACTTGAAATTTGTAAATCTCAAAGTAACTAATATCTTTTATCATGTTGTGCCTATGTGACTGATATCACCTTTACTAAGAGCAAACAGGGACTAAGAAAAGGTATAATAAAAAGGCTTGAATGGCAGGAAAAGGGGCACTCTAGAAAAACAGGTTTCCCTAATGACACATGATCCTGTTGTTTAAGAACCAATTACAAGCCAGGAAAAAGGTTAAGGAATTCAGGGTCGTACTGACGTCAAAAATTGTATATAAGTGAGATACCTGCGTGAGGGGGGATGGATGGACTGAGGGAGAAGAAAGAAGAAAATGTAGCTTACAACAATAAACTTTGCTGTGCCTCACACGTGTTTGACCTCGGGAGTTCTGTGAATTTTAAGAGATGTGGCAAGGCCACTCTGGAGATGTCTGATGACCTGGGGAATGGTAATTATCGCCAGTTTGTGGCCCTCTTGGTGAGTAGAGGGTCTTAACACTATCATACATTTTTCAGTTTGCTTTTGTAATGTGTTTGAAATTTCTGTTCCTCTTTGCTTACATTTCTCATGGGCCAATAGGAAGAAATTATGGACCAGTTCTGAGATATCTGATATGGCAAAAATAGACTCAATTTTCCTGAATGTGAGCATATTGACTAAATTAATAGGATGTTATTTTGCTTTTCTACAAAGAAAAATTTGCTGAATGATTTCATAAGCCATATTTAAGATTCTAAGCTAAAGAAATCTCAAAAAAAAGTTTTTAGTGAAGAAACAATAATTTTAAATTTCAAAATTACCAAGATTTAAATTTATATAAGGATTGCCACACAATTCTACTTTTCGGTCAAAAAAAATTCTTTGACATAATACTAAATGCTTAAGAATTACTTTATTTTTTAAAAATATTTTTGGCATGCTGTCAAATTCCCATGGCCTTGAAAATTACAGTGGTAAAGATGTGTTTTTTTTTTCAAAGTGATTTTCTGAAAAACAAAACAAAAAAACATTACATACAAACACACATATTTATGCATTCTTGATTTGTGTTTCAAAGCTTGTGGGTGTCCAGCATATTTGTGATAGTAAAATTTCACTTACTTGGGTGATTAGCATTATAAAGGTAGAAGTATTTTATTAGCACACTAAGAAAGCAAGCAGTTGAGTGTGGCCAGACAGACTTTAAACTCCCTGTACTGCTTTTATAGACAGGAGTAAACAAAAAGTATGCAGATTGATATATATTTTAGAAAGGGATGTGTTATGAGTTGCCTCAGCTGTTCTCCCAGGTCCAAGTATATATGAGCAAAGGTATTTATGGACCACCACAACATATCTCTCTTAGCAAAGGCAAGAGTACTTTCAGAGACTTATGAAATGTTTCATGTTCTGACAAAGGCCCAAATCATTTTTTTTAATTAAAGCTTTCTATTTTCAAAATATATACATTGATAATTTTCAACATTCATCCCTATAAAACTCCGTATTCTAATTTTTTCCCTCCCTTCTCCCAACTTCCTTCTCTAGTTGGTAAGTGATCCAATATATGTTAAACATATGCTATTCCTCTATACATATTTCCACAATTATCATGCTGCACAAGAAAAATCAGATCAAAAAAGGAAAAAAAATTAAGAAAGAAAACAAAATACAAGTAAACAACAAAAAGAGTGAAAATTCTATACTGTCGTCCACATTCAGTTCCCATTGTCCTCTCTCTAGGTGCAGATGGTTTCTTTCATCATAAGCTCATTGGAACTGGTTTGAATCATCTCATTGTTGAGGAGAGCCACATTCAACAGAATTGATCATCATATAGTCTTGTTGTTGTTGTGTACAATGATCTCCTGGTTCTGCTCATTTTACTTAGCATTAGTTCATGTAACTCTCTCCAGATCTCTCTGAAATTCTGCTGGTTGTTTCTTACAGAATAATAATATTCCATGACATTCATATACTATAATTTATTCAGCCACTCTCCAATTGATGGGCATCCATTCAGTTTCCAGTTTCTTGCCACTACAAAAAGGGCTGCCACAAACGTTCTTGCACATGTGGGGCCCTTTCCCTCATTTATGATCTCTTTGGGATACAAGCCCAGTAGAGATACTGATGAATCAAAGGGTATATACACAGTTTAATAACCCTTTGGGCAGAATTCCAAATTGCTCTCCAGAGTGGTTGAATCAGTTCACAACTCCACCAACAATGTATTAGCGTCCCAGTTTTTCCACATCCCCTGAAATACTCATTATCATTTTTTCCCTGTCATTTAGCCACTCTAAGAGGTGTGTAGTGGTGTCTCAGAGTCATCTTAATTTGCATTTCTTTGATCAATAATGATCAATAGTATCTTTTCATATGACTAGAAATGGTTTTAATTTCTTCATATGAAAATTGCCTGTTTATATCCTTTGACCATTTATTAATTGGAGAATGGCTTGAATTCTTATAAATCTGAGTCAGTTTTCTATATATTTTAGAAATTAGGCCTTTATCAGTACCCTTGAATGAAAAAAAATTTTCCCCAATTTATTGCTTCCCTTCTAATTTTGTCTGCATTGGTTTTGCTTGTATAAAACCTTTTTAATTTAATATAATCAAAATTATCCATTTTGCATTCAATAATGTCTTCAAGTTCTTCTTTGGCCACAAATTTCTTCTTTCTCCACAGATCTGAGAGATAACTATCCTTTATTCTTCTAATTTGCTTATAAAATCACTCTTTATGGCTAAATCATGAACTCATTTCGATCTTATCTTGATATAGGGTGTTAGGTGTGAGTTAATGCTTAGTTTCTGCCATACTAATTTCCAATTCCCCCCCCCAAAAAAAGTTGGGGTCTTTGGGTTTGTCAAACACTAGATTACTAAGTCCACTTTCTAGGATGAGCAGGTGGGAAGGACATAATGGTATATAAAGTGTAATCTTATCAAGTTTATCGTTGGGATGATTTATACAATTGATTAGAGGCTCTACTAATTATTCCTCTCCCAAAATTACATCCTCAATTCCCTGTATTACACATCTCCTTCTAGTTCATCTTTTGAAGAATTATTCATATATTAAGAAGTAATGTTCTTCCACTACCTATATTATTTAATTTGTTCCTGTTGCAAAAATTATATTATTCCACTGGAAGCTAGAAGGTTGTTCTTTATTTTCCAAGAGGACCAAAATAAGATGACTGTGTTGGAGATGAGTTATACTGTGTTTGACTGTGGCTGATCAGACCAATATGAGCTCAGAATGCTCCGTCACAGATCGGACACAAAGAGTTCCTGTGAACATTTGGGTTTGCTCATCTTGCACTTCTGGGCTAATTCAATTCTGCTTTGCTCATAAAGCACAGCATTTTGGTGGAGTGATAGAGAGTCCCAAGTCTGAAGAGAAGAAGACCTGAATTCAAATGTGGCTTTAGTTGCTTTTTAATTGTATGACTCTGGGCAAGCCACTTAACCATGCTTGCCTCAGTTTCCCTATCTGTAAAAGGAGCTATAGAAAAAAATGTGTCAAACCACTTCAGTATCTTTGCCAAGAAGACCCCAAATTGGGTCATGAAGAGTCAGACATGATTGAAATAATTTAGCAATACTGTGCTCTTCCATAGCTATAGCCCAGTCATAAGGACTAAGTTATTAATTTTCAGTGATAGCTCCATGATGTCAATATCTTCCTCTCTGAGTAAATATCTGTGGCTCTCCCTGCATTGATTTCCATTCTTTTAGGATCTTGTTAAAAGACAGAGAGTTTAATATAGGTCAGAAATGTCTGACAATAGTTTCCTGTTTTACTACTTCCAGTTCCTGGTCTTATATTCCAAATAGAGTTTATACTTTTTGAAACTCTGTTTTCTCTTTCTTTTATGTCTTCCTTTACATTTAATCAATATTTGGTCACAGCTGTGGGGCTGCTAATCATGCTTGTTGAGTGAATTGGATTTATGGTGAAGGAGATATCTCTTTGATATCCTACCCAATCTTCCCCCTACCCAATCCAATATATCCCAAAGTCTTTGCTGAATAGTTTGCCAGAGGAGGTATAGTAGGAGAAATTGAGGAACATGTACCTGGAGGAATTGGGTAATATCATTGGCAGTATAACACTGTAATCAAGTGAACCAGAGTCATTGCATGTAGATAAACCAATTTGGCACCTATCAGAATATTTCACACCATAGGAAAGTAGATTTTTCTTTTTTAGGGGACGACAGAATATATAGTATACCCATGATTTATTCTAAGAGACATAAGTGTAGAATAAAGTTGGGGCCTAAGTTTTTAGTCTATTCAGGAAATTCTGTCCCTGCCCCCCTCAGTTCCTTGGGTGGGCAGGTCATAGAGGGAACATATACCAGATGTCCAGAACCAATTAAGTAGTTAAGTCACTAAGAGAAGTCCTTTGGACACTTTGGGGATTTTCTGAGAAATTTAATCCCTATTTCTAATAAATCACACCTGGTCTCAAAGATCTTACTGCTTTTGTAGGCAGTTGAGTTTTGGAGTGAGGAGAATACTAGACTAGGTATTGGGAAGATTCAAGTTAAAATCCTTTTTTCAGATATTTAGTAGTTATATAGCCTTAAGAAAGCCATTTAATGTCTCTCAGTTTCAATTTTCTCATCTGAAAAATGGGGATCATAATAGTACTTATTCAACAGGGTTGTTGTGATGATCAAATGAGATAAGAAATGAAAAGCACTATATAAATGCTAGCAATAATTATTGTGTTCTGAACAAATAATCTTTAGTAGCATGCTATTATTTTTATTATTATTGAATTGTTTACGAGCAAATCATTGTTGGTAATATGTAATATGTAATGGCCTATATATTTTCACCATGCATCTTTTCATTATTATTTATAACAGTAATTCTTCCAAGAGTGGCTAGGTGGCAAAGTGGGTAGAGCTCTGGGGTTAGAGTCAGGAAAACCTGAATTTAAATTTATCTCAGACTTACTAGCCATATGATACATATATGTGCAAATAAAAATCCCATTTGCCTCAGTTTTCTCATCTGTAAAATGATAAGTAAATAGTAAACCAATCCCAAATAGAATCACGACAAGTTGGACATGTCTGAAATAAATGAACGACAAATTCGTCTAACATCATCAAGTCCCAATTAGTACAAATAATGAATCCTATCAAGTGGTTATATTATTCAGGTTCATGCTTTTCTATTGGGCTGGAACAAATTCTTGTACTTCACATAATTACAATTTTGAATGATATGGTTTCAAATACAGGTGATCATCTCACAGGATTTATTATTCGTCCTGGTTAGGGTCAAATTGTATATTGTTCCTTTATAGCTTGTATAATTTTGCCATGAACACAATAACACTTAGGAAATATTGATAAATCATTATTGATATATCAATTGGTGATTACATAATAAAGTTGATGGAAAGCATATTGCATTGGAAGTTTATTTTCTGCTGCAAATTAAGTGACATTAGGTGAGTTATTTAATCTTTCTGAGCATTAGTAGCCTTCTCCTTTAGAATAAAGAGACAAGGGTCAACTCCTAAAGTTTAAGTCATTTCCTCCTTGTTATTTGCTCATCTAATTTTGGACCACAACAGAATCACCAGATGGTCTTCTAGAAACTTGGAAATAAAAAAAATCAATTACTCAAACGTCCCTCAGACATGAGTTATCCAGAAAAATCTGATTGAGAATTTAACTGATTGTGATATAGAATGCTTTGCCTTCCTTGAGAATGAGAGAAGATTCAAAAAGATTCTTCTCCTTTGTTTACCAGGAAAAGAGACCGAGAAAGATGGGAGAACTTTGAAAATTATCCTAAAATTCTACTCACTATTTCCATTACATTTGTATTGTATACCAGCTTCTGTTCAGTTCCTTCCCTAAGGGTTGTAAGTGATGTTGCATTTGTATTCTAAGCCTAAACTATATTTGGAGGCCAGAAATTATGTTCATGCTTCCCTCAGTCTATTGCAATTTGGTTTCCATCATCCTCTACAGAAAAAAAGGTTGGGATCAAAGTGGTGAAGAGAGTTTATAATTAATATTTAAAGGTAAAGTAAAGTTACTAAAATTTGTTGAATAGGACAATGACACAATTCACTCTGTGCTTAAGGAAAATTATTTTGGCGGCTCTGTGGGGGATAGACTAATAGTAGGACAGACATGAGACAGGAAGGCCCATTAGGAAGCTGTTTGTAGTAATCTAGACAAAAGGTGGTAAAGACTTGAACTAAGGTGCTAGCTGTGTTTTTAGAGAAAAAGGATCAGCATTCAAAGAGACTATATTTAGTACCTCATCTACTATTCTCTATTCAGCTACTAAAATGATTTTTAAAAATTTCTGTGTGATCATGTCACTCCCTTATTCGATTAACCCTAGTGGTTTTCTTATTGCTTCCAGGAACAAATACAACAATGTTCTTTTTGGTATTCAAAGCCCTTCATAACTGAGCACCCCTACCTTTTTAGTCTTTTTATATTTTATTCCTCAACATGTACTCTTTGATACCAGTGACATTAGCCTCCTGGTTGTTACATGAACACGACACTCCAAAACCTTGATCATTTGCTATTTTTAAATTTGATTTTCTGTCTTCATTTTAATTAGATTGACTAAAAGTTTAACAATTTTATTAGTGTATTCAAGAAAAAAGTCTTTTTGAATTATCATTTCTCTTTTTTAGTTCATTTCTAAGTTTTAACAACTTTTCTCCTGTGAATATTTTTGAAAGATTTACATTTTAATTTAAAATATATATATTAAATTCATTAATTACTTCTTTTCTTCTATTTATTAATGTATGGTTGTAGTGCTATGACTTTTCCCCATTTCTTTTATAAATTTAGATTTTAAGACATTTGGAACCTGTATGTTTACTATTGATATTGTTTTGTTATCAATAGTTTCTTTCAGTATAATGCAGTTTCCTTGTTTATCTCTTTTTATGTTTTGTTTTTGCTTTTTCAGAGAGCATCATTACAACTCTTGATTTTTGCATTCAGTTGATTCATTTGATGAATAGGAAATCTTTTTTTTAGCCTCTCAATTTTTAATTTTTGTATGTCTGTTTTTTTTAAGAAAAGGGGAAACAAAGCTCCTGGAGATGCTTGATACCCAGAAGAGTTGAAATATATAGTCTTAGAGTAGATTTCTAGACAAATGAGGGGGGAAAATGATCAAAGGGGAAGCAAAGGTAATGTCAATAATGAACTACTCAATAGAGGATATAGGAAGAGTGCTACAATGGGGCAATATTCTCTAACCTGTAGAAATTGATATTTTTAAGAATGAGGTACATGAAAAGAAAGAGAGACAGGGAACAAAATCAACAAAACCCTCTTTATGAAACAGGTTATGGAATCCTGTTTTCTTATCCAAAGTATCACTCTTTTTTTATTTATTTGTTTTTATTGGATTGTTTAAGCTATTCACATTTAAAGTTATGAGTTAGATTTATTATTTCTTCCATTTTCCTTTAATATTGTTTCTCCCCCCCAAAAAAAATAGGATTTGTATTCCTTCTGCTACAAATACAGTATTAAATTTCTTCAGATGCCTTAGCTTAACTCATTTTAAGGTGTTCTGATTCCCACTTCCTCTCTATCCTTTCTCCACAATCCTACTCCTGTTTGTTATCCTTTTCTTTGGTTTTGTAGTTTTGAATATTGATTACTTTTTCTTTCTTGCTTTTATCTAGTTATCTCTTTTCTTCTCAGTTAAGAAGTTAAGTATATTCTTTTTCTCTTCCCTTTCAATTAGTTTTTTCATAATCTTTAAAAAATCATTTTTTGTACTTTTCCTTGAAAACATTTTTTCTCTTATTCTCTACATTATTTAACTTTCTTTTGTTTATTCTAGACTTTTATAGCCTCCTTTCATAGCTCTTTACAAACTTATTTAATCCTATTAGTCTCTGTATTCTTCATGAAATTACCTTTGATTTACCTATTTTAAGATCACACTTATAAATATTTTATTTTGCTTTGTTGTTTTTGTTCACTGTCCCCCTTTCTTTTCTCATATACCTCATTCTCAGAAATATTAATTTCTGCAGGTTAGAGAATGTTGTCCCATTGTAGAACTCTTCCTATATCTTCTATTGTGCAGTTCATCATTGACATTACCTTTGCTCCCCCTTGATCAATTTTTTTCTCATTTGTCTAGAAATCTTCTCTGAGACTATATACTTTAACTCTTCTGGGAATCAGGTGCCTCCAGGAGCTCTGTTTCCCCTTCTCTTGAGGGAGCATGAATGGTCTGTCTAAGAACTGAAGCTCAGGGGATCATACCTATTCTAAGGTTCCCATCTTCCATTATAAACTACCTCTCTTTCCATGGGAGCATGTATGAGTAGTAACCACCTCATCCCTGAAACAAAGTTTCCCCTTTGCTCCCTTTCTAATTTCTTCCTCTGCCCCCTTCCCATTCTCTTTTTGTCATATTTTCTTCTTTTATTAATAAGTTAAGAGATAGTACAGGAGTTATTTTTACTTTGTTAGTATTTGATTTAATTAGGGGACAACACACCTTCCCCTTTCTCTTCCTCCTCCTTTTTACCCTTTTATGTGATCTCTAATTCTGTAATTTAATTCCACAAAAAATATTGATTCCCACTTGTAGGTTGGATTTTGTAAGATTTATTCCATGATGATTCAGACCTGTTTCTCCACCATTTATAAATGTATACCTTTCCCTGGGCACATTAAGAAAGCAATATTTTAATGGTGTCTCTGTTGTCATTTTGTGGTTGTTGATATCCTTAGATGCCAAATTTACTTACTCTTCTTATATTTCTATTTGTGTGTGTATGATGCTTGATAAGCAAATAATCTTTTTAGGTTGGGTTTCCTTTCTGGTAATATTTTGAAGACTTCTTTTTCTTTTTTAATTGAAAGATTATCATTTTTTCATTTATAGTTAGGCTCTAGTTTGTAGAGTAGATCATGAGCTTCACTTCCATTCTTTCTTATTTTTTCTGGTGAGTGCAGAATAGTCTTATACTAATTGAATTTCCTTTCCTTTGTATTAAAATATCTTTCTCCTGTTTGCTAACAGAAATTGTTTATCAGTAGAATTATTTAATTTAACTATTATTTTCTTTGAGTTTGTAACCTAGGGCTTTGATTTTATTTACTCTTCTGGAGCTGATCTATGAATTCTCTTAATTGCAATTTTATTTTCTGTGTTCAGAATTTTGGCAAAGTTTTCTTGCAAAATTTCTTGCATTATGGTGTTCAGGCTTTTTTGACCTATCTTGGTCATCTGGGAGGCCTATAATCCTATAGAACAATGTGTTTTGGTTGTATGAAGATCATGTTTTCTTTTAATGTTATTGCTCTTTGTTTCTCTTTTTTTTATGTTATTTTTTACATCAATACATTTGTATTCCCAATTAGTTATCCTTTCTTTGATAAGACCTACACTGTAGATTTGTTTTATTTTTCTAATCTGTCAATTATTTCTGCTGCACTTGCCATAAATTCTATTTTTCCCACTTCCTTTTCTTTTCTTTCTTTCTTTTTAACACACTTTCTTTTTCCCTTTTAAACCATTCAGGAACATCTTGCTCTGGCTTCATGCTCTCTTGGGAATACATCAGTTCCCCAGTATTGATTATCAAATATTAAGTATTGATTTATTTTCCTTTGTCTTACAATATTTATTCATATATGCCTGAACTCTTTTACTTGATGTGGAAATCATATTTTCTTCTATTATTAGTGATTTCTTTTGGATTATTTGCTTAGGCTAAAGCCCTTTGAGTTTTCTTTCATGTGAGATAATTTCAGCTCCTTATTTTCCCCTTTTCTCACTTTCTGGCTCCCTTTCCTTTGATGGCATTTTCCCTGAAAATTGGATCTCAAAGGTAACTCAACCTCCTCCTGCTCTAGGTAATTCACAGTTCACAAACTTTATTCTCTGCCCTCAGTGATTTCTGAGGAGTGGACAGAATTGGCTTTTTACTCTAGCTGGATATTGTTGGGGTTTGTTTTTCCCCTCAGACTAAGTAGATTGCCAACAGTCCTCTTCTTCCCCTCCACCTCCCAAGTATGCAACCTATCCCATTTCCGCCTTTCTTCAGCTCTCTGTTCCAGTAACACAGAGCATTGCCATGCTGCTTTTCATAACTTGTATGGAGTTTGAATTTCTATGGTACTGAGAGGAGAGGGAGGGGGCCATTGCTTTATGTCTAGTTTTTAATTCTTATTTTGTAATGGTTTAAGTACTTATGGAGATAAAAAAATTCTCCATTTTGTTGGTCATATGACTCCAAAATTCTGGTCCTCAGTTTTCAATTGAATTAAATAAACATTTATTGAATGCTTGTTACGTGGCAAATAATTGTGCTTGGTAGTGGGCATTTAAAGAGAAAAAAAAGAAATAGTTCCTTATATTCTACATTTATAATTTTTAAAATAAAGTGTTTATAATAGATTATCTCTAAGCTGAATTTTTCTGACTCTTTGATCTTTGTTGATATCAGTGGAAATACAATATTTGGATAGTTTTGTATTGAGTAGTACTTAAAGGCTCCTGAGACAAAGGGCCTATCTTGTCAAATATTTCATAATCCCCATAAAAACAATCAAATATTTAAATTAAAATGAAAAATTATATTAAAATTTCAATTAAAACATTTGCTACACTTTTAAATACTTAATTTTAAGTTAATATTTAAAGTAAAACAAAAAGAAAGTAAGGATTACAGAATAACAGATCTTAGACCTAAGGGGATTTCAAAGGCCTTGTAGTCCAACTCTCTCATTTTATAGATAAGGGAACTGAAATTAAGTGACTTTATCATATAGAAATTCCAATAGAAGAAATGACTAAGCAAAATGTAAAGTCTATAAAGGTTAAAAGCTACAACTGATGCAACTGCTGCAATCTGAAATAACTTGAAGAATGATAATGGATTTCTTAGAGGTCACAAAAATGTAATTCTTCATGACATGGAACTATATAAAGGACAGATGAAGGCAAAAATCTAAAAATGAAGTTAGATGTTTATCCTTTGGCTTATGCTAAATATTTCCACTATTTTTCTTTCACCCAAGGAAACTGGGGTTAAGTAAATTGTGCCCAGGGTCACAAAGCTAGTAAATGTTAAGTGTTTGAGGCCAAATTTTAACTTAGGTCTTCCTGACTCCAGGCCTGACACTGTATCTATTGTGCCATCTAATTATCCTTCTACTATTTTTAAAAATAGGAACAACGAGGCTTCAAACTTTAGGTTCATAGGGAAAATAAGTCCAGTCCAAGGTTGACATTCATTGTAAAGAACATGGGATTTAAAGTCATGATATTTGGATCCAAAATTATAGTTCACTTAATACCTGGGTGACCTTGGGCAAGTAATTAACTTAATGAACCCTCCCTCAGTTTCCCTATCTACAAAATTTGAGGGTTGGTCATATGTTCACAGATCATATGTTCTTAATATTTTTGTGAACTTTTTAAATGAACTTCAACAGTGTAGTAAAATCTAAGGACCCTTTCTTTTTCAGAATAATGCATTAAAAAATTCCCCAAATAAGGTATATTATGATGAAAGCCATTTATATTGTGTGCTGGAGAGACATAGTTTCTGGGTAATTAATCATTATATTAGTTATGCATATGGATAATTAACAAAAGGGGTCATGGAATCCACTCAATGTTTATGTGCCCTTGGAAGAGTGGGTGTTCCTGAGAGTGGCAATCAACTCTGATTAATTAACAATTAATAAGAAGAATGTATATTATAATGAGAAGTGGACCCATTCCAATGAGGGGTTGGGGAAACTCTGTCTTGGACAAAGAAACTCATCTCTGAGATTACCCCTGCCTAGAGCAATTTAGACAAAAGGAGGTCCACTTATACTTAGAACACAATGATGGAACAGAATTCACCTTAGATTAAATTCTTTGTAAAGTTTGCTAATTGAAGGGGAGGGGATGCAACAATTTCACTTAGATGATATAGTATAAGTAGGGTAAATTTTTGGGCTCCATGAGCAGTTTCTATAAGAAGAAAGAATTCTGATTTTCCTCAATAATTGATTCTCAATTGATACAGTCATCAATATATATGTTATTCATCAATATCTTTGTCAATAGTTATTCATCAATATCTTTGTCAATATCTATTTTAAAAGCCTGAGGTTAAGACACTTTGGAATAGATGCATGCAAGTTGCTTTCGCCTCTTTATTTGAGGAGGTCCAAGAAGCCATGATGAGATACAAGTCACAAAGTTGGGCAGTTATCCAGAATGAATTCACAGGCTCAAACCATCTTCACAAGTCAAAGGACAAAGCTTTATTATAATGCATAAAGTAGGCAAAGTTCCCAATGCACTAGCAATTAACTAGTGGAAAGGGTGGGTCCTATTTTTCAGAAAAGCAGAGCCATGTTAACTATGCTAATTGTGTACATCAGTAATTCAGTGGTTGTGGTCCTATTTATACAAGATAGCTTGGGAGCTGACTATAGCTTAACCTCTGGATTATAGTCAGTACAGGATAACTGTAAGAGATTACTCCACAGGATCAGCTTGCTCCCACTTAGATACTGGGTTACTACCAGAGATATATATGGAGTGAAAGGAAAAGACCAGAGATATGGTCTTTTCCTTTCACTCCATCATTATGACATGACTTCATAATATCAGTTTTAATAGATCTGTCACCTCACTGATTTGGGATGAACTCATTTCATCCTCTCTACATCTTCTCCACATCCTCCTGAAAGTCCTCCGCAGCTGGGGCATGCAATGTACAGTGAACCTCCTCTGGGTCTCCTGACATTACCAATTCATCGTCCATCTACTGTCCTTTTACTCTTTCTATATGACTGGCCATTTCCTTTGCTGGTTATGCACCTTGTGGGATCTTGCACACATACAGTTTATGATTCAGATTTTGCTACAGTCTATTCATTCCTTCTAAATTGATGCAACTTGAACACCCTCGAAAACAGAATAAAAAATAAAATTAAGCAACCTTTGTCTTCCTAAACTTAATGAGTTTGTTATAATTGTTTCATTGACTGCAAATTAGGGAAAAGGGAACTGATTTTGGACTCTAAGGAGTTCTGTTTGATTCTTGGCTTTGAACCTATCTGGGTGACAATGGAAAATTATATCCTATAAATCCTATAAAATAGGGATTGTTAATGGTCAGAAAAAAATAAAACTAATTCCAAATTTTTAGGTCTAATTCTTCCATATTCTATGATTTAATTATGACATATTTCTACCTAGAACTCATTCCTTTTTGTTCTATCCCTTTCCTGTAGTTCCTCATATCTAGAGCTTTTTATGCTTGAAACCACTGGAATGACAAGCCGACTGAGAAGGATTCTTTCCTTCCCTATAAAACATTTAGGCTCAGTGAGAACTTGCACCATGCAGTGAGTTCTAGAAGCCTTCTGTCCTAAGACCATCATATCTAAAGCTCCCTGGTGACTTGACTGTTTCTCTTGATGCCTTATATACCTTTGGATGCATCAGCTATGGCCCCATTGTGGAGGACCAGCTGCTAATAGAGAGAAAAGGGAAGTTAGATATGCTGCTTTAGTTGCTATTATTGATGATATTCATCCTTTTTTCTCAATAAAAACTAATGACATTGGAAGGGGGACATCCGACTTGCAAATGACTTGGATTTGTGAGGTAGAACTGGGCAAAGGCATCAGCCTCATTTTCTGCCCTATAGTGATCTGAGTCCACTGGCAAGACATAGACTGGCAATGCCCCTCGGATGCAGTGAGAGAGTTTAGCCTTTTTTCTGCTGCTTTACTATCCTTTCTTTATTGACCCTGACACCATATCCATGCTTCACTGATTGTCTCCAGTTAAGCCACAGAGCCTTAAACATAACAAACAAAAGAACCTATTGCTCTCAGCCTTAACAGGCTCATCCAATTCTGTGAAAACTTTTTCAGTCCTAAATGGGATAAAAATACTTTATTGACTATCTCATAAAATTTCATGAGGAAATGTACTTAGTATACTTCGAATTGCTATATAAATGTAAATTATTACTATTAACACCTTTGATATTGACAAAGATTTTCTATTTATTCTCCCCCACCCCAAATTATGGGGCACATAAAATGTACTACTTCATAAGTAACTTTGGGAGGAGGGAATTTTCAGTTGGGTCCAGACATCCCCAAAGCATACACCAGTGTGACTGCTGTCTTGCATCTCATGGTCTGCTGCTCAACTAGAAAGGAATCATTGAAGGGCAACATGTATTTCCCTTTCCTAGAATACCGACTGATCCTGGTTATCTAGGGTTTAGGATTTATGGTGGTTCTGTTTTCTAGAACAAAGTTGCCTTGGAATTTTTCAAACTGGTACAAAACACAGACTTCATTGTGACTAGAATAAAAGCAATATTTTGTTTGGCATGTAGATGGTTTTTTGGATGTCATCAATAAATACCTTCATTTTAGGTCACAGCAATTAAAGATTGGCTAAAGCTGTATCCTTCTTTGGATAAGTTATTTATCCCCTTTGGCATGATTTTAAGGCATTTCAATCATAATAGCTCAGTCAAATAGATTTCTTTCTCATCTTGATTCTAGTATCACTAGAATATCTCTATTCTTTTATTTTTTAAAGTTGGACAGACTGGTCAGGAGGATTTGGGAGAAGAGGGATCCCTGAGATCAGCATATGATCTTTGGAAGTATTTTTCACAGAGCTTTTTTGTTAATCAGTTCAGTCATTTTTTAGTCATGATTGATTCTTTGCAATTCCAACATGGGGTTTTCTTGAGAAAGATTATGGAGTGGTTTACCATTTCCTTCTCCAGCTCATTTTACAGATGAGAAAACTGAGGGCAGTCAGGATTAAGTGACTTGCCAGAGTCCATAACTAGTGTCTGAGGCTGGATTTGAACTCAGGTCTTCCTGATTCCAGAGCTATACTCTATACACTGTGAGGAAATTACAAAGTGATAAAGACACCAAAATCTTAATTCCTAATCCTTGCCTTTTCTGTTAGAGCAGGGAGAGGTTGACCTAGGATTTTCTTAGCTTCTCAGCATCCCCCCTCCCTGAATCTTCCCTGAATTCAGACAGCTCCAATAGTACTTTTTTGTTTATCTAGATTCCTAGGGAGACTAAGATTCAGTTTGGCCCTCTTTGCAAATTTCTTAGTTCTTCTAGAGATTTCCCAACCTGAGGTCCTGATATTAGTGCCTGATGCAAAAGTTGATACTGCCAGAACCTTCATCAAGGATTATTCCTCTTGGGTTCAGGTCATTTTGCAAGGATTTTCTAGACATCTTCTTTATTCCCTTTGGAAGTCTTGATGTTTCTCTGAGCTTTTTAGAAGTCTTATCCTTGGCCCTGATTCCTGGATTAGCAACAGTCATCCTTATTTGTTACCCCAACTTTCAGCTATAGAAGGTCTCTTTAAGGTTTTTGATGGATCCAGCCCCAGGAACTCCTAATTTGCCTTTAGATGAAGTTTTCTCTATCCCCTCATTGACTTTTCTGAAACAAATTTTCCAGCCAAGTCTTTTCATGGATTTGTCTCATTTGATGAAATTTAGATTCTTCACTTCTTATATTCTAGGCTAATTTTATTGTCTTTTAAAATTAAATAATTAGTTCTCATTTTAGGGTTGAAAGCCCACAAAGAGAGGACTGTGGGTGGTCCTAGTAGCTTTTCAAACAGCTGTTTCCTATCACTGATTACCTCTGGGGCTACCGAGGAAGTGAGTTGTGATGACTTGTAGAGAGTGAGGGAAGAGTGTTAGAATCTTTGCTGGAGAAGGTAGAGATGACTTCAGGATCTTCTACCAGCTTCTTCGATTTTTTAAGTGTGGGGGTCCTAAAGGGTTTTGGAAAATGGGAAGTATGGCTTTTAGGGTCTAGTGAAGTTCAAGAGACTCCATTGATACTTGAAGACAGACAAGGGTTAAACTGCTAGGTCCCCTTGCTGGTCCCACAGAAGGATCACAGTTATAAGGCTAAGTCTTACGCAGATTGGCTAAATAAATTAGCCAGTTCAGAGGCCAGAAGGAATGAGAAAGGCCAGATGGAAGTGTGCTTAAGATTTGAGTGTGAGGGGTCTAGGTCAAACACCTAGTTTTTCCCAGAGGCCATTTATTCAATTTGGGACATTTCTTTCTAGAAGTCACTACCATGCCCTTAATTCTAACCAGTAAGAACTTGGTTTCCCCCGTTTGCTTTCTGCAGGGGTCTTTCAGGGGGCTGAATTTCCCTTCCTCTTTCAATGGTCTTTTTCCTGTGTTAGACTTCCTACTAAATTTTATTTCTGAGATACCTCTAGTTTTTTAGTTTGTTGACAGACCTTAGATAACAGAGAAATCGCATGATTATTGAATGCTCATGGTGCAATATTTAATATCCTCCAGTTCCCTTCCTCCATTCCCATGAAGTTTCATTGGCCAACTCATCACTTAGATTTCCTCCCTGACAGGGAAATTTCTAGAATTTTATTCATTAGAAGTTCAAATTAGGAAAAATCCTTTAAATATATATAATATATAATTACCAACACATAATTATATATATATATGCATATATATATGTAATTTTAAAAAGTAAGAGGAGAGCCATTTTCTCATACTGAGCCCCTAACAACATGAATAAATTTTTTTTTCCTGAGGCAATTGGGGTTAAGTGACTTTCCCAGGGTCATACAGCTAGGAAGCATTAAGTGTCTGAGACTAGGTTTGAACTCAGGTCCCCCTGACTTCAGGGCTGGTGCTCTATCCACTTTGCCACCTAGCTACCCCCAACATGAATAATTTTGATAAAATCTTTAATCCTATAGAGCTCATGATAAGCTCACTTTTCTAAGTGAGCACTCTAAGATTTATATATCAAGTAAAAACATCAAAAAGAGGGTATTTTAAAAAAATATTGGTATGTAATAAGCACAATACAATAAGCCCTTACCCCTCAGAAATCATTTTTGGACTCATATTTCTATTATGTTTAAGAGCATTCATTCTCCTTACAACACTTCTGAATTAGGCTGTGCCTGGTTATTTGAGAATGGAAAAATCACTTCTCTGGGCTTTAGTTTCTTCATATATGAAACAGAGTATAAGCCCTCTTGGTTATTGTGGGTGTCAAATGAAGATGTATGTAAAACACTTTTAAAACCTGAAAAATAATATAAGTAGTGCATACTACAATTATTTGCTTAGATTTCTGTTTCCTGTGCTGATTTTCCCCCCCTTTTTCTTTTTCTGTGCTCATTTATATTAGTCAAAGATCTTTATTTAAGTAAGAATATTTTAGTGACAAATTAAAGAATTCTTGCTAAATAATTATTAGTGTTCCTATATTCTATAAGGAGCAAAAATTTATACCCCTAAATTAAATGATCTTTAAATGATGGAAAGGAAGTAAAATATGGGCTGAGAAAGAAGTCCTGGTTGATGAAGAAATATTTACCCTGAGAAGGCAAAGGGGTATTTGAAATTAAAAAGTACTTTTTTGTTCATGACATATCTAAAATGAAATAATACTTGGGATCTCACCTGTTAAGAATTGGGGTTGGGGGCAGCATTAATTTGAGATTCTGTCACTTCACCAGCATCACAAAAAAAAATTTCAGAAAACATTCTTGCATACCACACAAATTCATTTACCTATGAAGTCTGAATCAAATTTTTTCTTTAGGCAATTGGGACTTTAGACTACCCCAGATAAGAAATTTATGCAATGATTCAGTATTCATATAGATTTCAGTAAACACATTCTGTAGGACTATGCCATTTCTCCAAGCTCTGAAGCATTATGTGGGAGTAAATACAGAGACACTAAAATATACATTTTTACTAAAGTCAAAGTCTTTCTGTACAGCGAGGTGGCATGGATGGATAGAATGCCAAACCTGAAGTCAGGAAGACACATTTTCATGAGTTCAAATCTGATGTCACACATGCATTAGCTGTGTTACCTCAGGCAAGTCACTTAACCCTGTTTACTTCAGTTTCCTCATCTGTAAAATGAACTGAAGAAGGAAATTTACACTCCAGTATTTTTTCATAGGGAGACAAAATTGAAATGACTGCACAAGAAAATTTTTAAAAAATCAGACAAGATGAATTAGAATTTTACCTGTCTTCTAGGAAATATTTAAGAAAGAAGATGCACTTTGCCTCTTTAAAATTGATTCCATCTCCCATCTTTGTGCTGTATCCCATTTTGGGAATGAAACCAGTTCCAGTTGTTCAGTGATGAAGATATACACCCAGGGAGAGGCCTGTGGGATCTGAGCGTGGACCATAACATAACATTTTCATGCTTTCTGTTGATGTTTGCTGCATTTTATTTTCCTTCTCATGTTTTTTTTTTTCTTGTAGATCTGATTTTTCTTGTGCAGCAAGATAACTGTATAAATATGTATACATATATTCCATTTGTCACGTATTTTAACATAATTAACATGTATTAGACTTCCTGCTATCTAGGGGAGGAGGTGGGGGGAAGGAGGGAAAAATTTGTAACAGAAAGCTTTGCATGGGTCAATGTTGAAAAAATATCCATGCATATGTTTTGCAAATAAAAAGATTAAATAAAAATAAATAAATATTACATTCCCTAATAGAATGTGTGCTCCTTGAGAGTAGATTCTGCTGATTTTTGATTTTGTATATACATCTTGGAATATAATTGCTATTTATGAATGCTTAATGATTAATTAAAAACTAAGAAACACTAATAAAACATATTAAAATTACTTTTGTTTTGGCAATATCTTGGAGTTATCTGTACAGTCCATCAATAAACTTTCATTCCAAGTCTCTGAATGCCTGTACTCTGATTCTAGCTGCTCCAAAGTTTAAATATTTAGTAGCAAAGTCCTCCAGAGGAATTTTAAGATGGAGCTGCTGCTCCTCAGATGTGATGCACGTTTTAGAAAATCAGATAAGAAAGGTTGCTCTGTAACTTGGCCAGGATAACTTATTGGCTGTGAAGTGAGAGGCCCCCAGCCCCAGGACAGCTGTGCCAATGTAATTCCAGGGCTGGAGTGCTGATGTTGTCGGAGGTACACAAGAGAACTGGAGAACACAGAGAAAAAGACAAGCTTAATGGTCATGAATGTAGGAAAGATGGGGGAAAAAAAAACAAAAAACAAAAAACAATGCTGGCTTCCCAGAGCACCTTTCAAGGTTCAAGGGCCACTGCCCACATTTGGCCACATGTGCTTGGAAAAGAGGGAAGTCTGTGCCCCCTTCTGTGCCAGTGTTTACTTTGCCCATCCCCTGCAAGTGGGTGCTGTTTTTAAAAGAAACACACAGTGAGTCTTGAGGCAGCTATGTCAAGAAAGGAACAATGCCAGCTTGGAAACTTGAAAGTTTCTGTTTTCCATTATGAGAGTGAGAGGTCATTATTGAAAAGGGATTTTTTTTTTTTTAAACAGGACCCCTCCAGGTCAGCAACCCTCAGCTGCTTTGGTGTTTGAGATGGCTGAAGTTGGAGAAAGTAGAGCCAATTGGAACCTTACCCTCAGACTAGCTAATGGAAAATCTTTATTGAATGAGCTCCACTAATAGAGATAAAATAGATTATAAATCAAAGATATGGCTGTTTGATTATGTGGAGAACTCGGGAAACAGCTTGAAGTTTCTTGAGCTGTACAAAGAAGACAGGGAGCCTTATTTAGCTTGAACAACTCTAGGAGGATGCATAGTAGGGTGTGCAGGGAGCCAAAAAGCCAAATATTTCATGGGCTTGGGTGGGGGTGGTTTAGGCACGGAGTCAAAATGAGGCCTTTTCCAGTTGAAGAGTCAAGGCCTTTTTAAAGTTGTTCTGAAACCATGAAAAATGCAAAATTGCATAAAGGTAATTATTTCTACTTTGATTCCCATCTTCGAAGGAAAAGTCTTTGTGATCAAATTGGTAAAGTCATTTATCAGGCTTAGTAACTCTGTCTCCTTATCTGCTTCCTCCAAAACTAAAAAGGCCCTGTTTGTTTAAAATCTAAAGTTAAAATAAAACTTAAAGTTACCTTTAAAGGAAAATTAGAATTTATTTATATTGTTTAATACCAAACATCATTTGGAAGGAAGAAGAATGGGGTTGGGAAAGGTGGGGGAAGTGGTGAAAGGTAGTGCATCGATTTAGCGCTAATCTAAAACCATTAGAAATTGTTTTGGTTTTGAAAAAGATTAGGATTGGTGGTCTAATTTGAGAAGTTTAACCAAGTGGGGATTGATCTTTCAGACTTTCTCAGTAAAGTTATCAAAGTAGTTTCAACTAACCTAAATTAACCCCTGAGAGATTTCATTGTTTGTTTGCTTGATTTATCAGAACTGCCATATAAATTCACAGTTGCATTCTTCCCACAAAATCCATTCATTAGAAAAATGTTTTCTTTTTCTCTTTCTTTCTTTCTTTCTCTTCCTTCCTTTTCTCCCTCCCTCCTGCCTGCCTTCCTTCCTTCCTTCCTTCCTTCCTTCCTTCCTTCCTTCCTTCCTTCCTTCC
>JAJPUD010002114.1:0-19142 GCA_023553655.1 Myrmecobius fasciatus | reverse complement strand
TCCTTCCTTCCTTCCTTCCTTCCTTCCTTCCTTCCTTCCTTCCTTCCCTCCCCTTTCCTTCCTTCCCTCTCTCCTGGGTTTGAATCTTGTGTGACCCTGGTGCAAATCACATCACAGATGAACTTTAGTCTCATATGTAAATAAGCTCATGTCAGAAAGAGAGCAAGGAGAGAGAGAGAAAGAGTGAGAGAGAAAGAAAGAAGGAATGAAAGAAAGAAAAGAAAAAGGAAAAAAGAAAGAAAGAAAGGAAGGAAGGAGAGAGGGAAATAGCAAAATACTCTGCTATCTTTGCCCCCCCCCCCAAGCAAACAAATGAACAACAACAAAAACCCAAATAGGTTCACAAAGATTCAGTCTTGACTGAAACAACTGAACAACAACAATTTTGAAAGTTTCACAAAGGAACTTTGAGGAGTTCCATTTTATCATTTTAGAAAGTTTCCTGGAGCATCCTTCTCATTAGAAGGAAAGATCGTTTTAAACAGATGGGCTATTAAAATTAAATGGAATCAAAGGTATTGAGATTCTGGGTATCAAGTACATTATGTTGCTATGGTAAAGGAAATGAAGATAAATTTTCTTAGCAAGCTCACTAGGCACCCAATATAGAGTTCTATTAAGTTTGTTATTTTGTTTGAATAGTTTTCTGTAGTACTGAAAAAATTGGGTATGTATAGGTTGATCTGATACTGGGTAACGTAACAGAGAAATTTATTTAGTGCAGGGATATTCACATTTTTTTTCCCAAAAATTAATCAAATGATCAGAAAGCTGTGAGTGAGGTCTCAAGTGTTTTATGCAATGACTAATTGTGAACAAAGTGTAAGAGTAGTAGTAGGCTAGGGGTTTGGCCTGGACTGGCCTACTAGTTAGTTAACCCTCATGTGCTAGATAATTAGGTCAAAGACATTTTTATTCTAAACAAAGCAAAAAACAAAAACCCTTCCTTACCTGGACCAAAGCTTCGAAGCTGAAATAACCCAGGCAATACACTTGGAAAAATGTAAATGGTGAAGGTCCAAGGTGGCAATGAACATAAGGCTTTTTAATTTCATTTATTTTTTTTGTATGACTATTTTCATTGCAATTTTCTCTTGATTCTTGAAACTCTTCTTTTAGTCTTTTTTCCTCCCATTTTGCCTGTTCAGCATTTTTCCAAATCAGTAGTTTTATTTTTTTTCCCTCACTAATCATGATTGCCACTTATTGAGAATGCCTCAGTTTGGCTTTAACATGGGGATTTGGATGCTAATCAAAGGAAGGTAAGTGGTTCTGCTCCACTGCTTTTTTCCCCTGTCAAAATGTACAATCTTTTCAAGTAATAAACAAGAAAGGATAGCAGTAGCTTTATACTGGGTATCATGCAGGGTGCTTTTTGGATAAAAACCTTTTTGAAGGTTCCTTTAAAGTTTTGAACATAGGTCTGAGTATGAATGCCTGAACCTCTGAAGTGATCATCTTTCTCTTTACCTCTTTATCTCTTTGGGATGCAGGCAGAAATTGAGGAAGAGAAGTATGGTGTCAAATTAATAGTGTGAGAAAAGTAATATTACTGGTCTTTTTGAGTTTTGGGGGTTTTTTTGAACAGTTTATTGACTGAAAAGGAGGTGAAGGGCATCTAAAACATCTTAAAAGCAATCACTCTTGTATCCTTTGTGCTTGCTTAAGATCAAGTTTGCTACTCATATATTACTTTTTCCTCCTCCAAAATTGATTTCTTGGGTCTCATGGAGCTTTATGACTTAAAAACTACTGCCACCTTAGGTTTTTCCAGGCTTCTTCTAACTCTTTTGATTTTGTACCCTATATAATCATGGTCTGAGGCCCTCTGTCTTTATTTATAGCAACGGATGCTAAGCATAACAATTTTGAAGGCTCCTTCAAAGGTTGGAACAAATAGGAAGGCATGAATTCACTACCTGTGAAGTGAATGCTTTTCCATTTACCTGCTAATTTGAAGCCAACATCATTGAGCCAAGGGAAATGACAAAACCATACACTGCAGGCATCAGAGGGACCATCTCTGTTCCTGGCTCCCATCACTGAAATGACTCAGGCTGTGCTCAGTCTGAGAGACAACTTTGATTGATTCCATTTTCCCTTCTGTAGTTAGGAGGGCAAAAAGTGAGGCTGAAATGATTACTGACATATTGCTTTATTTCTTGATGGTAGTAAATTAATGGCTTTCTAGAGAATCATACAGCACACAATGATTCCAACATTAGAAAATTTTAAAGAAGAGCATTCAATTGAGCATAGCCAGGAAGGAAGCAACATGTTAAAACAGTCAGATTTGCTAATGAGGCCTTTTGTTTGGTCTCTTAAAAACTTGCTAAACCCTATTTCCAATTACCTTCTCCAAACATTCAAACTTCTTGAACTCCCTATGGAACATCATGAAGAGAAGTCTGGGGGAAAAGTTAGAAACTGGATAAAGCAAAGATATTCTGTACATTCACTGTGAAGAGTTGGCCTTGTCAGCTATGCAGAAAGCAGTAAATTTGACACTATTAAATGGCAGGAAGATAAGGTTTTTAATATTTGGAGTCACCGAGTAGCCAATGGTCTCTGGCACATAAGGGTCTGCTAGGGAATTTTAACAAACTCCCCTGGGAGATCATATCACCCAGGATGAAGGAACATTCTCCATGACTCACAAATAAACCTTGGTCAAGGGACACAAATTGCATGTAGAATGCTGCTTCAGGTCAGGTATACGTTTATAAGCTGTGTGAGTGTTTGAGTGTATTTCCAGCCAGATCATGCATTTTTTCCCTCTTGAATGCTACATCAATGATGCTAATGATGTTGTCTGGAAAGTAAGCTACTGTTTCATTATGAGAACCAGACTGGGCAGATGATTCCCTATTTCAGCTCCTACTTCCCAACACATGTACAGCATTGGGGCCTCTGACTCGAAGCCGTTGTCAATCATTGCACAGGCCTACTCTGAAAACATTTAGCCTGTTTGGCTTGCAGGTCTAGAGGCCCTGGATTTGGATGCCATTCCTTTTGGGTGGAAGTAGAACAGTTTTTAGAAGTAAATGATTAAGGGTGGGGAACTATGAAGGAGCATTTAAAAACTCATATGCTCCTTGGAATCAGGGAATGAACTTCAAATAGAAAGGCAATGGAATTTCCCCCCCTGGCTTATTGATTTTATGCAAATAGAATTGGCAAACGCTCACTCCACTACAAAATGGTAACTTTCTGTTTAGAAATCACATGTGCATAGGTATGTATTTAGTTCTAAAGAATGGTTGACATGGTTGGTGGGCCAGAGTCTAAATCTTACTGATGTGTTTCCTTGTATATATGCATGCCATAGCCATAGAGCGCACCATTACAAATGTGGACATTGACTACCCATCCTTTGAAGTGGAATAGGCATGGAACTATGGAAATATGCACACAAGGTGACACTGTGCACAATTAAGCATGTAAGGAGCCAACCTCAAAAAAGATTTCATACATCCACTGAAGTATGAGTGCATAAAGGAACAAATACATGAAAAAGGAAAACAGAAGTCTGAATGACAAAAAGGAAATCTGGTTAGTCCTCTCACAGCTGGAGTACAGATGTGCCTGCCACATGTGCCTTGAGGAAAAGGAAAAAAATATATATATATTTTGTGGAGTGAAAGGGTGTGCCCATTTGGGCATCACTTCTTAATTAAAAATTGCAAGGGTATTTTCCCCTGTTAGCAAAGGCTTTGGAAGGATGACATTCTTTTAAACCAATAAAAAACTAAAAGATCTCAGCTCAGCATCTGTCTGAAACTGATTTCTCTAATCTCATCCTCCAATATATAGACCCCACCCTGTCAGTGCTGCCTGTTAATCACATGCTCATAGAGCATTACAAACAACAGAGCATGGGCATAATATGAAATAGATTCCGGGAGCACACATTGGGATCACTCAGATGAGGGAGAGAGACAATTAGAAAAGTGACACTGAGACAAGCACCTTGAAATATCCTTCCTGGAATAGGCTGGCAAAATGGCTCAGTGCATGAAGAAAAAAAGTGAGACATTCATTTGGAGGAGGAAGGCTTCCTGGGTGACTAAGAGAAAAATCACGTTAGGTTTAAAACAACAATAACAACAACAGCACAACTTTCTCATTTCCCATTTCTTTCTCATTGCCCAAAATGGGCAGGAGCACAGAGACCCAGAATGCTTATGGGGAGTAATTAATCTACAAAGAAAAGTTTGGAAAGCACTTTGTAAAGTGCTACTGATCCATTTCTCAAGATTGTTTGGTGTTCACATTAGTTTGTCGGACTGAGGAACATGTTTCACTCCAAATAAGTGTGGAGTTTGGGCCTCTGTGCCAAATGGAGGCAGTCTTGGGAGCATATTAGATCAGTGCTTTCTTGGGGATTCCCAGTAGCATTAGGACTGGCCTGCTGAGGCCCTCTTACCTACAGTAACCCAGCCAGAAACAAGAAGGTAACAGCTACAATAGAAACAGGCTTATTTTTGTTTTCTTTGTGTAAATCATAACAAATAATCAAAAGCTGATTCCCAAGAGCTTCAAAGCATAAAAAAACAAACAAACAAACAAAAAAACCCAAAAGAACAAACAGCTATTGCAAATGAGAGTGACATGTGCTTACATATAGTCTTTAACATTTTTTTTTGGTTAAAAAAAAACAATTTTTTTTGTTGTTTGTTTTGTTTTGTTTTTGATTTTTATCAAAAGAGATCATAGACAGAGGCTGTCCACTCAGAAGAAGGCGGGGTTGGTGTGTTCTATAATACAGCGCTTGCAATGGCGTTTCACAAACCGCAGAGCCTCCACGGACACCTCACAGTCCTGCACGTTCAGCATCTGCAGGTCGAAGCAGTTGGCAGCCACGATCTGTAGACCCTGCCCGGTGATGCTCTCGCAGGACTTGAGGCTCAGGCGCTTCAGATTGAAGCAGTTAAGAGCCAGGCATTCCAGGCCAGTGTCCGAAACCAGGGGGCACTTCCCGATGTCCAGGGACTTGAGTTTTGTGCAGTTTTTGGCCAGGTACTCCACACCGTGGTCCGTGATGCCCTCGCAGCCCCGCGCATTGAGGTAGCGCAGCTTGCTGCAGTACTTGGCAATGTAACGGATGCCCACATCTGTGACCCGGCCGCAGTGGGCGATGCTGAGATAGCGCAGGCGCGACTCCAGCTTGGCAATCTCCCGCAGGCCAAAGTCACTGACAAAACGGCAGTCACTGACACTCAGCTCCTTGATGGAGCCACAGTAGATCATCAGGTAGCGGAGGCCCTCGTCAGTGATGCGGACGCACCGCCGCAGGTAGAGGTGAGTCAGCTGGGTGCAGTGCGCCGCGATTGTGTGCAGGCCCTCATCCTCCAGCACGAAGCAGTCTGTCATATCCAAGTAGCGGATGGAAATCTGTTTGCCGTGTAAAGGAGACAGCTTGATGGAGGCTTCCCGGGTCAGACTGATGCAGGTGACTTTAGAGCATCCTATTCAGAGGCAGAGAAAAAAATTACATATATATATTATATACACACATATAATATGATGTCAAATGATAGTGTTTCTCCCCAATGACACCAGTTCTGTCACTGATGATTTGGTAGTAGGGTGGCAGGGAATGAGGGGATGTCTACCTCTTCTCCTCAACATTGCAGACTATTACAAATGCCAACTCTGGGCTTCTTTATGGCTTCAATTTTTAATTCAAGAGATGAAGGCAGAAGAACTATTTATGATGCTTAAAGTAATCTTGGCCCATCTGGTTATAAGGGCTCCACATCCTATGTAACTATGAATAGTACATTTAATGCAATGATAGATGTCCTATAGCTGACCTACATCTATGGGTACTTCCTGTTCTTAGGCTCAGAGACTCATAGACCTAGAAGTAGAAGGAATTTTAAGGCCCACCAAGTCCAATACTTTCAACCCCCCCCCCTTTTTTTACTGATGAGGAAACTGAGGCACAGAGAGGTTAAGTCATATATTCAGGATCACACTTACAGAATTAGTAAATGCCTACCAAGTCTTTCTAACTCCAATTTCCTTGGTCACTGTGCTTCAGAGAAGGATGAAACCAAAATACTAATCTAGTGCACAGATAATGAGAGTTAGAGTAATTCTCTATCCAACTCCCTCTGTTCAATGAAAAACCAAACATATGAATTGTGGAGAAAGCACAATATCATATGGACTGTCTTTGAGTGAAAATACCTAGGATCAAAAAGGGCATCTGACACTTAGTATTGAGCAATCCAGGGAAAGTCCTTTAACAATTCTGAGCCTTAGTTTCTTCAGATGAAAAAAAAAATAGGTATAATATCCCTGCCTTATAGTGCAGAATCAAATAAGAATGCATATAAAGTATTTTGTAAACCTTAAGGCACTATAGATGTAAAGTGTTGTTATTATGTATATAGTTGGGATATGCATTGTTGGAGAGAATTCCCATAACAGGAGTTCTCTGTGCTGATGAAGTCACAGAAGGGATAAAGATAGAATCTTACTTATAGCAAGTAAAAAGAAAACTTGCTTTCATCTTCCTCTATTTTATACTGTTATATTTTAAGTACCCAAAGGGCAAGCAGCTTATAGTTAGTATGTACCTAAAACATGAAACATTTTCTTAGCAACCAGTATCTCTCAACTCCAACTTATTTCTCCTTCCCAAAAAAAAACCTCCAATACAAAACCTCCAAACCTCAAACCCTTCAAAAATTTTCATGTTCTCACCTCTTCAGTTTTATAGTCTTTTACAATCTATAAAACTTTTATTCACATTTATTCCTCTCTGTTGCCATGCAGTTCTCTTGGATATCTACCTTATCTCTCTTGCCTCTATGCAGGTCCCCAAGGTCAGGGCAGCACAACAGAGCACAATCCTTCAGAATTTCTGAGCAATGTGAACACTCTGAAAGGGTTTCCTCCCACTTCCTAGGGGACTGACTGCTCAGAAGATTATCACAGGACTTCCTCCTGCCCAAGAGTGGGGAGGTTAAAAAATTAGTCATCTATGTCAGGAAGTTACAGGGCAGGAGTAAACTACCCAGCCTGTGAGAATAGAAATATTTCACACATTAAAGGTTCTCAGCCTTGCTGTAATGATCCAATATAATTTCTGCATTTAGAGACAGAGGAGCACACCTTGAAACCTGATCTTTCCTTAAGGCTGTTGTAACCGTACCTACTGGAAACTGGAGTGGGGATGGGAAGGTTGCAATGGGGACAGAGCACACATGTTTTATCTAAATAGAAGTCTCTAGTTGTGTTAGAAATAAGAAAGAGCTTTGGCCTTAGCACTCAATATGAGCTTTGATTTTCTTTCTTCTACTACCCCCATCTGCAGTAAAATATCAATCTGTACACTTAAGGAAGTCCAAAGTATTTGGTGGGGGGGGACACATATTTCCATATGAAAAATAGGAGTTCAAAGTGAAGGAGATATTTATTGAGTACAGTGAGTACAATGGATACTCTGAATTTATTCTCTATTATATTTCTATACTATTATAATAGTTTGAGAAAAAGAAATAGGTTCAATTCTGGTTCAAATGGACTCACTAGGTATCCATTTGGAAACAAAACAAAAAAGATTCAGCTTTTCTCAGATTATTGGCTGGGAAGGAGTTGGTGGTGGAAAAAGCAATATTTATATTTGGGTTGAATTAGTGAGGTTTTTGTATCCATTATTGATTCATGGTTTATTTCTATTAAAGTTGTTGCAAAAGTATTATTGGATTCAGCTTCCTCTCATTAAGGGGGACATATTTCCTCCTTAAGAATGCAAAGAGAATCTTTCTATAAAACATGACTAACATGACTTTAAGGGTGTCATCATCATCATTATCATCATCATCATCACCATCACCATCATCACATTTATACAGTACTTATGCCAGGCACTGTGCTAAGTGCTTTAGAATTATTATCTCATTTGATTCTCACAATAACCCTGGTAAGATAGATTCTATTATTATTCCCATTTTACAGATGAATAAACTGAGGCAAACACTTAACTTGTTTGTAGCTTATAAGTGTCTGAGATCATATTTGAATTCAAGTCATCCTGACTCTAGGACTGACACTTTATCCACTATACCATCTGACCTCCTCAATTATTAGGAATATCGATCAGAATCTTTCACAAGTTTCTGTTTTGGAGATACAATTTCCTGCATAGGACCATAATCTTGTTATTTGAGACTATCAAAAAATTCAAATCTAAGTAAAACAAAGCAGATATCAAATCTAACTTTAAATTTGCTTGAATTGACAGAAAAAAGTGATGATAATAATATGAGAGGTAGCTTATGTAATGAATGACAGTTTATGTAATAGAGGCAGTTAGATGGTACAATAGATAGAGCCCTTAGGTGAAATTCAGCTTTAGATACTTACTATTTAAATAACTATGAGAGTATAACCAAATCTGTCCACCTTAAATTTTTTTATCTATGAAATGGGGATAATAACAGATAACCATAAAGAGTCAGGATGACAAGGATTCAAGTTCTGCCTATATAATGATTCTATGATCATGACATGTTTGAAGTTCTCAGTGTCCTAGGAGATGCTCTATGAGCCACAGATAATTTTTCTATTTGGATCAGCTCAGAGCATTTCCATAAGAGGAGTTCCCCAACATCAATGAAATCAAAGATCTGGGCAAAATAATGACATTATCTGCTGTTTCTACCTAGCCTTAAAATTTACAAATCATTTAAATGCATTATTTCACTGGATTGTCACAAAGAATCACATGATGTCTGTACTTCATTTTACAATTTTACAAATGAGGAAGCTGAAGCTCAAAGGAACTGCATGACTTGCTCTTTGTCTTCTTAGGCATTAAGTATCTGAGGCAAGATTCCAACCTGAATTTTTACAGATTCTAAGATAGCGCTTAACTATTTTTTTTTTTTCATCTGAAGATGATCTTTTTGGAAGAAAGGTAAATACACACACACACATATCACCAACACAAAGTAATTCTTACTAAAACTAATTTTTGTGATTTCATTAGCATAGGGAGCTCTATGAGAAGAAACTTCCTCTCAAGTGACTTGTCCAATTACTCAATCAACCATGCTCTGATTATGTTCCAAGCACTATGCCAAGAGTTGTGGTTATAGGATTCAATAGCCAGTAGGTATCATAGTTGAGACTTGAATGAAGTTCCCCCTGATTTTGAGACCAGACTTCCCTTTGGAATTACTGGTAATGTGTATTAAACTGTAAAATCCTCCACTAATGTTCTGTTTTATCTTATTTAGAGGTGTCTGGTGATGTCGTAGATAGAATGCTGGACCTGGAGTCAGGAAAACCTAAATTTATATCTGACCTGAGATACTTATTATAAAGATGTGTGACTGGGCAAACTTCTGTTTACCTCATTTTCTTAAACTGTAAAATGGGGATTGTTGTAAAGGGCTGTTACAAATAAGATATTACTTATAAAATTCTTAGAGTAGTATCTAGCACATGTAGGTGATAGATAAATGTTATTATTATTAATATTATTATTAATCAAGGCATAACACTGTACCTTTGTTTATCAAGGTTATAGAAGCTCTGGCAATCCTACGAAAAGGGAAAAACCTGAATGTGGTCAGTACCAGACTATGTCTCCTTCATGAGGTCTAGCTAAGTTTAAGGAAGCTCAATATGAAAGGATCAGCCACCAGATGACTTTTCTTTACCCCTTAGGACTACAGTTTATTAAGGCAAAGAGGGAATCTCCAGATAGAATGATAGCTAGCATTTTTAAAGCACTTCAGTGTTGCAAAGCACTTTACACATAAAATAATATGTGTTATTACCCTGGGGAATAGTTACTATTATTCTTTTCATTTTACAGGTAAGGAAACTGAGGTTGTGAGCAGTTAGATGACTTGCTCAGGGTCATACAGCTAGTACAAAATTTCAATTCTGGTCTTCCTGACTCCAATTCCAATATTTTCTCCATTATGCTACCTAGATACCCTAACTTTTAGCTATAGCAGTTTTACCTGGTATTCTCATAATATGTTTTTAAAATAGGTGTGCAATTTAGCCATTAACTTGTGATTTCCTTCTGTTAATTATTTTCTTTTTATCATGTAGAGAGCTTACTTTGTGTATGTTTTTGTGTGTGTTGTCTTCCCTATTAGTTTGAAAGCTCCAAGTGAGTTTTCTCTCTTTTTGTATCCTCAGCATTGAGCACAATACCGTCACACAGGAGATGATTAATATGTGTTTACTGATAGATTGATATTATTTAAAAAAGTATTTTTATACCTCAAAGAGGATAATGCTTATGATGGAGAAGAACACTGAGTGATCTCAAATCAGATGACTCATCATAAATTGAGTTTGGAAGATCCATTTCTGCAGAGCAATAGTCCCAAATCCAAGGGCACCTGTAAGCTAGAGAAGCCTCTATTATACTTTTATTGGGTTTCCAGATTCCCTCAGAACTGACAATATTTGAAGTGGAGACACCAGAAGCAGGCTTTGGAAGCCTTGAGAAGGCTTGCCAGGTAATGGTTTAAGCGTCTGGTGGCAGAGCTGCCAAGAAATAATTAGCCAGTTAGGAATGTGCTTTCCCCAGCACAACCAGGTTTCGTATTCTGTGCCAGAATTTAAAGTCTCCTTCTCCCCCGGCATCTTTTGGTGTCTCTCTGAAAGTCAGATTAGGAGCATCTTTAAGCAGAGACATGACTTCCAGGATGAATCGTCTATCATATACATACACATATCTTATGTATCTTTGTTTATATGTATACAATACATATATATGTATGTAGAGGTATATGTGTATATATATGTGTGTTTATGAATGTATCTATATCTATATATCTCTTTAAAATACACATGTACATATAAAAGCTATAGGGAGAATAACATGAAGAATCAGAGAACTTTAAAACTGAAGGGGACTGAAAAGCCATCAATTCAGTCCTGCAACAAATGAATAAAAAAGGTCTAGAGAAGTTAAATGGATTGTAGCAGTAGATATGGGACTAAAACCCACGGCCTATTCCCACCTTCTTAAACTGTGGTTTGTGACCCCTGTGGGGTCTCACAACTGCATATGAAGATTGTGAAATTATGATTTATTATCAGTAAGTGTTTGATTTATATACCTATTTTATATACTTATGTGCTGGAGTCATGTACACATTTCTCAGGTGAAAAGGGGTCATGAGAGTAAGAAGTTTAAGAAGCCCTGCTCAATAGTATAACATTTATCCTACTCCATCATTGTCTCTATTTTCAGAGCTTTTCTTTTTCCAGAGCTTCTGAGAGAAATCTCCGCAGGTATTTATGTTGCGTTGCTACTCTGTCAATGCCAATGGCTTTCTTCCCAGTCATGACTAACTAAACATTCAATGCTCAGAAAAAAATGCAGTTGATGTGGCCCCGCCATGAAGCCAGATGAGCCAGGAGAGTAACTAGATGTTCAAGAGCCAGGAAAAAAAATGTGAGTAAAAGAATGGTCTGTCTTTATCATAGATTTAAAAAAAAAAAGCAGATGCATTACTTCTAAGGAAAAAGCAAACTGAATTAATCAGATAACTCCTCAGATTTTGTTAGTGGCGTTAGTCACAGAAAACACTCCCAAACCTCAATATTTATTTATTTATAAAAATGGTTTTTGTCTTTATTCTGTCTCTTAAATCCCTCAAGGTGCCATCCAAATTTTTCAATTACAATAAAATCCTTAACATATCTTGCTGATATCAGCCTCCAAACCATTTATCTCATGCTTAGGATATAAATGAGATGAAGAAAAGACTGAGTTAGTCCTGAGGGATCAGCCTCTGGTGCCCAGGAAGTCCTCTGGGCTTTAATCTTTATCTCTGGATAGACTTTGAAATGCATGAGCACTGCTGGGCCTTCCTAACTGTTTGAAATAAACTTTTCTAGTTCATTGGTTCTATTTTCACACCAGAATTGAAGATCTTAATTATTAAAATATTTAAAATTTGCATGGCTGGTGATATTTAAGTCCGTTCTCATAAACTGTAGAGGAACATCTGAGTTATAGTTGTACATAACATTGAAAAGGATCTTAGAGAAAGTGTTCTATTGGAGTGTTTAGCTGCTCATAGTGGAGCAAGGATGAAGGAAAGAGGAATAGTGAATATATAATAATGCAAAGACTAAATGTTGCATTCTCTGCTTCAGATTACCATTGGCCCTTTCCCTTTCCCTTAGTAGCAAATACATTTCACTACTTCTTTTCTCTCAAAAGACGGGTCAAGGGCAAAGAGTCTCAGGTTTGCCAGTATCCTCAGGTCATGTCCTCAGCAAATCTGTGTGCATGTAAACATCTGTGGAATTGTGTAGCAGCAACAGCAGTTATAATAGCATCAGTGGTAATAGTATATATAGTAGCAATAATTTGGTAGTAATAGTATATAGTCATAGAAATAGTAGTAAATAATAGAATGGTTGTAAAGTAGTAGTAGGAATAGGAGGAGGAGGAGAAGGAGGAGTAAGTAACATGTTAAGGACCACGCCTAAGTGTGAAGCCCAGAAAACCTGTAAAGGGCTAAAGGGGACTGTATCATTAAGGGACAGGTCTGTTCGATCTAGAAAAAAATAGTAGCAAAGTTCATTTGGAAGAACAAAAGGTCAAGAATTTCAAGGGAATTAATGAAAAAAAAAGGCTGATGAAGGTGGCCTTGCTGTCCCAGATCTAAAACTATATTATAAAGCAGCAGTCATCAAAACCATTTGGTACTGGCTAAGAAATAGAGTAATTGATCAGTGGCATAGGATAGAATCACAGGACAAACTAGGCAATAACCATAGCAATTTAGTGTTTAATAAACCCAAAGACTCCAGCTTCTGGGATAAGTACTCACTATTTGACAAAAACTGCTGGGAAAATTGGAAACTAGTATGGAAGAAATTAGGGCTTGACCCACATTTAATACCACATACCAAGATAAGATCTAAATGGGTTCATGATTTAGATATAAAGAATGATGTTGTAAGCAAATTAGAGGAACATAGGATAGTTTACCTCTCAGACCTATGGAAATGGAATAAATTTATGTCCAAAGAAGAATTGGAACTCTTAATTGAACACCAGATAGATAATTTTGACTATATTAAGTTAAAAAGTTTTTGTACAAACAAAACTAATGCAGACAAGATTAGGAGGGAAGCAATAAATTGGGAAATCATCTTTACATTTAAGGGTTCTCATTTCTAAAATATATAGAGAATTGTCTCATATTTATAAGAATTCAAGCCACTTTCCAATCGATAAATGGTCAAAGGATATGAACAGACAATTTTCAGATGATGAAATTAAAACTATTTCTAGTCATATGAAAAGGTACTCCAAATCACTATTGATCAGAGAAATGCAAATTAAGACAACTCTGAGGTACCACTATACACCTGTCAGATTGGCTAAGATGACAGGAAAAGATAATGACAAATGTTGGAGGGGATGTGGGAAAACTGGGACACTGATACATTGTTGGTGGAACTGTGAACAGATCCAACCATTCTGGAGAGCAATTTGGAACTATGCTCAAAAAGTTATCAAACTGTAGGTAGCCTTTGACCCAGCAGTGTTTCTATTGGGCCTATATCCCAAAGAGATCTTAGAGGAGGGAAAGGGCCCCACATATGCAAAAATGTTTGTGGCAGCCCTTTTTGTAGTGGCTAGACCCTGGAAACTTAATGGATAACCATCAGTTGGAGAATGACTGAATAAATTATGTTATGGAATATTATTGTTCTGTAAGAAACGACCAGCAGGATGATTTCAGAGAGGCCTGGAGAGACTTGCATGAACTGATGCTAAGTGAAATGAGCAGAACCAGGAGATCATTATACACGGCAACAATAATACTATATGATGATCACCTCTGATGGACTTGGCTCTCTCTAACAAGGAGATGTTTCAAACCAGTTCCAGCTACTCAGTGATGAACAAAGCCATGTACACCCAGGGAGAGGACTGTGGGATCTGCGTCTGGATCACAACATAGCATTTTCGCACTCTCTATTGATGTTTGCTTGCAATATGTTTTCCTTCTCAGGTTTTTCTTTTTCTTTTTTCCTTTCCTATACAGCAAGATAACTGTATAAAATATGTATACACCTATTTGATCTGTCAAATATTTTAACATAATTAACATGTATTAGACTTCCTGCCATCTAGGGAAGGGAGTGGAGGGTAGGAGGGAAAAATTTGTAACAGAAAGCTTTGCAAGGGTCAGTGTTGAAAATTTACTTATGCATATGTTTTGCAAATAAAAAGCTTTAACAACAACAGCAACAACAACAACAACAACAACAACAACAACAAAAAGGGCCAGGTTGGTTCTCCAAAAGCCCCCACAGCTGTGAATCATCACACCCTTGAAAGAATTGCAAATCAGCCTTTACTGACACAGATGTTGCTTGTGAATTAAGAATCAAATAAAGTGGAAGCAAGGGGAAGAGGGAAGTCTTGTATTTTTATCATCCTCTTACATGAAAGGATCTATTCTATTGGTCAGAATTAGATCCCCAGCAGCCACTAGCAGGTGGCTCTGGTAACAGTAGTAGACATTTATATAGTGCTTACTTAAGATTAGTATCATTATTTCTTATCATTGCTACCACTTCTGCTGCTACTATGTGGTCCTGGGCAGTTCACTTAATCCTGTTTGCCTCAGTTTCTTATCTGTAAAATGAGCTGGAGAAGGAAATGGCAAACTGCTCCAGTATCTTTGTCAAGAAATCCCCAATGGGATCGTGAGAAATAGGGCTTGAATGAAATGATTGAACACACACTACTACTCCTACCACTACTCCTACTCCTACTACTCCTACTACTCCTACTACTATTACTACTAGAACTAGTAGCACCAGTAATTAGCATATATTTAAGACTTTGTTTACCTCATTTGATCTTCACAGCAATTTTGGGGCTAGTACTAGTAATAATTAAGTAGTAAGAACAATAAGTAGCACTTATACAGGACTTAAAGATTTGCAAAGATTTTTAAAAATGTTGATAGTAACCATGGGAGGTTGGTGCAATTATTATTTCCATTTTACAGATGAAAAAAGATGAACAGAGATTAAAGGAATTAATTATTTACCCAGTCACATATCTAATAAGTCTCTGAGACTAAATTTAAATTCAAATCTTAACTCCAGGTTCAAGGCTCTACCCACTATTCCACCTACCTGCCTAGTGGTTTCTACAAATAGAATATTAGAATTTGAAGGGACTTAATCTAACCCTCACTCAAATATAATGAACCCCAGTAAACATGAAGAACTGGATAGACAACTTAACTTGTTGGTATAAAGATCTGGGTTCGAGTTGTACATCTGATACATACTAGCTGTGCTAATCTAGGCAAGTCATTTAAGTTCTCTACACCACATCTGCACATTAGGAGATTTGAACCAGATGATCTCTATGATCCTTTCCAGATTTAAATCTATGATCCTATGATCTTCTGACCTATAAATAACATCTGTAAAAATGGTGTGCCTAAAAACCTTAGTGATGGGGAGTTTACTATCCTGCTTATGGAATCCAGCTCATTTTAAACTAGTTTTAATGTTAAACAAAAATAGACTTGCCTTTATAACTTATACCTGTTTTTTTCAAGTTGTACTCACACTGTAGCAATGACAAGGTTATTTTCAAGGACACATTCTTCATGACTTAGTTATACCATTACCTGGTACTGGATTGTCTATGCTAAAAGTGATGTCTTTTTCATTTGCCTTGCTTCTGAGTGGTCAGCTCCTTCTTGCCAAACCTACTTTCTTCCAGTTCTCCCACCTACCTTAACATATAGCATTTCCACAGTCTTGCAAAGCCCTACAAGAATTCCAGTCTTCGAGAAATTGGACAGTTCCTCTAAATGAACTACTTCCTCTAGGATCTAGTCATAAGTTCACTGATTTAGATGTCTTTGTTACTAAATACATTTTTGCTTATAAAACTCAAATAAAGAAATATTCAAATCTGTTTCTGAATAAGCCACAATTTCAATCACATCTTAATGCTCTAAGAGAGCCTGAATGTGCACATTTTAACTGTATCACATTTCTCGTTAGTAGAAAATAACCTATTATAGGAAATATGTTCTCTGAGAGTCTGTATTCAGGTAGTATGGTTTTATCATCAGGGAATAAAAGGGAACGTTTTCTTATTGAAAATAATGATCATAGGAGCAGCTAGGTGGAGCAGTGGTTAGAGCACCAGCCCTGAAGTCAGGAGAACCTGAGTTCAAATTTGACCTCAGACATTAAGACTTCCTAGCTGTGTGACCCTGGACAAGTCACTTTAACCCCAATTGCCTCAGCAAAATAATAATAATAATAATGATCTTAGATAGTTATCAGTTATCAGTAGGTTTCTATCTGCCTCTATCTAATAACTACTTTTCAAAGACTTGGGAAGGGAGAAACTTATTGAGGGGAAAATAGTAATAAACTTGGATTATAATCTATTTCTTAAGAGAAATTGATAGTGGAAAAGGAATATTTGTGCAGTTGTCACTATCAATCAATCAACCAATAACCATTTAAAAAATACCCACTATGTATTGTGTCTAAGAAAGGTGTGGGGTGTGGAGCGTCTATTCTCAGAGATGTTCCCTTCTGTACTCCACTGCTATGCTCAGGCTGACTATCTCAGAGGGTAAGCTTCATTTTCCATCCATCTTTCCCTTCAACCACCTGGCCCAGTAGTATTTGGAGAATGCACTTTTTTGAGAATATTTAGGGATGTCTTTCCGAGTACCTCCCATAGCAGATGCTATGAAGTTTTAGGGTTACTTTCCGTTACCTGACACATCCAGGTGCTCCAAGTTGGGACAGAGGGATACCACGTCAAAAACAGCTTCGTTGGAGATGTTGTAACAGCCTGAAACCTCTAGTCGCCTCAGTTCCGGGCAGCACTGGGCAATGGTATAAAGTCCTCTGTCTGTGAGCCGCCTGCAGCCACTAACAGTCACTGTCTCCAACATGAGACATACATTGGGTGTGTCTTGACAGAGTCTTCTGGTTAATACTTTGAGCGCCCGGTCCACATTGATGGTCTCGCCAGTCAAACGAATAGTCCTCCAGAGCCGAGGATCCCAAGCAAGGTTGTACCATCTCCGGCACACGCGAGCACAGCGGCACAGCTGGTTGGTAGGCAGGAAGGAAAAAATCTGGACCATAGAGTGGTCTGGGAGGCGATCAATGTGGGCCTGTTCTTTCTGCTGTTTAGAGGCTAGCCGGATGAGAGGGTGGGTGAGGCGGGTGGGAGGGGGAGAGTGGACCATGGCCACTGTCTCTCCGGTGATGGAGGAAGATGAGGTGGAGGACCCTCTTCCATTCTGAAACCCATGCAAGTTCTGTGGACAGATCAGGGCTGGGCTGGGGGTGCTGAGCGTGCGCATGCTCAGGTCGGAGTCTGAAAAAGAATAGGAAACAACCATAAGATGAAGGGATAGCTGAGAGCTGCGAGGGGGGGGACATGTTTCTTTAATTATCAATCCATTGGTCCAAATGGTATGCAAGCTAAAGATTTAATCATTAAGAAGGAATCAATACATGTCATTACTCAAACTCTTAGGGTGAAGGATATGCAATATATCACAATAATGAGAAATAAAATATGAGCACATTCATTTTTGCCTTTCTTTGTATTACCACCAGTTATCATGGTACTTAGCATATAGTGAATGTTTAATAAATATTTGTTGCTTGACCATTCCACAAAATAACTATTTTTTTTAAAAAATGTGTTTAAGAATGTAGTTGTGGTATTAGGAACAGAAGACTAGATTGAAGTCAGAAATTCTGGAGTCAAAATTCTGCTCTTTCATCTATGACTGTTGAGTAAGATATTGGCACTCTCTGAGCTGAATCCTTTATCTCTGAAGTAGAAATAAGAATACCTGCCCTGCTTCCCTCAAAAATTATTGGGAGAATTACATATACTAACTTAAAAAAAAACAATTTGTAGACCCTGTAGAGTTTCATATAAATATCAGTTACCATCATTTTTGTAAAACAAGATGATTTTTTTCATAAGTAGGTTTATTTATATTTTAAGCAGGCTGCTATTAAAATTTCATGTACAATGGAACATGGAAATAGATCAAAAGTCGGCTGCTACGAGGCAAAACCAGTTTAAGATTGTACCTTTGCCATAGATGATACACAGATTGGGTCACTTTCACACTGATTAAAAAAAAAATCAATTGTGTTGAAGAGAATTGTATTCCTGTTAGAGAAAGCATGTGAAGCACATGAAGATCATTTGCTGTCTGCTATAAAGACAGGATCTTGAGAGTAGTAAAGAACAACATTTTAATCTAAAATGAATCATTTCTAAAAAGGGAATTGGTATGCAGGGAAAGTTTTGTGACCTCATACAAGTTTAATCTTCCATAGAGATAGGAGTGTAAAACATGACTGAGATGCCATCATAAAATGAAATTTACCTTTTCTTCACTATAAATTCAGAATGGCTGAAGAGTATATGTGGCTGTTCTTAAAAAGGTAATATGTTTGAAAAAGTGATAGAATGTAATGGAGAGTACTAATGGATGAAGCTTTATTTATCTACAACACAAAAGTCTTTAAACTCCATTTACATCTTACAGTCTTTAACTTTAAGGGCCAAGATTTAATCAAAACATATAGATTATAAATTTATGGGCAGAAAGAAAATTAGTGATCTAAGCAGTGATCATCTAAGTCAGTGATATCAAACTCAAATAGAAACTGATCCCTACAGTCTCATATTGATTTAGAAAACTATAAATTAACATTATCAATGTTGTGTTGTTACTTATTTTGTTAAACATTTCTTAATTGTATTTTAATCTGATTTAGGCCCCAGTGGAACCCATGTGGACTGTTGGAATTTTACATCAATGGCTATAGTTGGATAGACCCTGGGTTTAGTCCAATCCCCTCATTTCATAGATGAGATGAAGCCCCAAAAGATTAAGCAATTTAGTAAACTCATTACAGAACACTATACTTGACACATAGGTGCTTAATACACATTGATTCATTGCTTACCCAGGGGTCACACCAATAATAAGAAGCAGAGCTGGCATTCATTCTAATTCTAGATTCAGTAGTTGGTATTTATTTCCTTTTATGCCTCAAAGTAGCAAAGATGGTAAATACAGAAAAAAAAA